>OY720305.1:5555884-6155884 GCA_963082785.1 Philonthus spinipes
CTCTTGCTGCACCTCTGGCTCAACATTCGACTTTAAACTGCACCTCCTTGGAAGAGTGTCTCCTTTAATGCTACTAAGCCTCTTAGCCATGACGTGCTGATGATTATTGATCACCTCATCGACACTTTGGACATTCCTTAACTCTTGCAACGGCATTTTATTCTCTGGTATTCTTTTTTCCACAACTATATTGTTATTTTGAGTGTTGTTAATTTGCACCGGCTCCGGTTCTGTAGCAACTGCTCCGTTTTGAACTACACAGCTGGTTTTTTGTTCGTTTTCTTTATTCTGAGTATCCCCAGCCGGTGTAGACTTCTTCCTACGGGAAAGAGTTTGACTGGATTAGAGTAGAATCAATAATTTCTTTAAAGTTGCTACTTACTTTTGACTATCACCATGATGTAATGATTGGAATTGTTCCTGCGAGCTCAAGCTGCAAAGCGAAGTGATATCACTAGTCTCCGTCGCAGACGGTGGCTCTTTTCTCAACAGCGGAACCGACAACCTGTTGGTATCACTAATCGAATCCGTCCTCGAATCCAGTATCTCCCTAGCCTCATTCCCCAACCGCCTGATCAACATCTGCAGCTCATTCTCCTTCTCCATCAGCGTCTTCCTGAACCGCGAATTGTTGTTCTTCACGTCCTTCATCTTCGTCTCCATCTCCGAAGCGGTGGAGTCGCGTCTGGTTTTGGAGCCCATCGGGCGCAGAGTGGCCCGGATTCGCGTGTCTATCGAGCCCCCGGGGTTCCGCTTCAGTTCGACCATCTTCGGCACGAAGACCAGCCACAGCGTGGCCGTCGTGCAGAATATCACGAAGACGCTGATGATTAGAAACATGGCGTCTTGGTGGTCGACCAGAACCAAAGCGACGGCGGCGCCGCAGATGCACATGATGGCCACGTTGTAAACGGAGAGGCCGACGTGACGGCTGTCGTTTAAAGCTGGGATGGAGACGTTCCGAGTTTCCCACGCTAGAAATGCTCCAAATATCTATAAAAAATAATTTCTACTGGTTACAGTTAGTACAATCTGGAGAATTACAATCGTAGAGTGTAGATTTAAAAATACGAAGATTGTCCAGCGGTCGTACGCTGTCGGATAACATCGTGTTCAGCGAACTTACGTTGTTGGACATCATTATGTTCTATGTTCAGCGAACGTTGCTGTTGGACAACTAAATTATATTTTAGTTATAACTTAATAACCACTTTATGTAATGTACAAGAACGTACGTTGTTGGACATCATTGTGTCCAGCGAACGTTGCTGTTGGACAACGTTGTGTCCAGCGAACGTACACTGTTGTGTTCAGTGGATGTACTGTATTAGATAACGTTGGTCGTTTGAACTGAATTTTGTAATTAATCCACAGATTTTCTCGCAGGAGCATTTTGAAACAATCCCTTATACGAGCGTTCAAAAACTTACCATTAACAATCCTTTATAAGCGTATATTGAACCAATAAAAATAGTCATTCGTTCCGAGGCACAGTATTCATTCTCCGGTATAATTATAATATCTTCACTGGAAGGATGAGGCTGTAATTTCAAAACAAATAAATCAACAAACTCAAAAAATGCTCCTATTTCCATTAGCGACTTACATATGGTTCCAGCTGTTTGGTTTCCCTGTAAAACGGATCGGCGACTTGCCAAGTTGTCATGATGACCAGATCGATGAACAAGAGCACCCCGACCACCATGAACAGCTGGTAGTCTTTGATGACCTTCTTGTTGAGTTTGACGTCGGTGAATATCGAGTGGACGCGCCACGTTTTGCTGAACATCGCGCCGAAAGCAAGCGAGAAACCCGCCATCAGTGTCCAGGCTCTAGCAGTGCAGATATATGGAAATGCCTCTAGACGACAGAATTTAAAAAAAAAACGAGTGAATTTAATTAAAATAACAATAATAACTAACTTCAAAATGCATCCATTTCTTGAATTGGCTATTTTTATTGATGGATTTTTAATAATTTATTACTGTAAGACGTTTGTTAGGTAAGGTGAGTTCTTCAAAAGATGATCAAAACTAATGTATGAGTGTGATGGACATGTATGTAGTCGTGTGATTGGTATACCTACCGACGCTGGACAAGCCGGAGTCCAGGCCGAGGAACACGATGCTTGTGTAGGTGAGCATGCAGCCGATGATGATGAGGTTGTTGAGTTGCGGACTTGACATTTTTATGTACCTCTGGTTCCTGTGCTTGATGTTAAACGCCAGGAAAACCGCCGCCATAATGATCCCGCAACAGGCTAGCGAAGCCAGAATCGCGTAAACCGTTTTATTCACGCGCGTGTGCTCGATTATTAACAGGGTCCTATCTTTCGGCGGATGCCTGTAACAATAAATAAATTTATAGGAAGCTTTTCGTATATTCAATGCTTAAACATTAAATCATAGAGTAATTATTTCATCCTCTTTGACTGAATTGTTGAATACTTAATGGTTTGTGAACGATATTATGTCCAACGCGGGTAAGACAAACTAAGGGAGAGATTAACAAAATAGAACTTCTAAAGAAGAATCTTTAATTTCATGAGTTTTCGGAATTTCAGGGGGTAATTCTCAAAATTTGAAATAGATTAAGCCTCTTAACTAGTTCAAAAATCACATAGGGGAATATTGGTCTTTATTATTTTCATTGGTGCAATATCTTCCATTCGCTAATAAGGATTAACTGGATACGCTATTGATGGGGGGAGGCGTTAAAGAAATTTAGTCTTTTATTTTTTCATTAGTGAGCTTCATATTGCTCTCCCACCATTCCTGAAGAATTGGTTGAATACGTTAATATGGTGAGGTAGAAATTTATCATTAATTAGTATAAGTTATCTATATGCGAATAAATAATGGATATGTCCAACGCGTCGGACAACCGTAACATAAAATATTCACGATGGAAATTAATGCACTTCCAACAATTAATACTCATCAATTAATCAATACGATCTTCTTCTCGAATACTCAGGTGTCATTGGATGTTAAATCATTTAATATTATTTATAGTAATTATTCCTACCCGACGCCCTAAGGGGCAACAAGGGATAGTAGAAGAATAAGAATTCTTCCATATAAGAAGATTTGATGATACAAACTTACTTTCCTATCCATTTCAACGGTGCTCCCAACGTCAGATCTAAATGCTGTGTCGCCGCGCTGTACTCCCCGACTTTAATCTCGCTACCCTCTTGAAATTGCTTGAGCAGAATGCTCGCTTTGCGTTCGTTGTCGTAAAACCTGACTGGGCCCGTAACACCCTCGAAGCTGGTGTTGTGCAGCGCGTCCAAAAAGAGACGTTCCCAGAGAGGATCCCTGTATCGGAAGTCTATTACGGTTTGATTCCGCCGAAAGTATCGCACTTTATGTGCGACATTTTGTATGGCCAGCGCGACCGCCCAAATTCCATCGTAGGTGTATCCGTGAAATCTTGAGTATTCTCTTCCGCGCCGCGAATCGTATTCGCTTAAATATTCATCTGCAGTCTAAAGAAAATTATAAGTTAATAAATTGAATGTTGTTAATTAAATTAATGATATTTACTACTTTGACGAAGTGTCCAACAATTTACCAACAGTTAAGTACTACAAATACTTGAAGTATACGTGAATTGATATACAATAACCGTTTATTATTTTCACTAATTTTCCAAATCACTTACAATTCCTGATATGGTTATTTCACCGCTGGTACTCAAAGGTAGCAAGTCGGTTAGGATAGTCTGCTCCAGCGCCGTTTCTATGTCCGTATTGGAGCAGTTCATTTCCGGGACGCCCTTAGTCCACCAGTTGTTCGAATACGTGCCCATTATAATCCACTGGTACCTCCTGCCGTACATCTCCAGCTTGTACGCCTCACAGAAGATCAGTCTGGCGTAATGCTCGTTGAAGTTGCCGAGAATGACTCGCGTGTCTTTCTCCTTGAGCTTCAACAGCGCGGAACTCACCTCGTTGGCGAAGCTTTGCGTCTCCACCACTTGGTATCCCAAAGTGTCTAATTCAGCAACGAGTCTGTAATTAATTTGAGTACTTTATTAAAAAAAAAATAGTGAATGCATTGGTAGGATCACCATTAACTAGTGATGATGGTGAATAAAAAAAATCTTTACGATCACAATTTACCTGTTGTGAGCTAGTGAATATCTCGGTTCGTTCTGGTATATGGTGCCGACGCGCGTCCAGTTGAACTCCTTGAGTAGGGATAGCCTGGGGGAGTTGAAGGCGTTCTCGCTGGGCACTATCCTGAAGAAGTTCGGGAAATTCTGCTTGGTGAACATGGGGTGCGTATCGGCGTAGGACAGCTGCGTGAGGTGCCAGTGCTTGGAGGCCTTCGCTATGGGGTCGGTCACGTGCGTGCAGGCGGCTCCGAACAGCATCAGCTTGTGCGGGCCGCTGTGCATCATATCGAAGAAGGCTTTCACGCCGACGGCTGCGTTGCACTGCAAAAATAAAACTTCATAGAAAACAACAATACTTAATGTTGAAAACATTCTTTAGGAATCATCATGACGTTTCGTTGAAGAATTGCAATCAAGGCTGGACAGGCAGTGAACGGACTAAAGCAAATCTAAATCCGCCGCAACTGTCTTCCCGACCCCGAGAGCAAAACAAAATTGGTGATGTGTCCAACATGTGTCCGACGATAAAAAGTTTTTGTTTAATAATTTACAAAAATCCAATTACATGAAAAAGTAATTGTTTTTGTGCAATTTAAAGTCGAATGTTTCGTCAGAGGTGCCAGCAGGAAGAGATGGTGTGTTATCAAAAGGTTAGTTTCAAAGATACATTTTCAATTAAAAAAAACTCGTATAATTTTTTATTAGACACATTTGTAAGGTTGTACATAAAACTTTCCAACCAGTTTATAAGACAATAAATTTTTCGTTATGTCTAGTCTAATAAAACTATTGCTTTTTTGTTAGAAATAAAAAAAATATCCGAAAAAAATAATTAAAAGTTACTTAAGGGATTTTTTTTGCTCTTAAAAATAGGGCTTACCATTGTATCATTCCACCACATGTGCAATCGGTAATTGCGTAAAATAGATGAGTGCTCGTTTACGTGATCAAGTGCTAATTTGACGCTGGGCATCACCCCACGTCCTGAAAATAAAAAAAAAACTCAAGTTATCAGGTTTATAACTAGACCCTGAACTAAATTAATTATTCAAAAAAAAAATTGAATCAAACCGACCAGTTTCAGAATTTTCGACGCCCTTTCCGAATGGAAAGAACCCGGCGATGTACACATCGTGCCTCCTGGCGTCCGTGTTGGGCTTCTGGAGGGCGCAGCTCCTCAGCAGCAGGGTAAACACCAGGAAGTTGGGGCTGAAGATGCCCACCGCGGAGCGCGCTCGCACCATGATCAGAGCGCCCGTTGGGCCGGTGTCCAGCGCTTCATACCAACCGGTCCGACACTAGCACGCCGCGGGGGCGCCGGCACCCTGCAGGACGATCGGTTATCGGTACTGGGGCTCCCTCACGGCCGCACGTTTCCAGCTTTATTGATTTTCTCGCGGGCCAGGACGTCGCCCACAATGCGCATGCTTTTTTTTGTACATTTCCCACCTATGCGATTCCGGCTTTAATAAATAATCGAATTCGGAAAGAGAGCTAAAATTAGCGACACTTTAATAACAACTTGAATAATTGATGCAATTAAATCGGTTTTAACTATATGAATATTTTAAATTTAGCCGCGTATCTATAATATAGGCAACTTATTAAACAGTACATTTTACATTATGTAATTTTAATTAAATTATTATATAATTAATTAATTAAAAAAAAAAAATTATTTTAAAAATTCGTACAATTAGCGCTATGCGTATGTTAAGTTTAATTAATATTTTAAAATATACAATTTTTAAAATAAATTGATTACATCATTTATTTTATCTATGAATACCTTACAGTTCCCTGTACTACCACCAACTGTAATGTCACGAATCTAACCTTAAAAAAAGTTTAATTTTTAAATCATAGAAAAGAGGTACTAAATAAACATGACGAAATTAATGGAATGGCTCTCCGCGTTCGTGATTCTATTCGGGATATGGCTCGCTCTTATTACAAAAACAATCAAAAGTTCCATTATGGATAACAACCCGACGTTAGTTTTCATTTCGCCGATAATCTGCGTTGGGGTGTTCGGGGTAAGTCACCACATTCTCTCGGAATAAAACCGGCATTTGTTTTTTTCCTTTTCTCGTTTTAGGTCTATGCTGCCTCGGTGGTGCTTTACAGGGTGTTCACTTTTAACAATTGCGAGGAGGCTTCAAAAGAATTGCAAAAGGTGAGAATTTCAATTTTAAGTTAGAATTGGAACAGGATTTAAAATGAGTGGAACCCGTCCTGAGTAAAAACAAAATAGGAAAGAATTTGAATCATGGTCGATAGAAAGACAAATTCCATCATACTGTTATATTCGGAATTCCCTGGCTGTATTCGGAATGCCCTGACTGTATTCGGAATTCCCTGGCTATATTCATGAGATTAAATTTTTATATTTGAACTATCTCTAAACAAATATTTAATTTATTAGCAAGTGTCCTATATAAAATTGCCGTTTGTTTAAAACAGTCGTAAATTGCTTTCAACTCGCTATTTCTTATCAGTGAACTGTGCACTTAATAATCATAATTATGGAAAATATATTCAATATGGAAGTTCTTAAAATATTTACACTTTATTCAAATGAAATATTTGATTTGAATAAATTATTTACTCCACAAATTCGAGTTTATTTAGATTAGAAAAATAATATTGTATATATTCAAGTAGCTCACATTCACAAAAAATTTATTTACATTAGAATCAGTTGAATTATTAATATTTTTAATTGCATTGATGACAACTAAAACAGTATTAACATTAAAATTTAACAGATTTTCAATATTTCTCTTCAGTTTTATCAAACCCAACATTTTTGTAACTTAATTAAAAATGAAATATTTAAAATGGATTCACAATCGAGTTGGAGATTTTAAAAGTTTAATATTTACAATTGAAAATTTATTCCTTGTATTAATTGTATGGGTCGTTACAGAATGCCCGGGAACAGAAACTGTTCGTATACAGAAAATATAAATAAATAGATACATGTAAATCCTATGATTTATCATTCCCATTTCCATTCTTGTTCCCGGGCAATTTTGAATCGCCTTTAAGGCGGATTTTACAGAATTAAAATTGTTTTTGATTTTTATCATAAATTCTTTAATTTTTGTTTTAGGAAATCCTGGAGGCTAAGGAAGATTTGACTAAAAAAGGATTCATATTCAAAACGTAACCAACAAAAATATCTCAGAATTAAGCAACATTCCTTTTTTTTTTCTGTCAAATAGTATGTATTTTATAAAAAAAAAGAAAATGTTTACAGAAACGTTTTTTTTTTTATGAAATGGCATTTCATACGTGTACAACAAACTGTCAAAAATAAATAAATATCATATAAATATAATTTTAAAATTAAGCGAATTTTTTTAGAAAGGAACGTTTATGTCGTAGTTAGCGCAACACTGCAAAGAGTATTACAGTTTTAAGGATTAGAACTCATCAAATGCCGTCGGTTTGTTTAAATATTTATATATATATTATCAATAAAGGTGGAAATAACAAAATGTGTAGGAAATCGAGAATACTGACAAGATGAGATTAAAATATTTGATTTTGCATTTTGTGATTTCGTCCTTTAATGATTACAGTCTTTTAGCGCGAATTATCTCTTCTGAACTGGACTTACTTACTTTTTTAACTCAATTAATTGATACAAAATTTCCATAAGAAATATCCCTTTGAAATGGAGTTCTAATTAAAAATGCAACCTCGGCCTGCATTTGCAGGCAGTTTCATGTATAATCCGACAGTGCGGATTGGATGATCTGAAATGTTCCACCCCGGCCTTGGTTACTCCTGTGTTTGTGACATCTAGAAGATCGAGACGCAGATATTCGAGATGTCTGAGTGAGTTATCTGTAACTTTATCGTAACCCCGGAGGGAAAAGCAACGGACACCTGTTTCGATCAACCGTTGCCCGCCTCTCGGTAACAAGAAGACTTCGACGGGAATACGCGGCATTGCAACGTTAATGGCCATGTGCTGTTGGGCGCGGACTTGAATTATGGGTTCGACAACACGAGCCGGAGGTTCTATTTGGTTTTCTTCATTCGCCGGATTTTCTTCAATATTTTCTCCATTCGCCGATTTATTTTCATTCACATTACTCGCTTCCTCTGCATTACTACAAGCCTCTTCTTCGTTCCCCAACGCAACGCTATTCCCCACTTCCTCCTCGTCCTCTGAACTAGAATCCTCAACCAAAACCCCGTTCAAGCTCTTTATCTTATCCTTGAAGCACAAATTATCCTCTTGTACCTCCGAATTATCCCTCTCCTCGGTTTTCAGGGATTTGCTGCAGCACGGCTCGTCGAGTTTCCTCTGTTTCACTTCCCCGTTTTCCCTTTCGCCGTCATCGGGGTTTTCCTCGAGCTTTCTTTTCATCCGTTGCGGGAGGGATACTGACGGTTTCTTGGTATTCAGTTGCGGACGTTCCGGGACGTTCGCTTCTAGCGGGGGGTGTGGCTCGATTACGAAGCTGTTGTGCACGATTCCTCTGGGCATCAGTCGAACGACGTTTCTGCTCAAGTCGACCTCGATTACATCGAAAACTGGTTCACTCGTATCTGAAACTGAAATAAATGTGTTTATTTGAAATATTTAAGAATCACAAACTTCAAATTTATTTTATTAAAAAAAAAATACACCGGGGTAAAGATCCACTTACTGGACATGATATGTTGATACAATAATGGGCTCATGTGTTGCAACGTGAAGATTTCCATTAACGTTTCCGGCTCCCGCTTGCCCATCCAACTCCAACCTGACGGTTCGTCGTCCAATCGAATCGCCGACCTGTTCATTTCCAGGAAGAAAACATCCGGCGTCACTTTCCGGTTCGTCAATTTCCTTATTTTTCTTTCGACACACTCTTTCTGTAACCTGTAGCTTTCTACATCGACATTCGCTAAAAAGTACAAAACAACACTACTCGAATAACTTTCTTCTTTATCACAGGGTGTAAAAAAAAACCTTAATCATTACTAGTACAAACAATATGTTAGAGAAATATGAATAATATACTTTATTTATTTATTAATTTATTTTTGTTAAATTTTATTAATACACCTTTTTCGATGTAAGGTTCATATATTTTATTAATAACACAATCTTTTGCAGAATTTTGAAAATGAAGTGACATACGCATAGCCAGAAATTTCATTAGGAGGGAGGGCTATTGTTGTTAAATTTAAAAATAATTAAGGGGGTATAGAAATCGTAAATCAATCCATCCCTACCTAACAAAAACAGGGGAAGGATTAGAGTAATGTTTTTTTTTTTTTTAAAGATACAACCCCCCGAATAAAAACAGAAACAGGGAAGGGGTGTTAGGATGGAGTTAATTTTTTTTGCCAAATTTTGTTAAAGGATAGCCACCCAAAAAAACAGCAACAAGGGGGTTGAGGTGGTATTAGCTTTTTTGGAAAATATTGTTAAGATATAATTTCTATTATTAATTACATCTGAGTTGAATAAAAAGTGCATACTTTTAAATGAATTAATTACGTCCCAGAGTTTTATAACTTACTCGGTATCCTGAAAGGTTCAGTCACTTCTGGCTTTGGCTTCATAAATCCACAAGTGCATTCTCCATACGGCTGTTTGTAAAGCACACTTTTCGGGGTAATATATTCCTCGGTTAAATTAATATCTAACCATCTTTATATAACAAAAAAAAAAACTATTAATATTGTTATTACAATTAATATGTGTTTGCAGCAAAAATTGGGAGAAAATATTTTTCTTTTAACGAATGAAGAATTTCACAAGAAATTTAAACTCTGCATAATGAATTTCTCTCATGAAATTAAATGCGGCTAATTTATGGCTTTAACATTAATTTTAATGTCCAAAAACTAAAAATTCAATTAGGTTAAACAGTTTAGAGAATTATGTAAGGGTAATTTAATAAAAAAAAAATATTATTTCACATTATTCTGACTTTAGGCCATTTCCAAAAATTTTTTAATGTAATCACAAAAATTATTTAAATATTCTGCATTAAAAAAAATTGTTTACTTACGCGTAATTTCGAACCCCTTTATCAGTAACCCTTTGCATATCCAAATAAGTCAGTGTGAAATCATCCCCGAACGTCTTTATCATAGCGCTCGCGTTTGTATCGTCGACTTGCAGGTACGGATTGATGTAATTCGTGAACAAATCCGGAGCCCCGTTCAAGATGTCCAGCCTCCTCTTCGCGCACTCCAGCTGAAAAGTCCTGGCGTAACCCTGATAGTAAATCTCCCTGACGGACTTGTTGCGGCAAAATGATTTGATCACCTCGTCCCCGTAGCCGGTGAAGCGGACGTCCAATATTTTCAATGTCTTGAAACCGTGTGCACCAGCCAGGCTTATGTAGCTGATATCGAAGTCCGTCAATTGTTTACAGAGGTACAGCGAGAGGATCTCCAGGGATTCCAGCTTGCTGACCGAGAGGAGGAAGTACGAGTCAAACCAGTTGCACCGGTCCAATATTAAAACCTGCATAGTTGAGATTATTAAAATAATTATCTATGCTTTTTCGGAAGTTATCTCAGTTCTTCACCTCACACTGAGAAGTAGAGAGGAACATATAACGATGTTGTATAAGACTAAATAAAAAATCTCAGTTTTTACTGGATATAGAAAAAACTTTTATTTACCAATGTCGCTTCCTTTGTTAAAAATATTTTTATTCATACAGGGTGTCCCATAAAAGCGATACAGAAACGATCTTCAGTTTTTTTTAATGGAACACCCTCTACATGATGTAATTTTTGGATAACATTAAACATTTTAAGAAAATGAAGTTTGTTTATATAGGGTGCGGCAAAACAGACAGGCAGGTTGGACCGCTCATAAATAGATATCTTCCGAGAACTCACTATTAATACACCCTGTATAATCAATGCCTTAAGTTGCTTTAATAAATTTATGATTAATTTACGATTCTCACCCGTAATTTCTTTAGTACAGTTGAACAGTGCTTGAAAAACTCCTTATAATCAGTCACGTAAGAATTATTAAAGCTAAGTTCCCTCAATTGAGATGGATATTTTATTAATGGCACCTAAAAAATCAAAATGAACATTAACAAAAATATATATGTACATAAATAAATTGCTTTATGTAAGTAAGAAGCATAAACTTTTATCCGCATTTCTTTTTAATATTGATTCGAAGTATTTTTTGCTGTGAATATTAAATTCTTTGCTTCATTAATACTAAAATTCAATTGTTTATTTTCCAATAACGGCGAAATTGATTCTGCTAGCATTGCAAAAAATTGCTTATTTTTCAATAATGATAAAATGAATCGTGCCAGCATTACGACAAATTATTTATTTTCCAATAGCGGCGAAATAAACTAATACAAAAATTAATTTAACATTACTGCCATTTACACCCAGTAATAATAAAGCAGAGAATTTTTTTTTAATAAAGTTGATTTTAAAAAGAAATACATATAAAAATTTGAGTCTCTTACATCAGATCCATTTAAGTACTGATTCTCCAGGGCGAGCACCGTCAGTGATTTCAGGTGCACCGCCCTCTGCAGGAAGTCGCTTGAAATCACTGTGTTGCAATGGTTGGATCCTGCCAGCATTACGGCGTGGGTCCTGTTATTGATACCGTCCTCACAGAACTGGATTTTATCCAGTGTGTTGGGCGACTGGCGGGCCTCACACCACGTCCACAGACTCTCATCTTTTACGATATCGTTGAATCTCTCACAGACACTAAAAACAAATGACATTGCAGTGAAGTCCTTGATAACCGATTAAATCTTATTGGTTGAGTTATATCTCAATAACAGAGAGAGTATTATAGGGATTTAAATGATTATATATACTAAGGATTTTATTTCAATAAACATAACTCTATATTCAATTTAATTGTAAAAATTTACCTAGTTCCGTCAAGACCCTGTATATATATTAATTAAGAAATAAGTCAAATTACTGTAATAACTAAGACAAAGAAAACAATTCTAAATTATAGTTTAAAATTTATATTAAATAACTGGCTACTTAAACTAATTTTATTTAAATCAATTGCAGATACTTCCTTCGAAAAATCTAAATAATATTACGATTCAAAAAACTTCAAACATTTTCATTTCTCAATAACGCTCAGTTTTTTTCCACTTACAAACTCAACTGGTACAGATCTGTGGCGCTCACGAACTGCAAGATGTGCAACAGTATTTCATTCGAGAAATCCAGTAGGTGCAGTGTCATGTTTGGGCCCCCTTCTAACCTGGTTTTTCACACACAACTATTTCCCACCGGTGGCTCTCAATAAATGCGGCTACATTTCTTAACGATCTCGTTAGCTTGTGATCTTGGGCGATAACATTTTTGTGTGCAAATTGGTTTAATTGCAAGATATAAACAAACACCAAACACTTCACAGTGGATTTTTGTTTTCGGCTTGCTGAAATTTAATTGCATCGAAAATATACGAGCGGATTTAATGTTGGTATGAATGAGAGGGGCGTAATCATAGATATTATTTAATTTTGTTGTTTATATTTTTAAAATGTTTACTTTTACATTCGTGAATTTTGAATAAAAAAATAAATTCAAAACCTTTAACGTAGATTTGTTTTTATTTCCATACGGAAATTATTAAGTTTAACGTCAACGTTTTTAAATAACTTCATATTCTATGTATAAATATATATCTATTACATAAGCTGCTTAGACTACGATAAAAAAAATAACGTTCACGTTAAAGTTAACATTTCCCTGACAAAAGAACCCCGTTTAGTTGTAGAAGTGGATTTGTTCCGAAATTTAAATGCACCGAAACATTCGACCAGATTTAATGTTGGTATTAATTAGAAGGGCGTAATCATAGATAGTAATTCATTTTGTTGTTAATATTTTATAAAATATTTGTTTTTCCATTCGTGAATTTTAAATTTAAAAAATGAAATTCAAATACTTTAACGTGGATTTTAGTTGTAAATATTTAGCCATTGTGAAGTGTAAAAGTAATAGTCATCAAGTATTGAAGTTTTTAAATCTATGATTTAGTAAATATAGAATATAAAATCTATGAATGATTTAATAATTCTGATCCATAGATATTAATTTCTCGACACCCAATACGGGTAAAAGAGGATAAGATTAAGAAAGAAAGAAGATATTGAATTATTGAACATAGATGTATATAACATCCAAATTCTGACCAAGAATTATAGGTGAATATTCTAAAATATTTCATAAAATTTTTCTATGGATCTCTTTTTTTAGATTTTCTATGGTTGGTATCAATGAAATGTCAAAATAAGAAAACATAACCTCATTTCAATCACTATAAATTTTTCTCAGTGTTTTTATGATTCAATTCTTAAAATTATTCTGATTTTTATCTTAATTGTAAGCAACATTTTATAATGGCTGATCGCTTAACGCAACTTCAAGACTGCATTAATCAGGTTTGTAATTGTTCTAATAAATGTTAATTATTAATGTTTTCATTTGCCCAAACACAATGAACTAAATTTATAGTATTCATAATCGTTCAGGCACGAGAATAGAAACATGAATTATAGAATTTACGTGTATCGATTCATAATTGCCAAGGAAGGGGTCTTACAGACTTTTGTTTCCATTCGGGTTATTTTGAATCAGTCCTTACTTCAAATTACATGTTTTTTTTTTTAGCAAGCAGAACATTTTTGCAATAGCATTGGAATCCTTCAACAGTATGCTCCACCAAGTAAATTCTCCGGCTTCGACAGAAGCGGCTCTCAAACACCCCAACAACAATCCCAAGAAGACTATGTCCAATTGTTCACCACCTTAATAGCAAGGTGCTCTAAAGACATCGATACTCTCATTGAATCTTTACCGAGTGAAGAAAATTCAACTGAATTACAAGTAAGTAATTGCTATTAATTTACTTAAGCTTTTCTATTGTAATCAGTTTAGTAAATCTGAAAGACCTTTGGTTGAAAGCTGTTTTGCAATATTGTTACCGACAAGTATTGTAAATATTAATTATGTAAAATTACACAAATTAAGATGCATATATTGAGGAGTCCGATGAGTGCTTCTCACTCGTAGAGTATAAGGTTACCTATTTTTTTTTTTTATATAAATTTAGTAATTATTTTAATCCTTCATATAATTATTTAGTGATTTACTTACCTAAATAATTAAATAAGCCTGTTCTTAATGTTTTGTGAACTTAGTTGCAGAGTTTGCGTATATTGGAAGCGGAAAATCAAGAAGCGGCCGAACGTTTGGAGAGGATAGTCCACCATGGACAGGAACTGCTGGAGAAGATCCAGGGGGCCCTGAGCGACATCGCTCAGGCCCAACTCGACATGCAGCACCTCACCAAGCAGACGACCCAAGCTCCGCCCAGTGAACATTTGTGAAATATTTTGCAAGATTAATTTTTTACGTTCTTAGGTTTAATAAACAACTGAAATAAAAACGTATCATTTTTATCCAGATTCAAACCCAATAATAAAGGAAATTATTAGGTGAAATTAAAAAAAAGGTTAATTATATTTTGATTAAATTTTTTTTTTAAGGAATTTTACATTTTTACAGAAGGATTAATTATAAAAAAAACAAGAAAATAATAAAAGACCAAATTTTTTCATCACAAACATTTTCCATGGTTTTGTGTTTTTTTGTAAAAATGTCATTTTTATTTCCAGTTTTTTTTCTTTTTCAATCTTGTAAATTATTTACACGAAATATATATCATATATATGCTGCAAAAAAGAACACATTAACAAGTAATTATTTACATCATCCATTTTTTTTATGTACAAAGTAAAATTATTTTAAAAACCGACAACGATTGTCCTTATATATATAATTCTTTTTTTTTCCAAAAAAATCACCCCGCGTATTCCAAATGTTTAGTCAATAAATCATTCCAACAGCTAGAAGAGAGAGAAAGAGATAGAGATTTGTTCGAACTCAACCTGCTAACACGCACACACAACGACGACAACTCAAACGAACGACGAGCAAAACAAAGAAAATGTCGAGCGATTAAAAAATGAACTAATCGAATAAATTATGATTGGTTTTAAAATAGAGGAAAAGTATCGTGGGGTTCTTAGTTGAGCGTCCCGCGGCAAGTAGCTGCTCCGCACAAACACGGGATCTTCTCGTCCTCCAGTGGGAACTTGTAGTCGTATGTTATCTCCTCGTTCACTCCTATGCTTTGCTTCGAGTATATCACAATCTTCTTTTGGGATTCTATTGTTATTACTTTCGCATAACAATTCGGCTAAATTTTAAAAAACAAAAAGAAAACTTAATTAGAAAATTTAAAAAAATAATCTATTCTCATAGAATAGAATTTGCTTCAATAATGTTTAATTAATATTATAACATGCAATAACTTTTTATATAATTATTTTTTGCAATAGTAGATGCAGAGATTAATTTTATTGATGACAAAATCGGGAGAGAAGTCCCGAGGAGTTAAAGTGAACTTATGTTGATGGTATTATCAATGTTGCTGTGTCAAATTTTGTGAAAACCAAGATAGATATAAAAAAAAATTGAAGAATTTGAAAGAATTGCTAAAAATAGTATATACGTCTAAGAGGAGAGTAATTTTTTACCAAAGGTTTTAAATTGAATTTCCCAAAAAGGTATTTTGAACAATGTTGATTTTATTATCCTGTTGGATATGTGTCCAACAACACTAATTTTATAATGTTGGAAAAGTGTCAAATAAAAATAATTTTACAATGTTGGACAATTGTCCAACAACGCCAACCATTACTTTAGGAAAAGACAGATATTTTGTTTATATAATTTTTTTTTTAATCTATATCCTTTCTACCGTTAGGTGTAAGGAGTGTTTATATAATAACAAGATAAATACATTAAAATACTCACATTACAACTGTGGTTTATAAACCGAGCCAGATTTCCGCACTTCGTGGCGTCTATAATCGTTTCTAAATCAATCCTGAAGAGGTACGAGCTTCCAATGCCGATGGCCTCGTACTTCCTTTCCCGCATGTCAGCCACGCTAGGTCTAACCATTTGTCCCACATACTCTATTACCATTTCATCTGCGGCAATCGGTTCCATTGCAAACAATCCCCAGTCGTGGATGGACGATTTTGCGAATTTAATTTGCTTCTTACGGAACTTCAGCTGGTTGAATTTGAGCAGATCAGAGTCAGTTTCAGATCCGAATGCTGTTAAGAGACGCCTCTGGTTCGAACGGGCTTCCCTCGATAAACCTAAATAGAGATAATTGTTTAATATAATTTCAACGAAATAATCTAAATTAGTATAAAACATGAATAATTAAACACTTTTTTTTGTCTTATACAAAATTGTTATGGCTTTCTACTTTTCAGTGTGATATATTCCTTACTTGTGTTTAATAATTCAAGATCCTCAACTTCATTAACCTCTCATAAATACACAATTGAGTGTAAACATATTTTAAACTTTACAATAATTATGTTAATTTTATATACCTTGCATTTTTGTGACTGGAACATTAGGTGAATTATTCTGTAGACTCCTAGCGTGATGATATTTGTACTTAGCTTTCTCGTGTGCATCGATTTTATAATAACCCTCTGTTCTCGCGCAACCACTGGGATGTATTTTCACATCATCCCGTTTCCTCTTCTTAGGAGGGCTCGAATACAGATCCGTTAAACAATGATCGACCCAATGCGTGTCATTCAGCCAATAACCAATCGTATCATCCGCTAAAAGTGCCTCATAGGAATTCCTCAAATAAGTGATGTCCTCGCTATCGATTCCCTTAGTGAGGAACTCGTAGAGGACTCCCAATTCCGAATTCATATCTCGTTTTTGGAAGGTAACGGGGCGCATTGGATCATGTCTAGCCACCGGCGGTGGCGATTTCTGTTCTTTCTGATGTTGGTGGTAGGTGTTTTGTACTTCTTGGAGTTTTTTGTGTTTGGTTTTTCGCACACGAGGAGCCTTTTCTTTCTTCGGGGTAGTTGAGGTTTGTGTAGCTGGTTTCGGCAATCCATTGTCTTTTTTCGTCGTGTAGCCGTGGTCGTGGAAGAAACTCTCCTGAGTTTTTTCTGGTTCCGATAGTGATTCGATGTTCTCCTTCTGTGGAGGCATACTATACGAATGTTCTATTGCAACCTAAATACATAACAATATATTATATATAAAAAAAAAATGAATTCGGTAGAGTATTGAAGTAAATCAGTCAATCAAACGCTGCTACACCCATTGGGATGTGTGGCATATTAAAATGAAAATATATATAATCACGGATTATTATCCTCTCTAGTGTTGGGATTCTGAGGTGATAATAACAAATTGTAATAAATAATTGATCCATGTACAAATACATACATATTATCATAACCTTTTCAAGTGTTAGGTGATACGATGATTATAATTAGTATTAAAGTTAGACACCCCTACATCACCATTATGGTAGATGGGGATTTTAGATTATATATATATATTAAAGTTAGAATTGAATTCTTGTTGGTTCAGGCTGCTACTTTGTTAAATTAATTTTTTTTTTAAATAATTGAATTGTATACATACTTGTGATTGTGGACTGCTTGCGTCTGTTGAACTTTCCGACAACCTGGACACTTGTGTCAATTCTCCGTTGAGCGAATCTTCAGATTTCACCTTCTGTTTGGATTCATCATCCGAGACATGCTCCTTCTTCGCTGCAAACTGTGCCAAGGTTTCAATTGCCGAAGATTCCAAATCAGCACTCTCTTCTCCCTTATCCACACTTTCTTGTGGTTTAGCTTCAATTTTCTCCTCCTTAATCTCACTCTTGATAGAATCTTCTTTATCCATCCCTTCCCCTTTAGATTGCCTCTCGTATTCAAGTCTCTCCATTTCAATTTGCCGCATCCATTCAGTGTTGCGCCTCCTCCTCTCCAGGTACTCCCGCTCATCCTCACTGAGATCGCTGTCGCCGTCCAGCAGCTTGTCCAGCGTGCTCTTTTGCTTCTTAACCACAGTTTTTTCTTCTTCTTTTGGTTTCTTTTCCTCGGTCGAATCAGGATCAATTTGCATCGGCTCGGGGGTTTTGTTAAGAGCTTCAATTCCATCATCGATAGGAGATGACATGCCCAATTCCAGCATGGAAAGTCGAAGAGGACTGCCTGCAGCTTCTTCGGAAGTAGGTATGGGCGTTTTCCGCTCATCAGGCGTTTTACTCCTACTTCTGTGCCTGTGCTTCACCTCATCCTCGGAATCCGAGCTGCTTTCATCATCACTAGAGCTATCACTGCTGGAACTGAACACCGTACCAGAAGAACTGCTGCTGGACGACGCCTTCCTCACCCGCCTCAGAGTTCTCGATGCCGACTCGCTATCCGAATTCTGAACAATTTCTTCATTATCCGATAACTTCCTCGTGTCCTCATCTTCTGGCGCCGGTGAAGGAAGCTTTTTCCGCCTGAAGCTCGGCATTTTCGACAGCGCCCCCCGAAGACCCAAACTATCACACCTCTCCTGCAGCATTACATTAATGTTATCCTTCGTCGGTTTATCCAACGGGACGTCCTTCCTTTCTTTACTCGACTCCTCCTCCCACCACGCTTCGAATTTGTTGAATGCCGTGTTTTCCACCATTTTCTTATTGAAATCCTTTTTGAGGATTTGCTTCAGTTCTTGTGTGATCTTCTCGACGACTCCGTTTATCGTGGGTGTGTGCGGGTCGTCTTTGCTGTTGACAGTGTCATACCGACGCTGCTGGATTTGGTGGTAAGGGAGGTACGATTGCGGTTGTTGTAGAGTTGTGAATTGCGGGTATTGATGGAGGTACAGGTGTTGAGAGTTGTAGGGGTACGACGATCGCCAATCTTGTGCCACCGTGTCATAACCAGTGTATCCATAAGGTGCTCCAGGATAACCTAAAAACAATATAAAAAAAGAATTAAAAAAAAAAACTCACCTCACACTGAGAAGTAGAGAGGAACATATAACGATGTTATATAAGATTAAATAAATAAATTTAAAAAAATCTAATAATTCCTGTTACCGGCGAGGATTTAATAGGTGGCTACAAAAAATAAAATTTTTCGTTTTATCTTCAAAATTATTACAATGAGTTAATCCCAAATGTATGTTTACCGAATGTACCTACATATGCTCCAATCAGATTATTAAAAGCAATTAACGAACCTGGATATTGTTGATAGGGATTGAAATGTCCTGATGAAAGCATTGTCGATTCAGTAATTTTTGTCGACTCCTCGATTTTTTGGTCATTACTGCTCAAAGATGACAAACTCATTTGATCATCATCATCATTATTTTTCAAATCCATTTTAAATTCGGCCCTGTCAATCGGACTATAATTATCCTTCTCATTTCGCTCGCCTGTCAGCAGCTCATCTTCGCTCGACGAAATATCACTGCCAATCTTGTCCATTAGAAAAGCACTCGTTTCCAATGCTTCCCTTTCTTTAATTGCTAACGCCTGTTAAAAAAATATTATATATAAAATCAGTAATCCCTTTTATAATAAGATGTTGTAGGGTTTAAAATAATATATAGTTATAAAAATAAATATTTTTATAAGAGTTTATGTAGAGAGGATATAAAATTATTATTTATATTAAATAAAAATGATTTGAAAATAATTAATAAATTATTTCCACATTTAGCTCTGTGACTTTTGACTTACGCTACGCAAGTACGTTAAACAAATGCACATTAAAACAACTACTTTCCGGGCAAATACCCACGCCGGACATTGAATTACATAATACTCTTTTCTATTTATAAAATTATTATTGTTATTAATTCTACATACATGTTCAATGGCATTTCGATGGCACTCCAAATAAATTTCCTTCGAGAGAAAGGGTGAAGGAAAAGGTGAGATCGGAGGTTCCTCCTCTGGAGTTTTCTTTGCATTCTGCTGGTTGGGGGCCGGCGGGTTGATGGGCAGGTCGCTGAGGGAGACACTCGACCGATCTGCAATGTTTGCTTAGATTAACTGTTGATTGAAATCGATTTCGTGTAAGTTTTCTGGAAATACCATCATCACTGTCGATCGACGTCGGTATGGGGATCGGCTTCGAGATCTCCGCCGAAATCTTGTTGGTTTCGTCCTCGGAATCCCCGCCCAGGGAGAGGAAAGGAGGCGCCATACCGCCCGGACCCTTGCCCTTCAGCAACATAGCGATCCTGATTATTAACAATAAATAATACAGAAACAAATACTGATGATGCTTGTTCTGTGTAAAAAGCTTTATTTTTAAATCGAATCTACTCAATGATAGAGATAAGGAACCTTTTAATATTTCCTTGCCACCTTGTATATAGGTGGCAAGCAAAGATGTGATAACCTTCAGGTAGAGTTTTCATTGATTATTTTTCTAGTAGAAAATAATTTTTATTTTCTAACAGAAAATAATCAATCATGAGCCAATTAAAAAAAAAAATGTAAATTTGCCAATATTAAATATTAGAAAATTCTCATAAATCTGGTAATTTTGACGTAAATCAAAAAGTTGCATATAAAAATAAATTAGTTGTCACATCTCCTTTTATTGAAAAAATACTTCTGAGGAAGTTATAACATTGTTGAAAATTCCAATTTAAATTAAAACATAAGTGATAAATGTAATTGAAAATTTTCAAATGTGTCATTTTTAGAGAATAATATTTGTATTAATTCTCTAAAAATTTTGGATAAAGTAAATAGATAATAAACCATATAGATTTAAATTTTTTCTGCCTTAGGCGATACCAGGATTCCATTAAACGTTTCCTGTACAACATGGGACTTTCCACATAAATAGATGAATTATCACATTTAACCATCTCTTTGGACATTATTTAGTCAAGAATAAGTCAATGTCCAACATTGACTAAATAATGACATTTTTAATACTGATAAAAAAATGTCACATTTTATAGGCATTATTTAGTCAGGTTATAAGAAATATTTAATAATGTCCAACACTTGATTGGTCAAGTTAATACCTGCTGAACTACAATCTTGATTGAAACAACTTCAATTGGTTGTTGTTGAGAAACTATTAAGGACTTACCTAGTATCAAGATCTAAAGTCTTTTTTTCTTCCTCTCCTTTATCCCAATCCTTCTCCCGTTTCCGGCTGCTGCTCTTTGAGCTTTTCTTCTTATCTCGATCCCGGTCTTTCCAGTCCCGTTTATCACGATCCGCGGAGACGTGATGGTTGTCCTCTGGCCATTTGTTGGGAACGACGGGTGTTGTTTTTTCCCACGATTCCTGAGACCACTGTCGAGGTGTTGCCGGTGGCAAGGGACAATGGGCACCCTGCCAGAGGGGAGCAGCAGCAGCCATTGGATGGTAACCGCCATATTGATATTGCGGAATATAGTCATACCTGTGAGGATATTTTTTTTTAAATATTGTTTAAGGAAGCAATGCTAATTGTAAATTTAAAAAAATGTATTTTTTTGTTGTTTGTATCAGTATATCTATTATACAGTAAAGTTTGTATTTTTGTAAATTCAAATTTGGGGGATTTCATACGATTAGCCTAATCTTGGAATCGAACCAAGAATCCTTAGCGCTTAACCTGCATGAAGAGATGAGCAACATCACCAAGTTCATTGAGTACGTAGGCGTGCTTGGAAAGTGATTTTTAATAACAGAGTACTTACGGTAAAGGAGTGCTATTAGTTGACCCGTATCCAGCCGAGTATTCACTAGCAGCCGTCCCGTAACCCATATCCGAACTGCTAGGCGTTGCATACTCGTTATTCCTCCCCAAATAGCTCCTCCCGTAACTCCTCACATCGTCGACCACATCCTTCCTGTGCTGCTTCCTCTCCTCCTTTATTTCCTTCACCACCGGCTCCCTCTCGACCTCCTTCGCGGGCTCTTTCTTCTCCTCGTGTTTCGCCACTTTCTCCTCGGCGGGCGGAGGCGGAGGTTTCTTCTCGGCAGTACACTCCTCGAACTTGGCTTTGCACTTCTCCCCGAAGGGATCGAGGAACACCTGGAGGACCTTGCCCATAACGCTCGTCTTGTTCAGCCGCTCGACGCAGCCCTTGGCGGCCGGCACAGTCTCGAAAACCACCCGCCCGATCCCCAGGTGTTTGTTCGTCACCGGGTGGTAGTAAATGTAGAGCTCTTCGATGACACCGAACTTCTGGACCATGTCCTTGAGGAACTGGTTGTCGATGTTGTCGTTCAGGTGGAATATCGTTACTTCGATCGAGGGAGGCTCACCGACGTAATTAGAATCGATTTTAAACCTGCAAAAATATTTTTGTTATTATTCTTATTAAACATTTATTTAAAAAAATGGTAGCACTATTATTTAGTATTATATAACATCAATTTATGTTCCTCTCTACTTCTCAGTGTGAGGTGACTATTATAAGGTTATAAATGATTATTTATTAGTATTGACTTTTCACCGGTCCCACTGGGGGCGTCTGCTAAACGGGATCATTGTTATATTATTGAAAAAGTATAAAGTACCACCTTTTACAAATTAATATAATTTATCCTCATTAATATTAGTTTAATTTAGATTACAAATTATTGCTTGTAAAAGAAGTAAATCCAACTGGAATCTGTGAATTTAGGGCAGATTCGCAATTGTCAGGAAACGAGATACTTTAAATCCATAAGGCTCCTTCTTTGATGATTGTGAATTAATACACGTAGATCCTATGATTCATCTTTTCTATTTTGTTCTGGTTACTGGGCGATTGTGAATCGGCCCTTAATGTTTGTGATTATTTGAAGTCAGAACATTATAGGTTATGTTTATATCAGCAACACAGAAACTTCAAAGTATGTTTATACCAATAATAACTCCCCCAATTATTTGCATAATTCATCCCCTATAGAAGCAGTGGAATAGATAGTAAGAAATAATCACCATTTATAAAAAAGAAATATTTAATTTATAGGTTATGTTGTTTATTCAGGTAATTTTGCAAATATATGTACAATATGTCGTATTAAATGCAAATAAATCATGATAAACTCATTCATTCATAAATTATTTTTGATAAAAAAAACAGCGTACAATGAAATTAATTCGATCTTATTAATACTGTAATACGGCCTCTAGATTGCGCAATACAAATACAACTATTACAACAAAAACAGATTTGTTTTTAAAAAATAATTCTTAGTATATTAATTTAGTTCTTATTTTTTTATTAATTTCGACTTAATTAGTGTGAAATATACTCCTTAAATAATATCAATCAATAACTTCGACAAACATACCATGGAGTAAACGGTAATTTTTAACTAAATAGTATCATTAATGTTTTAAAATATATTTTTCATTATATTAAGAAATCAATAAATTCATAATGAGGTAAATCAAAGTGTTTATAAAAATAAATATCAATTTGACATTTCTTAAAATATAGGTTATGTTTATGTATATTGTCAAATTTATGATCGAAGTTACCCAAATAAGCTTTTATTTCTTATTGAAATAAACAAATGCGAATTGTTTATGAAGAATTTGTGAATTAAAAAATTAATGGTGTTAATTATATTTAATGCAAAAATTCATAAAATATTCGAATTGATTTTTTTATTTGACAGGTAAAACACATTAAACTAATTATGAATCAAAATATTGTGATGTACTTGTTGATTGCAATTGAAATATATAATTTTAATTATTGTTTATTAACTGGAAATTTATTGAATTTATATATTTTTGTGAGATCACTATTTCTTATAATCATATGAATTTTAATATAAATCTTTTCATAATATAAATGAGTTAAATGTAGAATAATTACTTCATATTTACTTATTCATTATTTTTATAATTCTTTTTATTTAATTTGATTGCTTTTTTTTAGGTTATGTTTATTATTTATTGTTTTTATTCATTAATTTTTGTTTTACCTGGGTACCGGAAGATCGAGCGTCTCTAGCCGTGTCCACTTCCTGGTGAGTTGGTTCCTCGGGTCTCGAGGAGTTGGTGCCATGTACGAGGGATCATTGGAGACGGTACCATCGTACCTGTAAAGCTTAGCCCCGGCTTTCACCAAGGCGGGATCGATGATGAGCTTGTAGTTCCTCGGCTGCTTAGGAGGCTGGTGCGCCCCGTGCCTTCCGTCCATACTACCGTTCATGCTGAAACAACCAAGAAAAATCAACCCCCGGATGAAAACAAAACCATCCCGTCCGTGTTTGTATACCTTCGGTGAATTTTTCTCCCCGGGGGAGGGTTTTAAATCATTTCACCCGGGCCGTCTCGCGGGTGGACTCTGAAGTATTCAAACACCCACTGGAGCCTTTTTTGGTTATAACCTCTCCATGGTCGGAGGCTGGAGTCCTGGGGTGCTTGGATTCGCGGCCGGGGAACGCGCGGGATTCTCTTTTTAGGCGGGCGGCCCCCTCGCCGCTTCGGACGCTCTGCGGGCGGGCTCGAGTGGGTTTGGCGCGCGTTTTTCTCTCACGGTTTCTGGCACAGATGAATTTATTGTTTTTTCTGCGCTGGATTGACTCATTTCTCGGCGTTCGCTCGCCGACCGTAATTCGGCGCTGTCAAAAGTAAACGGCGTGAAGTCGGCCACATCTCCAAGTCTGTTTTAAACGGGGGAAAAATTTAGTCGATGTTGCCGCACTGATACCTACTACAATTCAATCAGGGATATTCTGTAAGGGAAATGTTAGGTTTAACGTGCACGTTATTTTTGTCTTCACAGTCTAAGCAACTTTTGTATTTAATCATAGAATGGGAAATTAATCAATAACGTTAAACGTCAAATTTCCCATGGGGAATAGCTCCGAATATTTATTGGTATTTATTTTTTAAACAAACAACTCATTATTTTTAATTTATTCCAATTCCTTTAACGTCATTTTCACTTTGTTTTATGACATTTTGAAATAGACATATTCTATTATTCAGAAAAGATCAATAAACACTCAAAATAAGTACAGAAAAAATAAAAACAATCTTAATTTTATAAACATTGTCAAAGAAAAGCTTTGCTTTTATTGTGTGTAAATGGCGGTAAGTTTAAATTAAATTGTTTATTTTTCAATAAACAGCGAAGGATTTAATTTTCAAAGCACTCTAGAGGAGAAAAGTTCTTCACTACCTCAAGTATAATCTACCTCTATGAATAACCTACAACTGGAAAATAGCATATTGTTAACATAGCTCCATAGCTAGGGCCAGAAGCAATACACAGAAGAAAAGTTCTTCATCATATGGTATAAAGTTTGTATACACAAAGTAGAAGTGTTTTATTATTTTCAATTTAAATGCATCAATGATATAATAAAGCCATGCAAGATTAAAAAAAGCTATTTCCAAATTTTAAATTAAAATCCCTAACCTACCTGCAAATGTATCAAACTTGACAACACCGTCTACGCTCTTCAAATTTTCCACAGTGTAAAACGCTCTTTGCCAACTTCATCGCAGTCCCGTCCTGTCATTACGCAAGAGCGTTCGAAAAAAAGGCGAAATTTCCACCTTATTTTTCCCGCAGGAAATCCAACGCAAAAATGTTCAAGAACTTCTTCCCCCGCGTCAAGGCCGACGACGAAGACATTGTCGACCCCCAGCAAGTTCTCCGCGTGAGTATCGAAACCGAGGTGTTCAGGGGCTAAGAAAAAAGTGAGGTTATGCGACTCGAGTGATTTTTAACTTTGGAAGAAAATTATGTAATATAAGATGAAAATCGAGCGGGTTGCATTGGAAACGTTTTGTTTTTTTATTTTATTGGAACGGGCTTGTTTTATATATAGAAATACAGAAAAATGTTAAATTACGATTTTGACGAGATTAATATGGTTTAAACTAAAATTTGCTGTGGGTAAATTTTAAATTGGATGTGATGTTTTTCCTTCAATTTTAATTAAACAGCCTGGATAAAATATTTGGGGTTATTTCTACATTTAATTTAAACTATACGATTTTAGGCGCTATTCTGTAAGGGAAATGTTAAATACATGTTAACGTTATTTTTATTCTCACTGTCTTAGCAACTATTCCAATAGATATATAATAAATTGAATGTGAAATTAATTAATAATATACACTCTGAACTGAACAGTTCCTGTATAGAATAGCCCTGATTATTTCACCTCACAATCTAAATATGCATATTAATTACTAAACTAAACGCTATGATGATAAAGAATATATATATATTTAATAACGCTTTCAGTTCGTTTGGGTGTAAAGAATAATGTATATGTTAATTTTAATATTTCACGTACGGTATAGTCCCGATTATGGTTAATAAATATTTTTTTTTATATAACGGTCTTCATAGATCATTGCTTGAAGCAAAGGCAACTTACAGGTTATTTTCATGTGTATCATTTACAGTATAACCCTGATTATGGTTGATAATTATTGATTTTTAATATAACTGTCTCTCGACACCCAATAGGGGTAAAAGAGGATAAGATTATGAAAGAAAGAATATAACTATCTCCGTATAATATAGCTTGAACCAGAAGCATCTAGTGGGGTTATCTTCTTGTGAGGTTGTACAATTATTAGAAATGGTAAAGAAAAATATACTTGTCAAAGCAACTGATAATAAAAATATTACAGGACAAAACAAGTGGCATCTTACACCTAAGGGTAGAAAGGAAAAAGATAAAAAAAAGTGTCATTGGTTAAAATTGTGGTCTACGAAGACCTTTACACAAGTGATAATAAAAATGCTATTGAACAAAAGAAGGGTTATTCTTTACCTAGTAACGTCAGTGGTTTCCAACAATAGTTTTTTTTTTTCTCCTATAAATATTTTTTTTTTCAATTTCGATTATTTTGCTGTACAGGACAAGTGTCGTAATTCCTCCCACTGCAAACATTTGGCCGAGAAACTAGAGGAGTGCAACGAGAGGGTCAGCTCGAAGCAGCAAACCGCGGAGACCTGCACTGAGGAGCTGTTCGATTTCTTGCATGCGCTCGACCACTGTGTCACCGACAAGCTCTTCAAGCATCTCAAGTGAGCGCCCATTCCCTAGCCAATATTTTAGAATGCGTTAATTTATGTAGAACCATTATACAAAACAATACCAAATAAACGTTAAGTGGAAGAAAAATAAAGCTGGAGCGAGAGTGGTTTTGTTTTAAAAATTCACCCGATTTTTTTTTTATAGTTCAGGTAAGTTGCACAATGTTGGATATTTTTTCCTGCAAAAGTAATATTGTTTTGTATGTGGCTGATTTTTTATTATCAAGCTTATATTTCCTAAAATATAATGGATATCTGAATGTATTGAAACTATAGTGAACAAATAAATTAATTGTTATACAGACAAAGTAATAGACAATGTTTTTATTTAAATTAAATAAGATATTGAGGCTGACAGACCTCCGGTCGATAGCCGATTCATCTACAGAATATAATTCTAATTTTTGTATATTATTATACATACATATACACATTTGAATAAAGATGGTTAGTTAGTTAAATATTGATTTGTATATTTAATATTTTAGCAGATATAAGCGTGATAAGAAAAATTCAGCTACTCTACAGTATTATTTCCTCGATGGTAATGTTTTCTACTCCACTTAATTTTCTTAACACTTGAGAGGGTTAATCGTTTAATCTTCTTTAACCATTCAGTTGTTAAGAAAATTAAGTGAAGTATTTTGTAAAGAAATCATTACCGGAAGATTATAATTTTGAGGGATTAGAAATTAGTCGCGAGGTGAATTAATTAATTAAAAGTAAAACTAAACCCAACTTTATGTACATACATATAATTTTCTTTATATATATTTATAAAAATACGTGAAATAAAACGGATGAAACATCTATTCACGTCCGCTGCTTTAACGACAATTCAATAAATTCCAAAAAAATTTAATCAATATACAACATCTAAACAAGAAAAAAAATATATATAGACTATACATAATAATAATAATATTCGTGATTTATGTGAGGAATGTGTTGATAGAAATTAAGATGCCGACGATGAAAGGTGGGTTAGTTTGAGGATTGTTGAGAAAAAGAAAGTACACACACATATTTGGCTTTGAACTTGGTTGAATTTCGAAGAGTGTTTCGAAAAGTTCCCGAGTTTATTCAATGCGAGTCAAAAAGTGCAAATTAAAAACTGAGTTATCCGATCAATATCAATTGTCATGAGTTGGTAATACTGAATCGAGTTGGGATTGCCCAGTGTGATTTATTCCATATTCAGTTTTTAACTGTCAAACAAAAGTTTTGTTTTTATGTTATAACAGTAAGGATCGATTCACAATTAACCAGGAATGAGAAAGATGAACCTTATACTGGGACAAGCGACTCAAAAATTGGCTTACTTTTTCCCAGTATAAGGTCTGATTCACAATCGCCCAGGAACGAGAACGGAATGGAAATGAGAAGGATGAACCTTATAGCATTATAAGATCCGATTCACAATCGCTTATGAAGCAAAACGAAAACGGATAGTATACAGAAAGTCTGTAAGGTTCCTTCCCAGGCGATTACAAATTGATACACATAAATCTTAATATTCATCTTATTAGTTTTAATTCCCGGGCAATTGTGCCCTAATTGTACAATTGTTAACATGATTTACAATGATAGTTCAACGGAAAAAATAAATTATCAATCATAAAAATAAATTAATGATTCGTTGATTGATTTTGTAGACTCGAATTATTGATATCACTCTATAAATTAGGTAAAAGATGGAGCATTACGCTATTTTTCTAATTTATCTTTTTTTTGGCTGCCAACCCCAGACAATTGAGACTGATCACTTGGTATAAGAAAGTTAAATTAAAGTATAACCCTTTTCATAACCTATTGTTAATACATTTTATTTATTCTTCCCACCTAAAAAAAATTGTTTACAAAAAACATTGAACATTAATATAATCTGGATCAAATGTTTTTTGTAACTATTAGTTTACTTAATTCTTAATAAATGTAAGACGACGCAAGCGCCATCTTTTGCCTCATTTACTTAATTCTTGTTATGGAATATTTACAAAATGTTAGAAATAAAATATATTTCCTCTGAATAGTTTTAAAAATAAATAATTCTTATATAATTGTAACCTGATAAGGTTTTTTTTTTTGGGAATATATACATAATTGTAATGAAGCATAACGCATCTTTGATTAGTAACAAAAATAATATAACAGTGCATAAATTAGTTGACTCGCATTTTATAAAAACTTGGAAAGATTTTTTTTTTAAACACTTCTCATTTTTTAGTAATTTTTTGTTGATTGTTTTG
Source organism: Philonthus spinipes (assembly GCA_963082785.1). Lineage (NCBI taxonomy): Eukaryota > Metazoa > Arthropoda > Insecta > Coleoptera > Staphylinidae > Philonthus > Philonthus spinipes. Next base: position 5,585,185 of record OY720305.1, read on the forward strand.
TTCTTAATATTACGATTTAATATCATTGCCCACCGGATTTCAAGACGTCGAAACAGACTTTGCAGACACGGACGGGCTTATTTTCGCCGAACTTAATTATGGGCACTTCCTGATCCGAGCACTTGCCGCACAACACGCGGCAACAGTGCCTGCAGTGGTGCTTCCTGATCATCAGCGTGAATGCCACACCGCACTCTTGGCACATGTCTGTCGAAGCCCATTGGGTTTGTTGCGAGAGCTGATCGAGTAGGCGGTAAAGGAGCTGTTTCGTTGCCACCTAATTAATAATAAATTTAATATCCAACAAAAAAATTAAATTAAGGTTAAAATACAAGTTGTCCTCGACACCCAATAAGGGTAAAAGAGAATAAGATTAAGAAAGAAGGAAGAAAATACAAGTTGAAATGACCATTAAAAAATAATAAATGAAAATAGAAAAGAGTATTCATTCACTTGGTCACAGTTATTTAAATAAAAATGATTTGAAAATAATTAATTAATTATATCCAATTTTTGATTTACGTTACGTAAGTACGTTAAACAAATGCACATTAAAACAACTACTTCCCGGGCAAATACCCACGCCGGACATTGAATTACATAATGTTGTTGCATAAATAAATAAACTGGCAGAAAGACCTATGGTCGATAGCCATTTATCCATAAATCTATTAAATTGTACTATATATTGAATTAATGTCACAATAAAGATGTTTTGTTGTTGTTAAGAAATGGAAAGTATGTTATTTAGAATAAAAATTGATTTAAATTTGCTTCTTTTCATAAGCATTTCTGAAGAATAACAAAACGAACTTACCTGGTAATTAAAGATAGTGACTTTATCGTGATTTTCAACAGCGAGACTAGCCTTAGCTTTCACCAAGACTCTGCAGAGATTACCATTTCCTTTCATGTAAGCTAGTAGAAGAGGTGAGTTACCCTAAAATAGCAATTTATTTATTAACAGCCATACAAAATACCCCACTGTCGACTAAGAGAATGAAAAAATAATCATAAAAAATGTTTCGTAAATAATTATTCAATAAAAAAAAATAGAAATAGAAAAATAATTTGATGAAATTAATTTGTTAGATTTGTTTATTATAGTGCTGCACTTTATAAATTGGCCAAAGTGAGCACGAAGAAGGTGTACTTGGTTGTCTCACTTTGCCTTGCTTCACCATTGAAGGATTTTTTTCAAGGGTAGAAAGTTCATCACGTCATAACTTAAGGCCCGTTGTAGAGCCCCCCGTTTTAGTGGTAAGACCCATTCTCCCAATCTGGCAATTTCCTCGCCATTCATTTAATAGGCGATGTTTGTGGGGCAAGTCAAAGGGACACGAGGTGAGTAAACCACTCACATAAACAAGGCTACACAGCCGTTTTTTTTTTACATAGCATACTCAAAACTGCACTGAAAGTGTTTGTTAAAATTGAGTGTAATATAGTAACATAATATAATATTGCACTAAATTGAACCAAGTGCAGGTTACTTGAATTGAAATTTGTTGTTGTTTTACCTCAATATCGGGTTTATTGATTGGATATTCGGGCATGCATTCGAGGAACAGCTCACAGATGGCAGCAGCGTTTTCTTTCCCGCACCTGCACAATTCGTGCAGTGGATTCCTGCCTTTTATGTTTATTGCCTCGGCGTCTATCGTTGATTCTGTTAACAGCACGCGGACCTACAAAAATTTGTATTGAATGTATACATTTCGTATATTTAAGAAAATATTCATTAGTAGGCAGAAAGCCAACTGGTCGATAGGCAGTTGACATAATAAATTATACATTTGATTTTGCAATTTTTATTATTCACCTCACACTGAGAAGTAGAGAGGAACATATAACAATGTTATATAAGACTAAAATAAAATTTTTATTATTTACTTTATATATTTTTCTGTATATAACTTTTAATAAAAATTATTATTATTATTCATTAGTCATAAACTTACAACATTCAGATGTCCTTCCCTGACAGCCACATGAAGAGCATTATCTCCGGAATCGTCCACAGCGTCGAAATCTGCATTATTCTGTATCAGTGCTTGCACCACTTGGGAATTTCCGGCTTCAGATGCTACATGTAAGGCTGTTCTCCTGTGTAATAAAAAAAAAAATATATTATTATAAACTTTCCGCCTCACACTGAGAAGTAGAGAGGAACATATAACGATGTTATATAAGACTAAATAAATAAAATAAACTTTCATGTACCCTTTATATATACATATATAATTTAAAAAAGAAATAATTGAAAGATCATTTGTTTTAAAAGCAAAGCTGTGGAGACAACACTCCATATGTGGCGGCTCACGGGTTAAATGAAAATAAGGAGGAATCTATATATTTTGCTCTGAGACTTTTATACCAAATAGGATGTTAATAAAGGTGAACACAGCTATAAATCTCACTTGTGTTGAAATTTATAAGTTTTTATTTATGAGTAAATGAAAATAAAAATTTTTCGGCTCACTTGTGAACGTCACGATCTTCAGTCCTAGCACCAGCGAGGATTAAACTCCTGAGCAGAGTCTCATTGCCGCATTTCGCAGCCAAATGCAGTGGCGGCGTGAGCGTTGCGTCTTGCACCCGGGAATTCACGTCAACTTGGACCGACAGTAAAAACAGCACGCTTTCCAGATCGCCCTTTTTGATGGCCGTGTGAAGGAAATTCTGTCCTTTCGCATCAAACTGTAAAAAAAAACATTGTTGGAATTTCCAAGAGTTTTTGTAATAAAAAAAAAATAGCCTTCGAGATCAACTTGAGACGTTGATCTCGAATAAAATTACATTTTGCCGTGGTGCAAGAGAATAAGCTCAATTTAGATTGATTTATTTCTCCATAAGAAACTTAAATTCAGTTTATTCTTTTGCCCCAAGGCTTAGTGTCATTTTATTCAAGCAAAACTTGTTGATATATGGTTATTGCACCTGTTAGAACTTTTGACAATAATTTGAAAACGAAAACGTGACTGTCTCAATAAAAAATAAAAAGGTTTGCCAACATAATTCCGAAATTAACTATATATGGCGCGAAATTTAAACTATTTACGTACTTAAGATTCAATTTACGACACAACAAAAAAAGTGATTTTAAATTCCCGAAATTAGATAAATACACTTCACTTGTGTTGAATAAACAAATAAAATAAATTAATGAATTCTGAACAGATGTAATAAAGCAAACTAAACTTTTTTTTATAACCACAAACCGGTACGACTCTTGAAAAGTCCTGCAAAAAATAGAATTAGTAAAGAAGTTTATGATTATATTAACCTGTTCTGCAGCAGATGGTAGTTTATCCAAAATCGACTGAGCTGCCTTGTTGTTCCTAACTGTCAGAGCGGTGGCGAACGGGCTCAAACCTGTCTTATCTCGCAAACTAAGATCTATTTCCGGGACGCTGAGGAGCAGTGAGATTATAGCTGGATGTTGGTTTTCTATTGCGACGTGCAGGGGTGTTTTATAATCACAGTCTCGGCTGTTCACATTAGCCCCATGTTCAACTAACGTCTGTAATAATTGTAAAAGCAATTGATTGTCTCAGATATTCGTGTTAGTTTGTATATTCTGGATACACGGCTGATTTTTGTCATACCTGAACCACAGAATCTAATCCCCACTGACAGCAGAGATGAAGAGGTGAAGCTTTATCTTTAGCCTCATCCCCGCCTTCGCCGTTGGGTCCTGGGAGTCTAGGTGAGTTCAAATCACAACCGGCTTGTATGAGAAATATAGCTGCGGGTTCTTTATTCTCATCAATAGCCCTGCAGAAAAAAAAGAAAATGGTTTCATTTCTAACAAGATAATCTTCTTTTTGTTGGTTGTGGAGACTTTAATTATTTAAATAAAAATACTTGTCCTTTCTAGGATTATTTTACTAGATATATTTCGGAAATAGTTTCCAAGGTATATATATATCGGAAATAGTTTCCGAAATATATCTAGTAAAATAAAAATAAGTAGGAGAAAGGACAAGTATTTTTATCTAACAAGATAATCGGAAAATTATTTATAATCAAAATATTTTTTTCCTTAGAGATTTGGAAAAATGCAAAAAATGAAGATGTGTTCATCGCAGTACTTTCCTCTTGAAAACCACCCCCATAAACCCACCATCAGAGTTCACAGATCCCTTTACAATTTTGTAACTTTAAGCAGAAACCATCCTACCTGTGTAATAATGTCTGTTTACATCCTTCCGGGCCAGTTCCCCAACAGTCGGTATCGGCCCCATGCCTGACCAAAATGCTTGCGATGTCATCCTGGCCTGAATCCAGAGCAGCCCACAATGGGCAATTCCCTAAGCGGTCTGGGGCGGACATGTCGACGCCCCTGATGCATAAGGAATCCACTACCTCGCCCAAACGACAGTGGATAGCCAGTTGAAGGGGATTTTCACAATCAGCAGTCCTTTATATTATTATGAAAAAAAAGATATTTAAGTTTTTAGTGATGAGCAAAATCGATTATCTGAAGAATCGATTTATTTTAAAAATAAGAAAGATGATAAAATATTAATCTAAAAATGAAATTTAAAGATTCAAGAATTATCATTTCATAATTTGAAGATTCAATTTTATAGCCAGAATTGTGGCCATTGGCTTATTATCAGCTGGTTGTAGGTAAGGAGTAAGCTGTTAGTTCAACCTTAACTAATATTCAAATGGATCAATCATAGATTGATTGCAATACGATTGGCACTCCAAGGTATATATATACAGAGAGGTTTTTTTTTATCAGTATATATTAGGCGAACTGTATACCTGCAAAAAAAACACAGTCAAACGCATTGATATGTGTATGTTTGGTTGCCTATAACTCACAACTAAACGTCAAACGCTAAACTTCAAAATGTGTGAAATATTTGATCGAAAATCTATACACTTCCAACAGTACTAGAGGAGGATAAGACATTTCAATGAATCCAAGGTTTCCGAATACCCCCGTTAGGATGATTCTAAAAATAATTAAACTAAAACATTTTCTTTGGAAGGTTGTATGTTGCGTTCTCTTTATTCTATTGAAAAACGCAACGAAATAAATCATGACTAACACTGCATGCGTTACCGTCACAAACAATTTCCTTTTTTTATCAAAAATACTTATTTTTATGGAGAAATTACAGGTAAAAAAGAGATTTTATTAAGACAATTTGAAAGAAAAGTAACAATAAAGAACAATAAACTTAGAATAAGAGCTAGAAATGACCTCCAGAAACTGCAAGGCAGTAACTCAAACGATCGTGCATTTCGATATTGTCATAAACAGAAATAGAAAATTGTTTAATTGTTTTTTGAATTATCTTAGTTGAAGGAATCGATTGTTCGGATTGCCTATTATAGGCAACTAAACACATACATCAATGCGTTTGACTTGGGTATTTTACATGTATACATAGTGGAAATGTATACTGATAAAAAAAGCTCTCTGTATACCTTGAATATATATATATCTCGGAGTCCTTCCGACTCTGACATTCCGGCCTGTATATTTAGTAGGCTCTGCTATAATAAAATTTATAGAATCATCAAATTTTAGCTAGTTATTTTGAGAATATAAATATTTTTGATTATTATAAAAAAAATAAAAGTGTTGATTTAAAAAAATACCAACTTAGCATTAATATCAGCTCCATTATCCAAAAGAAACAACGCGGTATCCGTGTCCTCCTTCAAAATCGCCTGATGCAACAAAGTGAAATACTTCCCATTCCTCACGTTAACGTCGGCGTTTCCCTTAATCAAAACCGGAACCAGCTCCATGTGACCCTCACTCAAAGCCAAACTAATCGGCGTCTCGCCCTCACTGTCCCTCACATTAAAATTCGCAGCCACCTTCCCCCCTTCAACCCCCGCATTATACTCAATAAATCCTTCGATGCAACTAGCCGAGTTCGCGCAGACCGCGTAGTGCAGCGGAGCTCTTCTCTCCTCATTGCTCAAAATATTAGGATTGCAACCGAGGCTCAGCAGCTTTTTAACCAACTCGGGGTTGTTTTTCCTGCAGGCCGTGTGCAGCATGCTCTCCCCCAGCGCATTGACGTGGTTGTAGTTTTGCGTGAATTCCGCGAGGAAAACGGGCGCGCGCTTCATGCCCTCGTTAAGTAAGGTTTGGACTAAGTTATCGCAAGTGGTTGAGTAGACGGGGTTGCACTGGGCTTCTTTTTTTATTAAACAATCCACGTAGGAATCGGGCTCGTCATCGCCGGCTTCGTATTTCAGCAAAGCGTAGTAGAGCGGGGTGTGCTCGTGGGCTGTCCTCAAATTGATTTCGATTAGCTGCTGTTGCAGGAGTAGATCGAAGATCGGACGGTTGTCTGCTATTATCGCGATGTGTAAAGATGTGCTGGAATTTTAACAAAATTAATATTATAACGGGGTGGGAGGCAAGAGCAAATGGAAAGAGAACAAGAGGAAGACCACAAGAGACCTGGAATGATACAATTAAGAAAGTACTAAAACAAAAAGGGATGAGTTGGGCACAGGCAAAGGAACTATCAATGAATAGAAACGAGTGGATACAATTTTATAAGCGATAGAACCAAACCTCGACACCCAATACGGTTAAAGAGGATAAGATTAAGAAAGAAAGAATATTATAACGGGGCATGGTTCAGACATATGTTAGGTGAAGCAAAAAGTTCTGGGGTGCTATTTACAGTTTCGGTACAATGTCTCATCGATGTGAATAAGGTCATTGTTTTCACCAGTCAAACACCAATTGTTTCTTTTTACGCGTTTTTGGCAAAACCATACGACCCGTGAAATATTTTTCGCGTGCCATGAATATCAATCGTATTTGAATCGTTTTAGGCCTCTAATGCGTTTTCGTCTCGATGTCTGTAGAGATGTCTTACGATGTATACAACACATCAAGGTAGATCATACAATAATTTAACGGCGATATTACGTTTAAAAAAAATCTCTAAAAATTCTTATTTCCAGCTAGCTGCAGGTGTTTGGACCAGATTGTTGTGTGTTACAGAGAAAGAAAATTCTATACATTGAAAAGGTTTCAAGCATTTATAAAATTCCTTTAACGATATAAATTTGGTCTCAAGACGTGCTTCCGAAAATGAAATTGTTTTCTTTGTTTTTCTTCAATTGTTGTTAAGGCTGTTTTTGAAAATCCATACATTTTTTTACATGTATCTTATTTTTTTTATGTAATTTAAAACTACTTACAAGCCTTGTTTGTTCTGCGAATTAATATTGACGTTCTTGTTGATCAATTTCGTGGCTATTTTTTCGATTTCTTCGATGTTGGTCGAGCTAGACAGTAAATGGAGGGCTGTGTCGTTTTCGTTTCTGAAAATGAAAACAATAACATTAAACATTGATTTATACTGTTATTTTTAGTTTAACAATGAGAAGTGTGAGTAATTGAAATTATTAATGATAGAAAAAAAAAACACTTCATCATTATTAGTTAAAAATGTTTCACCACGGGTTAAGTGAGGAATTTATTCGGAATATTGAAATTATAGTCACTAAATATAAGGTGAAACACAACGTGTTTTTATTATATTCTTACACAATTACAGGAAAGGTTTCCGAATGGTGTCACGGGATTTTTAAAATTTTGAAAACGGAATCATGGGTAAACGTGCGTAAAATGAACGAATCCGAAGTCAAAATCTGTAGGAAACTTACCGTTTCGTCACAATTCGCATTTAAAGTCCCAATTTTGAGGTTATAATTGATCCGATTTTCGACTAAATAAGCACATTGCGAGTATAAATCGTGATGAAATAATCTTCTAATTTATGACGAAAGTTAACAAATTTGTTGCGATTTTTTCATTTACTCAGCCAAAATCACGATTTTAATTTTATACAGAAAGTGACGTTTATGTAAAAAAAAATCAATATATATTTTAGATCCATTTGTAAATAACAGATATTTTAATTTACGATATCAAACATGGATGGCGTTACCGCTCCACTAAACCGAATGTATTTTGTACAATATAATAAAAAATAATAGAGAATTATTCATCGACTATTATAAATAATACATACATATTTAATTAATGATTTTTTAATTGAAAATATTGGATAGATTGGTAAAACTTACGATCTTTTGCACGTTTTGTCGACTTAGGTTAGGTTAGTTTAGTTTGGGTTAGTTTAGGTTAGTTTAAGTTAGGTTAGTTTGGATTAGTTTAGGTTAGGTTAGTTTGGGTTAGTTTAAGTTGGGTTAGTTTAGGTTAGTTTGGGTTAGTTTAGGTTAGGTTAGGTGAGTGTGCAAACATGTTTGAACAGTATTCTGACAAAACGTGTAATACAAAAAAAACGCTACTTTATATTCTACACAATAGATGTCCGCATTACAAAAACGTTGATTTATATTTTGCACAACAGATGTCAGCACTACAAAAACGTTAATTTATATTTTAATATTTTTCTTGACATAAATAAGAGTATTTAGTCTTAAATTTACTTACCTTTTTTTATATATAATTTATATTCTGCATGACAGATGTCAACACTATAAAAAACATAATTTATATTCCGCACAAGAGATGCCAACACAACAGAAAACGTTAATTTAAATTCTGCACAACAGTCAGCACAAAAAAATATATTCAGTACAAGAGATGTTAACACTACAAAAACTTTGCATCAGCATAACAGATGCCACCACTACAGATATGTTAATTTATATTCCGCACAACAGATGTCAGCACTATAAAAAACATAATTTATATTCCACACAAGAGATGCCTGCACAACAAAAAACGTAAATTTAAATTCTGCACAACAGTCAACACAAAAAATATATTCCGTACAAGAGGTGTTAACACTACAAAAACTTTGCATCGGCATAACAGATGCCAGCACTACAGATATGTTAATTTATATTCCGCACAACAGATGTCAGCACTACAAAAACGTTAATTTATATTCTGCACAACAGATGTCAGCACTATAAAAAAACATAATTTATATTCCGCTCAATAGATCTAGTGACTAGATTTTTTTTTAAAATACGCTTTCCATTATCAAACTAAAAGAAAGTAATTTGATCTCACTGTACGTACCTTGTGGTTAATGTGGCGTCACAGTTGCAGTCCAACAGGAAAAGGGCGGAGAACGCGTCGTCGTGCTTGATGGCCCTGTGGAGGAGCGTCTCCCCGGAGATGTCCCTGATGTTGATGTCAGCGTTGTGCTGCACCAGGGTGCGCGCCATGCTCGCATTGCGGCCCCTCAGCGCCAAATCCAGGGGCAGTTCACCCGAGGGACTCCATACGTTCACTATGTCGGATAACTAGAACAAAAATAATTTATTAATTAATTTAATTTAACAACTATAAAAATTTCTTGAATTGATTTCTCATCTGGCACTTGATGAAACATATTACTCAATGTAAAGTAATTTAAAGGAAAGACACCTGGTATTATTTTCAAGTGACTATCCTCTAAATTACTTTTTTTGTTTAAATTACTTTACATAAACGGAAAGATACTTTCTTTCATTAAAATTATTATTTTAAAAATTACCTTACATGGTATTGTTTCAAAGTGTCTAACCTAATTCTTTTTATTCGATTTAAAAATATATAAATTTTGGCTTTATTCACACTTTCGCTTTATGAAAGAATCTATAGAATTTTTTTTCTGCGGGTATAACGACCTCATAACTGTGAAAACTGTATGTTATAATATGGGTTAAAACGGCGATAAAGAATTTAGGTGCTTTTTCAGACAGATGACGAATCTAAACTTATGTGGTATTGATAACGTTTCCAGAAATAAAACTTGGTTAGCAACACTTTCGGAATTTATAAAAATAGCAATATATATAAACCACATAAACCTTAGTTCGAAAACAATCACTCATATTTATAAAATAGATAATTGTATCAAGACTAAACACTTGATGTATTGAAACACCCGAAAAATTACATCATAAAATTTACACTTTTTTAAAATTGTAATAAAAAACGTTAAATAAAAAAAAGAAAATAAAGATTAACTTTGTGTTTTCATAATAATTTTTTGTTGTTGATTGTCGAGGCTATACATCGTAATTCACATCTCGATATTCGATGTCAAAATTGTGTTTTGCATAAGGAAAGGTTTATCAATCAGACAAACAAATGTTTGTAAAAAAATATTGATATGAATTTCCCCATTCTAAGATTACGTCTTTAATTGACATTGTTTGTTTGTCTTTTTTTGCAACAATCGGACGTTTACGCGTAAATTCCGGTATTTGCGGAGTTCACACAGTCTACGTCCGATTAGAATACAGACGAAGGGAGTGAGGGGGCGATAAGTAAGCGACCGTGCGAGTCAGTTTCTCTGAAGAGATTACGGCCCGTTTCCTCAATTACGCATCAGCACGTTTCTGCTGGCGTAGATAATAACCCTCTGATGATTTATAAAAAAAACGCATGGGATGTCGTTGTTCCTTCTCCGAGCGAAATTTCTGATGATGATAAAATTAAAGCGAAATTCCGAAACTAAATGAATCATCCTTGTTCAGGCATGAACAAAACAAAATAAGAGTTTGATTTAAGATATACAAAAAAATAATTATTTGTAACCAAATTAATAATTCTTCTGCTACTTTCTTGATCGAAGCAAATTTTCATATTGGGTAAATTTATACTTGTTTTTCACTGAATAAGCCAAACATGGAGGAATTTTGACATAGAAAATCATTGTAACACGTATCAGGCAACTGCAAATAAAACAAATAGAACAAAAAAGTATAATAATATAGTTGAAAATAAAAAGTTAAAGTGAACTAAGGAATTTTTATTTTAACCTATATTATTATACTTGTTTTGTTCTATTTGTTTTATTTGCAGTTGCCTGATACGTGTTGCGATGATTTTTCTTCCAAGTCAAAATTCCTGCATGTTTGGCCTATGTATATGCCATCGCAATTTAAACAAGTTATTTTATAAATCCTTGATCTTTTTAATTTTTATTTAGTTTCAATTTTATTATTAATAATTTATGCACTAAATTTTATCAATTTGTTATTAATAATTTTATGCAATAGTAGCATAAAAATATTATTATTATTTTTTAATCTTCTTTCTTTCTACCCTTAGGTGTAAGGAGATAAAATTATTAATAACAAAATTCTTCTTCTTGAATCCTTACACCCTTTGCTGTTAGTACAAAAAGTGCTTCTGAACAAATTAGGTTTAACACCTGAAGAAACCTAATTTGTTTGCTCTACAGCAAAGTGATTCGAGTATCTTGATAAAGTGCTTCAGCGTCATCCTTAAGAAAAACCGCCTTAGTAAAGCGCTGAAAAAAAAAAGTGACAGATACAATTAATCACAAAACTACTTATTTACATCCATCCAACACATGTTTCTTTCCCCCTTCTCCGTCACTTCACACCCCTTGCTTGAAGAAACAACCGTCGCCTCGCATTAATTCCACTCAAACACGGCGAATTAATGTGTTATACAAGCGGCGAAAGTTAGTTATCAGCATGCGAAATTTCCATTCCTCGGCGATCATCAGCGGATTACGAGGGGTGGCTGAGTCATCCGGGCGAGGGAGTTAACCCCCGCGGGACGCCTCTGGGCCGCGCCGGCAGGCTCGAACAAGTCCCGGCATTCCGCACGGTCCCCGACAAAAGGACGCGGGAACCGTTATTTAAAACGAGCAAGGAAGGACGAGAGGGGGAGGGCGTATAAAATTCAACAGGCTCCGCAACGACGAGAAGAAGAGACGAGTCATGGTTATGCGCGAAAACCGCAGCAGCGTGCAGTCAAGGCATTTTTATGACGGTTATTACTGGAGATAGAAAATTATCGAGATTCTTCGGCTTACATTCGAGTTGTTCGAATTTAAATTGAATATTCTTGGATTTAACAGAATTTAAGTGATTTATCAATAAATTTTATTAACGACTTCTATATAAAAAAAGTACATTCGGACCAATTACTCGCATACGGCTCATTCCGTAGGCTTTCGGGGAAATGATAAGTTTAACGTATACGTTATATTTATAATCACAGTCTAAGCAGCTTTTGTAATATATATAGAGAGCTTTTTTTTTATCAGTATACATTTTCCCTATGTATACCTGCAAAATACGCGAGTCAAATGCATTAATGTATGTGTGTTTAGTTGCCTATAATACGCAACTGAACACACATATGCCAAATAAGCAACTAAACATACACACATTAATCGGTTCAATGCGTTTGACTCGCGTTTTTTTACAGGTATACATAGGGGAAATGTATACTGATAAAAAAACCTCTCTGTACATATATATATATATATATACATATATATCCAAATCAAATAGATTATATATATATATATATATATATATATATATAGAGAGAGAGAGAGAGAGAAAGAGAGAGCTTGCTTTTTTTAACAGTATACATTTCCCCTATGTATACCTGCAAAATACGCCAGTCAAACGCATTGACGTGTGTGTGTGTGTGTTTAGTTGCCTATAACACGCAATTGAACACATATATGCCAAATAAGCAACTAAACATACACACATTGCGTTTGACTCGCGTTTTTTTTTGCAGTTATACATTTCTCATAATGTCTACTGATAAAAAAACCTCTATATATATATATATATATATATATATATTCAATGACCCTTTCTACCCATATGGGTGTAGGGTGATAATAATAACAATAATCTTTAATTACGGACTAGCCAACATAATTTTAAAATAAACAAAAATAATAATTGAAAAAATTATGCCGCTATTTAAAACAAAATTTATAACGAAACAAATAAAACAATAGAATAGGTAGCTGTATATATCTAATGTTTGGAAATAAAGATTATTTATAATATAAAAATACCCCTACACTACCATTATGGTAGATGGGGATTTTAGATTATATATATATATATATATATATAATATAAAAATATTAATTAATAATTATGAGCAAGTAACGGCAAACATAAAATAATAAAAAAAATATTTTAAAAAAGGTAAGTACATTTATCCGAAAATTGTCTGTTTTCTATTGTTAGTAAAGGTAATTTCAACTAAGGAAAAAATGTATGCTTTGATTTTTGAATAGCGATTAAACTTACTTTGCCCAGTAATTCCTAACGATTAAATTCTTTCTTGTCACTCTTCCTATGTTATTTTGTTAATTTGGAAAATATTTATTGATGATTAAAGAGGAAAAACCTCTAGTGGATGTGTAATTTTACTAATTGCTTACGAATTTTCCACGACAAATAAAATGGCGATTACGAACAAACATTTGATTTGTTTTTTTGTTTATTTATTAATGCCAACATAATTAAAAAATCATAGATGGTTACGCCACTGTTTAAAACAAAATTTATAATGAAGCAAATAAACTAACAGAAAAATATTGTTTATTAATTTGGAAAATATTTTACAGGAAAAATCTCTATTATGGTTATGAATTTTAGTAATCGTTTACGAATTGTCATGAGAAATAAAATGGCGAATGTAAACAAACAAAATTAAAAAATCATAGATGGTTACGCCACTGTTTAAAATAAAATTTATAATGAAGCAAATAAAATAACAGAAAAATATTATTTATTAATTTTAAGTAAATAAAGGTAAAAAAGTTTCGAAAATAATTTCTGAGAAAATGTAAGTACAATTACGTAAAAAATATCTATTTTCTATTGTTCGTAGTAGTCTCGATTAATGAAGTTGTATTTAATTTCTAAAAACTGTTTTTTTTCGAATGTGTTGGTATTTTATGGTGTTTCAACTTACCTTTCCCATTAAACCCAAACGATTAAATACTATAATCGTTTAGGAGAAATAAAATGGAGAATGTAAACAAACAAAATTAAAAAATCATAGATGGTTATGGCACTGTTAAAAACAAAATTTATAATGAAGCAAATAGAATAATAGAAAAATAATATTTATTAATTTTAAGTAAATAAAGGCAAACATAACCTCAAAAAAAAGTTTCGAAAATAATTTCTGAAAAATGTAAGTATTTAAGTAAGTAAATAAAGGCAAACATAACCTCAAAAAAGTTTCGAAAGAATTTCTGAAAAAATGTAAGTACAATTACGTGAAAAATGTCTATTTTCTATTTTTCGTAGTAGTCCCGATTAAGGAAAAGTCGTATTTTTTTTAATTTCTAAAAACTGATCTTTTCGAACGCTTTGATTTTTTATGGTGTTTCAACTTACCTTTCCCATTAAACCCAAACGATTAAATACAATCTTGTCACTCTTTCTATTTAATTTTGTTAATTTGGAAAAATATTTATTGATGATTAAAGATGTTGTGTAATTTTACTAAATGCTTACTAAGTTAAATAAAATGGCGATTGTAAACAAACATTTGTCTTTTTATGTTTATTTATTAATGCCAACATAATTATATGAAAAAAAAAACATAATAAAGCATTTCATAGATGGTTACGCTACTGTTGAAATCGAAATTTATATGGAAGCAAATAGACTAACAGAAATATATATATATATATATTCAGTGACCCTTTCTACCTTTTTCGGTGTAGGGTTCTAACAGAAAAATATTATTTATTAATTTGGAAAATATTTTACAGGAAAAATCTCTATTATGGTTATGAATTTTAGTAATCGTTTACGAATTGTAACGAGAAATAAAATGGCGAATGTAAACAAACAAAATAAAGCAAAAAAAACAATGGAAAATCCTAGTTGGCTACGCCTCTGTTTAAAACGAAACACTTGGCACGGTTTCGATTGTGATTTTCGGCGCTTGTGAACTTGTCTTGTGGGGAACGCGGACAGCTGATCGTCGGAATGACTGGTTCACTTCAGTGCCGCAACGAACGCGGTGGGGTCCGCATCGTCCTCCTCGTCGCTCCCACGTCCGGTAAACTTCGCAGAAAGGTTTTTATTTTTCTATGAAACCGTTAGGAATCGCACACGCCGTAAAACCCAGGTAATGAAACGAAGCTCGCCATTGCGGCTTTCGATTGATTTCACGAAAATAACGAACGAAACGATCAATTTGTTGTTTCGGTGGGGTCCTGTACCCCTGCCACGACGAAACAAACACTTAATTTAATTCCATTTACCTCCCCCCCCCCTGGTATTTATTACGGTGGGTGTATTAAGGTTGCTTGAAAAACGTAAGTACAATAAATATGTAATAATTAAATAAAAACGGTTTACACGAAAACGCTTAATTAAAACCTAAATTCACTTATAATTAAGAAATTTTAATATATATATATAACAATTAAGTTTACAATAACGTAAAAAACATTGATTATATACGTATATTATGTATATATTTATTTTAGATTAAGTATATTTTTGGTTTGATTTTGAAATATTTCGAAAATGTAGTATCCCTATTTTCAAAATATTACTTAAATAAATGATTATTATTATTATATCAGACAAAAATTAATAAATTGTTAAATGGCTATCTACTATAGGTCTTTCTGCTTGTTTTAAAAATATTTTTTTGAAAAACAGGCAATATAAAGGAAATAATAAACAAATATAATATATCTATTTATATTAAAAAAATGCGGATATCACTAAATTCTTTTATTTTACTTAATCACAATCCGGAAGAAAAGAAAAAAAACAAAAAATATCCATCTAATTTCCTTGATGAATTTTAAATCACGTCGAAATTAACAATAAACGGCGTGAAATAACTGTCATCATCATTATCAGCGTTTGTCGTGGAAATTAGTTCTTCGTACAAAAATCGCGTTTCCTTTCGCGCAATTAAGAAGCGTTTATACTTCATCTCGGCACGCAAAGCGATTATTTCAGGCGTTGAAATTTTTGCTCGTCGAATCACCAATCGGCGAAAGACGATGGAAAAAAAATAATGAGGGCAGCACCCACATGTGGTTCCGAGAATGAATAAAATTGTGTAAATTATGGACCACGCAAACCGTGATGATAATTCTGTAAAATTATATTTATTCAAAATAAAATAATAAAAACAGTATAAAAAAATTATTGAGTTTCAAGTTCAAAGAGCACCCACATATGGTTCTGAGAATGAATAAAATTGTGTAAAAATATGGACCACGCAAATTTTTTTTTATAGAATTATCATGACATTCTATAAAACATTGAAATTTAAATTGTTTAAAATTGAAACTCAATATATTTTTTTATAATAAATTAAAGACGACGCAAGCGCCACCTTTTGCCTAATTTCAATTAAATGTATATTTTTTTTGTTATTACTACTACAATATCTTTATTCAAAGTTATTTGTTTTACATATATTTACAATATATTATGTTATGTTTGTTTCTTTCTTGCTTGCTTGAACAGGCTATCGACCTATGGTCTTTCCGCCAATTTTGTTATTATTTTATTTGGAATATCTATTCAGTGTTATTGAACGGAATACCTATTTGGTATCCCAAATAAAATAGTAACAACAGCATAAAAAATATCGAGTTTCAAGTTCAAAGAATTCAAATTTCAATGCTTGAATCATGAATAATTTTCGAAGAATTCATATTTATGACACAACTAAAATGAATAATAATAATAGAATCTAGTTTATTCACTTGATTGCTCTTTAACATGATACATCTTAGTGTTGTTCACAAATAACGTTGCATCAACGTTAAAACAACTTTAACCCAACAAAAAATAATTTTAAAATAATTAATAAATTATTTCCTCTATTGCATTCGTGACATTTTTGATATACGTTAAGTAAGTACTTTAAAACAAATGCACATCAAAACAACTACTTCTCTGGCAATGTGATAATGTGTGAATTACCAATAGCCAACAAAATACTTTGTTAGCTATTGATATTAATAAACTATTTCCTCTATAGTATCTGTGACATTTTTGATATACGTTACGTAAGTACTTTAAAACAAATGCACATCAAAACAACTACTTCTCGGGCAATGTGATAATGTTTCCATTACCAATAGCCAACAAAGTACTTTGTTAGCTATTGATATTAATAAATTATTTCCCATATAGCATCTGTGACATTTTTGATATACGTTACGTAAGTACTTTAAAACAAATGCACATCAAAACAACTACTTCTCGGGCAATGTGATAATGTGTCCATTATCAATAGCCAACAAAGTACTTTGTTTAACATCACTAAGTACTTTGTTAGCTATTGATAATGGACATATAGTGCCCGAAATGTAGATATAGCATACAAATAAACAAGTGAAAAAAGGAATACAAAGTGTTTTATTTTTAATAATTATATTTAATTAAAATTTATACTGATTAACAAATTTAAAAAACAAGTTATAATTCTAACTTGTTTTTTATACTTTATTAAACTATATATAAATTGTTTCATACTTAATAATCCGAAAACTACTTATTTTTTACGTCACCCTTTTCATTTTTTAAACAAGAAAAAAAAAACCTGTTGATCTTACGCGATCAAGTTCTTCTTCTTTTCTGCTTTCACTTTGGAAATGCCGAGAACAAACAGAAGCAGAAAATGCGTCCGGGACGGCACTGGTTTTTCGGGTTCGTCGGATTTACGAGCCCACATGTTCCGAACGAAACAAGAGCTTATATGGGGGACTCTGTTTTTGTGTTTATGGACGCGTTTTTTTTTATACACACACATATTAAATCAAAACGGCCCGGGACGGATGATTTCATGTGTCGGAAACGCGCCTTGTTTAGACCTTGTTTTGTTTATTCGTCGGTGTATGAAAGTGATTGAAAAATCCATTACCTGATGTGATTGTTAAAATGTGTAATTGGAAAATAATAATAATGTTCTGACAAATATAGATTGTTGAAAATAAAACTGGAAAAATATGGAGGCGGCTGTATGGATAAAATCGATTTTTTTGAAGAATAGATTTATTTGAAATATTATAAATAATTGTAAATAAAACACTTTTTTTAAACTTTGTCTAACCACAGTGGTTAAATCAAACACAATTTCAGAATAATTACCATGTAATCAAACTCAGCTTGAGAATGATTACAGTGTAATCAAACTTAATTTGAGAATGATTATTGTGTAATCAAACTCAGTTTGGGAATAATTACTGTGTAATCAATATCAGTTTGAGAATGATTACTAAGTATTCAAATTCAGACTATAGTTTTAACAAGCTTCTTTCTTAATCTTATCCTCTTTTACCCGTATTGGGTGTCGAGGTTTTAACAAGCTTAAAAAGTATTATTTAATTGATTAATGTCAATTTTAAAACAGCCCCGTCCATTTTTGTTAAAACCTGCGGTGATTATAAATTTATACACAAAAAATATAAATTGTAGTAATCGTTACTTTATGGTAATTTATTTAAATTGTCCAACGACCCTATAAACGCCATCGCATTGTTTAGATCGAGATTATGGGTCATGAATTGATTAACCTAGTTTTTAAAAAAATGTAGTGATGATTTTGAAATTAAATAAAAGTAAATTATGACGTAAAATATATATTATATAAAATTATTTGAAAATAAATAGAAAAAAGTATTATTCATTCACTTGGTCACCGCTATCTAAATATATTAAATAAAAATGATTTGAAAATAATTAATAAATTATTTCTGTGACTTTTGACTTACGTTACGTAAGTATGTTAAATAAATTAAAACAACTACTTTCCGGGCAAATACTCTTTTCTATTTATATGACGTAAAAGTTGTTTATATAAATAAAACATTTTTTTTTAATTTGTATTTTTAAAAAGAAACGTAATAAAAATCTTGAAATTAAACAGAAGTAAATTATTACGATATAAATCACGTAAAAGTTGTTTATATCAATAAAACATAATTCTTTTTTTTGCTTTCTTTAACAAGAAACCTGTACTAAAATCTTGAAATTATACAAAAGTAAATTATCACGATGTAAACTACGTAAAGGTTGCTTACATTAAAAAGAAAAACATTTATTTTTTCGAACACGTTATCGCTACACGCGGCTAAATTTAAATTTAAACCGACTCTCGTCCTTCGATAATGATGTAAACTATACACTTGAGAGCGAGTGGAAAAAATAACAAAATAACAGGCCCGCTAACAAAATTATCACGGTGCAAATTGCCGATTTCAATTGCTAATGCGAGATGGTCTATTTATTTATTCATTTTTTTTTTCAGATTATCTCTGAACGAGAGCCGATGACGGTGATGGATACGACACAAATCGGACGTCGAAACAGAAAACGCAACAGGAAAAACATCGACGCATTCAAAAAATCCTAGGGAATAAACTTTGGTGTAGTTAGTGTAGAAAAAGTGGTAATAGAATAGTGGGTTCAATATTAAAAATAAATCAATATTTTTTTTTTCAGATAATGAAAATATTTTTATCAATATTATTGACTTTATTTATTTGTGACTAATTTCGATTTTCATGTATTCTTTTCGCAAACTCACTACGAGAACAATTACCGTGTAATCATATTCAATTTGTGAATGATTACCATGTAATCAAATTCACCTTGAGAATAATTACCCTGTAATCAAACTCAGTTTGAGAATGATTACAGTGTAATCAAATTCAGTTTGAGAATGATTACAGTGTAATCAAACTCAGTTTGAGAATAATTACAGTGTAATCAAATTCAGTTTGAGAATGATTACAGTGTAATCAAATTCAGTTTGAAAATGAGTACATTACAATCAAAGTCATCTGAGAGAACTCTATAGAGAGAGAGTTTGAGAATGATTACTGTGTAATCGAACTTAGTTTGGGAATGATTAATGTGTAAAATCGGTTTGAAATCAATTACTGTGAAATTAAACTCAGTTTGAAAATGAGTTGGAAAATGATTACTGTGCAATTAAACTCAATTCGGGAATGATTACCGTGTAATCAAACTCAGTTTAAGAATGATTACCGCGTAATTAAACTCAGTTTTAGAATGATTATTGTGCATTCAAACTCAGTTTAGGAATGATTACTGTGTAATCAATCTCAGTACGAGAATAATTACAGTGTAGTCAACCCTAGTTTTAGAATAATTACCGTGTAATTAAACTCAATTTGGGAATGATTACTGCGTAATCAAAATCAGCTTGAGAGCAATCGAGATAGAAAGAGAGAGTTTTAGAATTACAGTGCAACAAAACTAAGCTTGGGAATGATTACTGTGTAATCATTTTATAATGTAATCAAATTCATTTTGAGAATAATTGCCGTGTAATCAAACTTAATTTTCGATATGATTGATATGATTACTGTGTAATCAAAATCAGCTTCAGAGCAACAAAGTGTGTGTGTGTGAGAGAGAAAGAGAGTTAGGGAATGAGCTATAAAATTCAATTAATTTGAAAGTGATTAGCTTGTAATTAAACTCAATTTGAGAATTATTACTGTGTAATCAAACTCAATTTATTGTGCAGTCTAACTCAGTTTGGGAATAATAACTGTGTAATCAAACTCAGAATGAAAATAATTGCCGTGTAATCAAACTATAGTTTCAATGTATAAAGATGTTATTATCAAACAATAAGTATTTATTTTTTGATAATGATACGATTAAATCATTTAGTTTTGTTCACTTGTTTTTTGCCATGACAATGGCTGAATTAGTAATAAAAACAAGCAAAACATAAGCACGTGATTTGTATTTTCGAAAACTTTAAAAATGATGGATTTAGCAAGTGATTAATAAGAAGAGAGATTTTGCCCAATATTATTTTTTTATATTTAAAAAAAATTAACACTATTAATTATATCTTTAAACCTCGACACCCAATATGGGTAAAAGAGGATAAGATTAAGAAAAAAAATAATTATATCTTTAAAAAAAGTAAAAAATCGAGTAATCTTGATTATCGTGTGAGCAATTTTAAATAAATAAAGTCAATAAGTAACAATAATTTTTTTTTCTATAAATAGGGAAAGGTTATTTATAGTAATAGAATATGTTGCATTAATTACATTGTCATATATTTACGTTTACAGTAACAAAAAAGATAGATTTTGCCCATCTCTAAAAAAAATATTGATTTATTTAAACCATTCGTTTTTTTATTAGAAAGTGAGTTTAATAAATAAAGTTAATTCAATACTATAATAAACTTACAAATTAAATTTACAAGTCTTACATTAAAAATACGTTTTATTAAAGTGGAAGGCTTTATGCATAACAATAAAATATTTATTTATAGAAGTGAAAGTGCAATATAACATAAAAAATATTACACTTAGTTAAATTAATAAAAGTCTAACCCAAATTAAAGTGTGACATTTAAGAATAAAAAAAAATGAAATAAGGTCTGTAGTAAAACGCGAGTTGGCGATAAAAAAGCGATACCGTTAAAAATAAGTGATATCTCGATTGTGATTAAAATAAAGCAGAAGAAGAAGAAGAAGAAAAAGATAAGTGATTGGTTTGTGTTTTCAAGGGACGGCAAGCAACGAATCCAGCGAAATGCATCAACGATCTGTGATACTAGTTTCCGTGCTAACGACGATTTTAACCACACTAACAAGTAAGCGAATTAATTACTTCATCAAACTAAGGTTATCATTAAATTATGACTGGGAGCATTTGTTATTAACACACTAAGAGTGGAAGAATTTGTCATTAATTTAAGACTGGGAGCACTTGTCATGATTTTTTTTTACTTTTTCAGTGCATGTATTGCAATCAAGTAATACAAAAAATAAAAAAACAATTAAATTAAATGTTAAAACTAACCACCATTTTGTGCAATAAAACTAAGAATGTAAGCATTTATCATTAACAAACTAAGAGTAGGAAAATTTGTCATTAAACTTATAATGAGAAAAAGTGCAAGCACTTGTCATTAACACACTTAATAATCTGCTTACAATTCAACCTCATAGACGTATCAAATACACACAACCATTTTGTTTTGTTTTTTTCTACGTTATAAAAGTCTACTTTCGCAATTTTTGCGCAATCAATTCAATCGATTGTATTGTGCATCGAACAATAAACAGAAAAAAATAAACACACTGACCACACGTGACGCGGGAAAAATTACGCGATTGTAATTCAACGTACAGCAGCGTTCCACATTTTCATCACACACACCTGGATTTGATAAGTGAACGTTTTCTTTTTTTTCGTTGTTTTTTTTTTTGTTTCTTGTTACACAAATCAACACACGTGACATTTCGTCAAACACACATTACGCAACGGCGTTTTCATTAAAATTAATAGTAATTGGGTTCCGCTTAAAATAAATAATTTAATTGATGTATTGTTTTAGAAATGTACATTTTTTTAGATTATGTGAAATATTGTGCGTTTTTTTTAATAATTGAGGTTTCCGTAAATTGTTTTTTAATACCGGAAATTAATCAAATGAATATTACACCGATGAATTATAAATATAAATGGAAAAGTATACAACATTGATGTACTTATATACTTTTTATAATAAAATATATAAAAAGTATAGTACTTATATACTTTTTATAATAAAATATATAAGTTTTAAAGGGAAGTCCGAAGTGATTCAGGTAAAAAAACAAAAGTGGGAACAATCAACCTGATTGGGACAATAAACAAAATGAGAATGTCTTTCGGGATAGGATATATATTATTGTTTTAAAAGCAAACAATTTAGCACGTCACTTAGACTTCAACTTAGTGCACAATAAATTAAGCAACATATTTAATGCATGTTTTTGACGTCATTTAATGTTCAACTAAGTGAAGAACTAAATTATTGAATGCTAGTTTGTGACGTCAGTGCAGAAAATGTGCTGCATTCAGCTTACGTAACAAAAATTAATTTTCAAAATAATCAACTATTATTGATATTACAACAATAATAGTTGATTATTTTAAAAAAAAAACCTGTTACTGTTTTCTATAATTATATTTTTTTATATATAAAAATGAACTTCATTTGATCGCACTATATTTCATTATCTACGCCGATTTATTACACAATTGTTTCCTACATTTCACCCCAAAAGTAGCGCCAATCGAATCAATCACGCTTCACTTTCCGTAAAGTGACAGGAGAATAATTTGCTCTTTTCGCTTGTATATGTAATTATCCCAGCAAATTGCATCTCCGGTAACTGCATATCAATTAAGAACGAGCGATAAGAAACTGTCGTGAAAGTGCTGCTCATCTCGCTCTTGCACAACCACAGACAATTACGAGATGATTTAATCAATTCAAAAACCGATCGAGCGTGTCCGGATTTTCTTTTTTTGTGCCAAAACATTCACAAGCGGATTTTTTTTAGAGAAGAAAGATACAAATATTACATAACGATTTTAAAATCTGATTCAAATAAAATAGAAACACATGTTGGTGAGCTGGCGTGATATAAGTCGGCTTTATAATTATTAAACGTTCCATAAGTTATTCAATTTGTGTGATTCGAGCGGATTAATGGAATTTCCGCGAGGTTTTATAAAGATGCCAGATTCATTAGCAGCGACCTAATGAATGGAATGGTAATACGAGAGTCACAGAAATCATAACCTAAATTATAAGAAATATAATTTATGAATTGTTACAGCAAATATAATCTCATTTCTAATAAATATAATTTTTGAATTGCCACAGCAAACTTAACCTCAATTCTAAGAAATATAATTTATGAATTGCCACAGCAAACATAACCTCAATTCTAATAAATATAATTTATGAATTACCACAGCAAACATAACCTCAATTCTAAGAAATATAATTTATGAATTGCCACAGCAAACATAACCTCAATTTAAAAAAATATAATTTATGAATTACCACAGCAAACATAACCTCAATTCTAAGAAATATAATTTATGAATTGCCACAGCAAACATAACCTCAATTCTAACAAATGTAATTTATGCATTGCTACAGCAAACATAACCTCAATTCTAACAAATGTAATTTACGTATTGCCGTAGCAAACATAACCTCAATTCTAAAAAATATAATTTATGAATTGCCACAGCAAACAAAACATCAATTCTAAAAAATATAATTTATGAATTGTCTCGGCAAACATAACCTCAATTCTAAGAAATATAATTTATGAATTGCCGTAGCAAACATAACCTCAATTCTAAAAAATATAATTTATGAATTGCCACAGTAAACATAACCTCAATTCTAAAAAAATGTAATTTATGAATTGCCACAGTAAACATAACCTCAATTCTAAGAAATGTAATTTATGAATTGCCACAGCAAACATAACCTCAATTCTGAGAAATATAATTTATGAATTATTTCGGCAAACATAACCTCAATTCTAAGAAATGTAATTTATACATTGCCATAGCAAACATAACCTCAATTCTAAGAAATATAATTTATGAATTGCCACAGTAAACATAACCTCAATTCTGAGAAATATAATTTATGAATTATCTCGGCAAACATAACCTCAATTCTAAGAAATGTAATTTATGCATCGCCATAACAAACATAACCTCAATTCTAAGAAATATAATTTATGAATTGCCACAGTAAACGTAACCTCAATTCTGAGAAATATAATTTATGAATTATCTCGGCAAACATAACCTCAATTATAAGAAATGTAATTTATGCATTGCCATAGCAAACATAACGATGAATTGCCTCGGCAAACATAATCTCAATTCTAAGAAATATAATTTATGAATTGCCACAGCAAACATAACCTCAATTCTAACAAATGTAATTTATGCATTGCCGTAGCAAACATAACCTCAATTCTAAAAAATGTAATTTATGAATTGCCACAGCAAACATAACCTCAATTCTGAGAAATATAATTTATGAAGTGCTACAGCAAACATAACCTCAATTCTAAGAAATATAATTTATGAATTGCCACAGTAAACATAACCTCAATTCTGAGAAATATAATTTATGAATTGCCACAACATACATAACCTCAATTCTAAAAAATGTAATTTATGGATTGCCACAGCACACATAACCTCAATTCTAAAAAAATATAATTTATGAATTGCCACAGCAAACATAACCTCAATTCTAAGAAATATAATTTATGAATTGCCACCGTAAACATAACCTCAATTCTGAGAAATATAATTTATGAATTGTCTCGGCAAACATAACCTCAATTCTAAGAAATATAATTTATGAATTGCCGCAGCAAAGATAATCTAAACTGTGATCACTCCAGTTCTTGTTTTGTTATGAATGAAACGTCGTTTTCCATTGTTTCACTCACAATTAAACGAGACATTGAGAGGTTAGAGTTGAGGTTATGTTTGCTGTGGCAATTCATACATTAAATTACTGAGGAGCAATTAATTATTCTTATTATCTATAAATCAGATAATATATATTTTTAGGTTATTTTTTATTATTAAATAGAAAAATATTTAAGTATTCATAATAAATTAATAATTCAATTTGCGTGATTCGAGCGGATTAATGGGATTTCAGTGAGGTTTTATGAAGATGCCGTTTTCATCAGCAATGACCTAATAAATGAAATTGTAATATCGAAGTCACAGTAAACATAATCTCTCCAGTCCTCGTTTAGTTATGAGTGAGTGAAACAGCGTTTTCCAGTGTTTCACAACAAAACGAGAAACGAATCATTGTGGTGCCATCTACAATAGCTTTATTATTGTAGATGGCTCCACAGTGGCTTTGTATCATGACATAAAAATATATATATATATATATATATATATATATATATATATACAACAGAGAGCTTTTTTTATGGGTATACATTTCCCCTATGTGCGTTTGACTCGCCTATTTTGCAGGTATATAGGCGAGTCAAACGCATTGATGTAAGTGTGTTTGGTTGCCTATAACACGCAACTGAACACACATATGCCAAATAGTCAACTAAACATACACACATTAATCGGTTCAATGCCTTTGACTCGCATTTTTGCAGGTATACACTTCCCCTAATGTATACTGATAAAAAAACCTCCCTGTATATATATATATATATATATAAAAAAAAATCGATGTCCCCTTTTACAAATTGGTGTCGGGGTTAAATATAAATAATCTTTTATATTTATTTATTTAGTCTTATATAACATCGTTATATGTTCCTCTCTACTTCTCAGTGTGAGGTGATCTTTTATATAACAATGAAAATTTCTGGCAATGATTAATAAAATTCGACCAATCCCTTTTTCCAATTGCAAAAAAAACTTTTATATTATATAAAATGGGTACAGATTGATTTTTTGTCAAGATTGGAAAGAATGGTGCATCAGAAGGAGTTTTAGATGAAAGGGGAGTTAGAAATTTTGCCAATAAAATTTCCTTCACCCGTATTGAAATCATGATACAATGCTGAAAGTTACAAAATTTCAATACGGGTGAGGGTAATTTTCTGGGCAAAAATTCTAATTACCCCTATATACAAAACTCCTTTTGAACCCACCATTGAAAAAAAAAAATATATCCATCCACTTGGTCACAGTTATTTAAATAATTTAAATAAAAAATTAATAATAATTAATAAACTATTTCCACTTTTAGCTCTGTGACAAAATTTTAATTTATTGTTTCTGATGTTGACAAAAAATCCATCTGTACAAATTTTATATAATATAAAAGGTTATTTTTATTTTATCAATTCTTTACTCAATGTTAGCACCTTACATAAATCCAACCATAATTTTCCGCGCGCTCTCGATAATTTTAAATCAAAACGAATCCATGCACCGCCCTCCTTGCTCCATTAAGCGTTTCGCAACCGGTTACTAGATCACCTTTTAAGCTCTTATTGAAAAGACACGTGAGAACGAACGACCTTGGCTTCGTTAATTATTATTAATCCGTAACGGTCGCAAAAAAAACATAATAACGCGTTCACACTCCAAAGGCTCCGCCGTATTTTGTTTCTCAGAACGAAGGAAAAAATCCATATCGATGTCATAATCCGCCGCGGTAACGGTTCAATTGTTGCAATGGATGAAAAGCAAATCGCCTGGGTAATTGTTGCGTTTCGTAATACGAAAACGGTTCGCGTTTTGAAATTGTGAATAAATGGCGACACATTTACGCAAATAATAATGATGCATCGAACATTGTTGTTTTGCTTAAATACAAATTTTTGATTGAGTGATTTGTTGGATTGAATAAATGAATGTTAGCAAATGTGACAGGTCACAAATAAATGAAGTAAACAAAGTGACAACTCGATATTTGTGACCTGTCATTTACTTTATACAGATCACCCAGCTATTTTAGAATGCTACGAATTCAAACTATCTGAAGATTGAAATAATATATATTCGGTTAAAACAAATGAAGTAAAGAACAAAACAATGTGGCAACTCGATATTTATGAACTGTCATTTACTTTATACAGATCACGCCACCTATTTGAGAATGCTACGAATTCAAACTGTCTGAAGAATGAAATAATATATATTCTGTTAAAACAAATGAAGTAAAGAACAAAACAATGTGGCAACTTGATATTTATGACCTGTCATTTACTTTATACAGATCACACCACCTATTTGAGAATGTTACGAATTCAAACTGTTTGAAGAATGAAATAATATATGTTCGGTTAAAACAAATGAAGTAAAGAACAAAACAATGTGGCAACTCGAAATTTATGACCTGTCATTTACTTTATACAGATCACGCCACCTATTTGAGAATGCTACGAATTCAAACTGTCTGAAGAATGAAATAATATATGTTTAGTTAAAACACATGAAGTAAAGAAGAAAACAAAGTGGCAACTCGATATTTATGACCTGTCATATTTACTTTATACAGATCACACCACCTATTTATGAATGCTGCGATTTCGAACTTTTTGAAAATTGAAATAATATTTCCGGTCGATGGTTCGAACGATGATGGTGGTACGAATTTGGATTGCACTGGCACCATGGTGAGGTTTACGGCATCTATACGTGTTTTAGTTGTACCAACCACACACCTGTGTTTTCAGATCTTTATTGGATGGACATTTGTTATTATTTAATAATATTTACGTGTATTTGGATTGAGTGAGTTACGTGAAGATGATAATAACTTGAATAAAAAACACTTAGAATCCTTTCTTCACTATTTTAAAATATAAAAATATTATATCAATCTTCAAACAGTTCGAATTCGCAGCATTCTCAAGTGGCTGGGTGATCTGTATAAAGTAAATGACAGGTCATAAATATCGAGTTGCCATTTTGTTTTGTTCTTTACTTCATTTGTTTTAACCGAACATATATTATTTCAATCTTCGAACAGTGTTTTTTATTCAAATTTACGTGTATGTTTGTGTGTTATTGTAGCGCCATCTATAATATTTTCTGGAATTATACATTTGAACCAAATAACAGATTCCTTCAATTTCAATGCAATAATCACACCATACTCAAGAAAAAATACTTTTTTTATTACTATGCCTGCCATCTTCAATGGTACGAGGTCTATTAACCCATTAATGTGAGGCGATCAGAGGAAAAGAACTCCATTCCCTTGTCGACTTACAAGGGATTGTTGTACTGACATATCCAAAGATGAAGAGGAAGAAGAGAGTACAAGTGGGTAAATTGAGTAAGGGAGTGTAGAACTGTCTCTTCTTCCTCTTCATCTTTGGATGAATAACATTCTGATAACAATTTGAAATTCACTATGCACAACATTAATAACAACGTTGTGTGTGTTTTGGTTAATAATCTCTTGATCATCTATTAATTACAACACAGGATTATCAAAATTTCGCTTTAACCCGCCGATCTCAAGGCGTTAATTATTACAGCCTCGATTAAGCAACGAACGGCAATAATCGGAGCGGAAAGGTTCTGTCGGAATTACAAGGACGGCTTTATGTCATCCAGCAATTTACGCCTCATCATCACCGCCGTAAACAGAAAGCGGAATCCCGTCTCGCGGCGCCTAATTTGGGGCGGCAATTTTAATCAATTCCGCCGTGCATAAATTCACGAACAATAAGCAGATGCTTCTCTCCAATGTGGGAATTTGGGACGCGCGCGAATTTTGCGAAGCTTAACTGTAAAACTTCCTGCGCGTCCGAAAAAGAACGGAAGGAGTACGTTTTTTCGGGGAATTTCTTTAATTTCCGCGATTTATTTTATATACTATAAATATTGCATATATTAATAATAATATTTTTATTTTTCCATAACAGAACAAAAATACAGAAACGAAAATATTTATGACAATTATAAGCGATTCATCTCCTTACACCTAACGGTAGAAAGGAAAAAGATTAAAAAAAAAGTGATTCATAAAAATATATCCACAAATCTATACATTTTATTTCTATGTTTTGTGGCGAAGGCAGTTGTTTTGTAACAGGCTATTCCCTACTGGAAATGTTAAGTTTTAACGTGTACTTTATTAATTAAATCACATTCTATGAACATAAATCTAATTCAGGATGATTTAATTGAAATTAAAACACTTGGTTTGTTTCATTTATTTATATTTTCTCCAACTAGTTTCGACCATTGGTCATCTTCAAGGAGGAATTATAGAAAAATATAAATAAGTGAAACAAACCAAGTGTTTTAATTTCAATTAAATCATCCTGAATTAGTTCAAAAATGTTTCACCACGGGTTAAGTGAGAAATTAATTAAACATAAATCTGTTACAAAAGTTGCTTAGACTGCGATGATAAAAATAACATACACATTAAACTTAACATTTTCCTTACAAAATAGTCCCCATTTAAATTAATAAAAGTTATTACTTTTTAATAATAATAATATTTATTTACGGTATCTCCTTTTTACAAAATATATGCAACAAAAATCAATATTACAACTATTGTATTCACTTTTTAATTGTTTCATCACTTGGTTCGTTTGTGGCAATTTAAACACAACCTCCTTCTTAACCTAGTTACGTCTATAACAACAGATATATCTCTTAAAATCATCAAAAATATTGTACTTTTTTTTTCATGATTGAACTTTAATTCATTCCGGTCTTTAAACACATCAGGACCAAATTATGGCCACTCAAGCCGGCTTCTATCTTCTTTGAATACATTTCGATCACCTTTTCGCGTCTTCAAAGTGGATGGTTGAATGACCCTTTCTGTTGGGTTGATTGAGGAGTTCGCCCGAGCCAGCGGTGAAAAGAATCCGTCGGCGATCTCCCGCCCGTTTCCTACTTTGGACGATTACAAGCATCCTCATTATCACGTCAGGAAGGCCGCGCTCGGCGCGCACCAATCGCATTTACTGCCATTTAGCGTTACACAATAATAAAACGCCGAGAAGAAGAGATTAATGCAAGTAAAGTGGACGACAATGGTTTTCGTTTTTTGGCCACGATAATTGGAGAGATTTCTAATAATTTAATTTAAAAAAAATATTATTATTGCTTAATCGAGCGTGCTGTATGAACGTTTGAAAAAAAAACAAAACAAATGTATAGAGCTCCTTTTCAAAAATTAATCGCACGATTCGGTTACACACAAATGTCAAATTCACATGTAAATCCCTATCTAAATGACAGAATTCGTACGACCGGAATACGATCAATTTCAGGAATGCGGATCCAGGGCCTTCTTTTTCTGTCGACCGAAACGTGTAATCACGTCAAATTCACTTTAATTCATTTAAATAAGAATTTACAATTAATAGGAATTATGTTATTTGATATATTGTTGTTTTAACAGGACGGAGCAAACTTTCAAATTTATTATGAATTGTGTCGGTATTCCTGAATTTGATCGTAGGTTTCGGTTGTATGAAATCTGTCATTTAAATAGGAATTTACAATTCCTATTAATTCCTATTAATTGTAAATTCCTAAAAAATAAAAAAAATAAATTGTAAATTCCTATATAAATGACAGATTTCGTACAACCGAATTCTACGATCAAATTCAGGAATACGGACACAGTTCATAATACATTTGAAAGATTGCTCCATCCTGTTAAAACAACAAATTTAAATAGGAATTTACAATTAATAGGAATTGTAAATTCCTATTTAAATGCCAGATTTCGTACAACCGAAACCTACGATCAAATTCAGGAATACGGACACAGTTCATAATACATTTGAAAGATTGCTCTATCCTGTTAAAACAACAAATTTAAATAGGAATTTACAATTAATAGGAATTGTAAATTCCTATTTAAATGCCAGATTTCGTACAACCGAAACCTACGATCAAATTCAGGAATACGGACACAGTTCATAATACATTTGAAAGATTGCTCCATCCTGTTAAAACAACAAATTTAAATAGGAATTTACAATTAATAGGAATTGTAAATTCCTATTTAAATGACAGATTTCGTACAACCGAAATCTACGATCAAATTCAGGAATACGGACACAGTTCATAATAAATTTGAAAGTTTGCTCCATCCTGTTAAAACAACAATATATCAAATAACATAAGGAGCTCAGGCGCAGGGCTGTCAAACAAAACTCTTTGGAGCTTTCAATTTTTAATAATGAATGCATCTCTATAATACAATTTGTAAATGAAACAGTTTTTTATCTGCCTGATGATGCCATTGTGTGGCGAGACAATCGTAGCAGCGTCTCTACAATAAATTTTATGAAACTTAAAGAAATATTATTTTATTTACATTTAAAGCCTTTAATGTAAAAAAATCACGTTAATTACTTTTATTTTTTTTTTAATAATTTTACAAAACCCCGACACCAATTGGTAGAAGGGGACATCGATTATATATATATATATAATTTTACAAGATTAACATTCAAATTGGCAAAAGCCTACCTAAATGTAATTTAACTATAAAACTATTTATTTGCAAACTTTTCGTTTTGCTAATTATTACAAAAGTTATTAAAAAATATTGTTCTCAATTAAAAAAAAGTAACAATAATTCTCGAATGTATTATTGATCCTCCCATCGTGAGCTCCCTTGAATGTTAAAATGTAATCACTTGACAGCCGTTCGGAGCGAACGGCCGGAAAGGTCAGCGCGGAGTGCACGCGAGCTGGGAGATAATCGAATTAGGACGCGATTCCCTAATTTCCGGCCGCTTATAAAAAAAGAGAGAATACAATTGAATGGCGGCGTCGAATTTTGAATCTTAAATAGTTCCTGTGTCGCGCGTTCAATATAGAATAATAAACACTGGGAATGATTAAAGGACACATTTTGGGTGTTATATGTTTAGACAATTAACAATATATTATCCAATAGTGTATTATGATGGATATAAATCACAAAAATTTACAGAACGAGCCGTAAACGAATCTAGTAAATCGTCTTGAGTGATTTATGAGTATCATAATCCACTAGTGAATAATATATTATTGTAAATAGAAAAGAGTATTCATTCACTTGGACACAGTTATTTAAATATATTAAATAAAAATGATTTGAAAATAATTAATAAATTATTTCCACATTTAGCTCTATGACTTTTGACTTACGTTACGTAAGTACGTTAAACAAATGCACATTAAAACAATTGCCCGGGAAGTAGTTGTTTTAATGTGCATTTGTTTAACGTACTTACGTAGCGTAAGTCAAAAGTCACAGAGCTAAATGTGGAAATAATTTATTAATTATTTTCAAATCATTTTTATTTAATATATTATTGATTTAATGCATAAATTAGATACTATATTTTATCTACGATTTCATATGCATTGAGAAATCGTAGATAACAAACTTCAATATATTTACATTCTAAGAGTATTATTAATAATGATCACTCACAACAAATTAATTGACATTTGCAGCATCAGCATTTTGGATACGTAATATTATATTTTTGATTAAAAGTCATTTAAAAGATTTATTAATTTATATTATTCATAATCATTATCTATGATATGATTCTGTATAAATCTAAACCAAGTGAATTTAATTTACAAGTTTAATTTAATATTAACAATGTTTTACAAAGTGATTAATGAGAAAAAAATGTCCGATATATCAAACAGTACAGTTATGAAGATATTATTATTATTATTACATGAAGAAACTATTTTATTAAATTATTGATAATAGAGGCTTCTACTTCGTTATACATTGTTTTAAGTTTCTACTTCGTTATATATTGTTTTAAGTTTTAATAAAAACGCTGATTCACTTTGTTTGTATAACTTTAATTTTATTTTAGTCTAAAACTATTTTATTGTTAATCTTTGTTGTAGATAAATTAGGTTTTCGATGTACGTTTCAAAATATTTTATTGATATAACAATAATAAACAAAGGGTGTAACTGATAAAAAAAAACCGTAGTAATAGCTTCGATTCGACCTAGTATGGAAATAGTGAAAAATATTTTAAACTTAATACTAGCACATTGATACCCGACTATGAACGCGGCCTAAGAACTACAAACAAAAATACCGAACGCCAACACTCCATTAATTCCATTAATCTTTTGTCCTTTCGCGGCTTGTTTTTGTTTCGTATTTTTATCCACCGGAGACGGTTTAACACCAATTTTCATTTCGCGGAATTAAACCGCAGCGCGGGGTGACCTCAACTAATTGGCAACGCCGCGAATTATTTTTTTTTTTTGGGGCGTAAAGTGGGTCGGACAATTGCACCTATTTCGCCGTTTATTATTTTTAATAGGTGTACACATTATGCCGATTACTGCTGTGCGCGCTAAAATTCCCATTAAATTAATTAAAAAAAAAGGAGAAGAAAAAATAAAAGCGCACCGCACTCAGAGCTAATTGGATGATTACTTAATTTAATTGGAAATTAATTAATTAATTTATAGAAAAATCTGAGTCAATTATTTTTTTATCATTGATTCTTGCATAGGTTTGCACCACAGCCAAAGCTCATTAATAGAGATGGGCGAAGTTGATATTTTCGTTCATTTTTGTCACTGCAAAATGAAGTTTATGACAATTTTCTCGTGTTATTTATAATATTAATATAGGAAAGTTTTACCTATTGATTAATAAACTCAATTTTTTTGTTATTTAATAACTTTAGCTACTTAAAATTGGTTATTCAGAAATACTGGATTACTAAATTCACTCAATTTTGCCCAACACTACTCATTATTAACATAAATTATAATAAATGGAAGATAACATAAGCGCCATCTATTATGATTCATATCAGGTGTTTAATTACAATATAAGATCCATTCAATCGAATTTATCAAGGTATTGCACAGACTAGTGCTCCTTCAGGTTTATTTCCTTCCACAGCTCCGTCAGGTTTACGAGGTTCAAAAACCTGAAATGGCCATCACTAGTTATTCATTCGCTAGATGAATGCTGGCTGAACATTTTTTTAAATTAACATAGAGTCAATAAATTAAAGTTTATAAATCTTCTATCGGCTGGTTGTGAATACTGTTTAATTATTTAAATAAAATTATTGCCCTTTCTCCTACTTGTTTTATTTAGTTTCCGAAATATAAATTTATTAAAATATAACGAGCAGAAGAAATAACAATAATTGTATTTCTTCGTCTCGAATCCTTATACCCTTTCAGGTGTCAGATTTCTCTTGTATCCATTCCTTCCTGCCTCTTGTAATTATTTTCATTTTTTCTAGTATTATTTCATTCTTCATCCGTATTTATTTCATTGGATCAATCCATTTTTTTTTTCATAATTTTATTTAAATAATTAAAGTTTATTCAGTAATATTATCATGAAATATAATAGTTAAAGTAGTTACAGTCCCAACCATCATGATAATTAATTAAAGTTTTTCAAATTGTCAGATTTCTCTTGTATGCATTCCTTCCTGCCTCTTGCAATTATTTTCATTTCTTTTAGTATTATACCATTCTTCATCCCTATTTCTTTCATTGGATCAATCCATTTTTTTTCTTAATTTTATTTAAATAATTAAAGTTTATTTAGTGATATAATCATAAAATACCGAGTAGTTACAGTCGCAACCATCATGATGATTAATTAAAGTTTTTTAAATCTGCGGCAAACAAAATTGATTTTAGATCACTTCACCTTTTTGCAAAAATTACTTACAATCAAAAATGCTGTGAAAACTGTATATAAAGCAATACTCTACCTGGTGGCAAAATTTGGAACCCTTTTATATATTATAGGTTATAAACATGCAAATAATTTGTTTTTGAAGGAATATAAAATAATTTACAAATCAAGAAAACTGCACATTTCGGCGTAGTTCTAACAGTTAAGGGAAGTTAATTAATTAAAAAAAAAAACGAAATTGCTCGTTGCGTGCTGTTTCCACGTACACTCTCCTCGTTTCATAAATAGGCCCGCGATTAAATGGAAAGTGTTAATTAAAATGATTAACACTTACTAATGACGATGCAGAGAAAATAAAAGTTGTTTTTATTTGCACTATTATTAATTACACATTATTGTTGTTAAACTTTAGGATTAAATAAATAAATTTGTTTAATTAACATTTTTGTTGCAGCTGTTGACGCCCTAAGATGTTACAAATGCACGATGACGGCGCCTTCGCCTTATTCGAATGAAACCACCAGGCTATGTTCGTCCTTCGACTACTCCGACAAGTACATCGTCGAGTGTCCTTACTCGACACTGTGCATGAAGAAAGACTTCACAGTCAATTTAACAGGCAAGTAATTAATATATGAATAAGTTAGTATTATTTTACGTTTTTCATTAAATAAAACCCTTATGGCCAGAAAGACCTATGGGCTTTCGAGCACACAATTGTGCATACTGTTATAATAAATTTTCGTTGTCATATTGTCTGAATTTAAACACTTGGTATTTTTTCACTGATTTTTTTTTATTTTCTAACTGATTTTGACTATAAGCCATTATTAAAAATAATAATAATAATAAAAATCTGTGAAACAAAATGCTTTAAAAATTCTTTATATAGATTTCTATTTGGTTGAAAAATTCTTTAAATTTTTTGTGTTTTTAGAGAATTCTGAATGCTTAAATTTTTTTTATAGAATTGTGTATATTCTCTTTCTTTTTTTTTGCAGAATTCTGTTTGTTTAAAAAAATATGCTGATTTCTGCTTGCTTCAATTTTTTACAGAATTGTGTTTCCTTATAAAAAAATTACTCTTTCTTTCTTCATTTTATCCTCTTTTACCCGTATTGGGTGTCGAGGTTTGGTTCTATCTCTTATAAAATTGTATCCACTCGTTTATAAAAAAATTATACAAAGAATTAAATAAAACGAATTTGAAAATAATCAATAAATTATTCCCTCTTTAGCCACTGTGATTTGACTTTGTCACATAAGTACTTAAAACAAATGTTCAATAAAGAACACTTGTTGTTGCATAACAATAACACACGTTTTTTTTCATTATATGTTTGTTTTGAAAAATCTTTAATTACAATTATATCCATGTCAATTTTAATACTAAACATATATAAAAATAAATAAAACAACCTTTATTGGCATTATCCCCTACATCATTAATTAATACATAATCCATTTCCATTTGAAGACACCCTGTATATAACATTTTTAGTGAAAAAGATGCGCACTTGAAAATACTAATCGACCTCTCTGAGCTTTTTTCACAAAAATAATTACAAGCAATTTAAATGAATGTGTTCCTATCATTATGAATGCACTGTAGAATTTTGCTCTAATTTAAACAAGAAAGTAAACTGTTCACCCCTACACCACCATTATGGTAGATGGGGATTTTAGATTATATATATATAAGTAAAGAATTCACCAGATAATTATTTTATATTTAATTATCTCATTTTTTGTTATTGTTTAGTTCCTATCAATGGTACGGTGAGAGACTGCGCGAAGCAACGCTACGACTACCAGGACTACAAGAACGGCAAGTGGCAACTGGAGGTGGCCATCGAGGAGCCCTACACGGAGGGCTGCTCGAAGATCGACGACAAGGGCATCAGGACGTCCTCCACCCAGTTCTGTTACTGCCGCGGGGACCTGTGCAATTCCGGACTCAGGGACGGCCCCTCGGCCGGGCTCGTCTTCATAGCTGTGATTTACTTTTTCAAACATGCCTTTAGGATATTTTAATCGATTTTATTTTTGTATACGAGAGAAAAAAAAAAGATAAGGACTATATTTTAGATAGGCTATGAAGATTATTGTATTATATTATTGTAATTAAAGGAAGAGTAAAATGTGGCTTTGCGTCGAGATTTAAATCGAATTGAACAATCAAGGGATTAAATAAATTTGCAGAAATTTTATCGATGAAAATAAATTTGAAGAAATAATTTTTATACAGAAATTTATTTACACAGAATCACGATTATTCTGAAAATTCTTCACAAATTGTCTTTGCTTCAAAAATTCCTTATATAGAATTATGATTACTTGAAAAATTCGTCGACTTGGAAGGACACTTGCGGTGGCCGGCTCCGTCAACAAAGAGGCAGAAGAAACTTACACTAACAGGAAGCAAGAGTAAGTCACTCTCAAAGAGTGCATTAATCAAAGCAAGGGTAAGTCCCCCAAATAGAGCATTTATCGAAGCAAAGGTAAGTCAGCTCCAAATAGTGCATTTATCGAAGTAAAAGTAAGTCATCACCAAATAGTGCATTCATCGAAGGTAGTTACCAGTGATTCGAAGATTAATAAAGAGCATTAGTATATGCTCGTCACCTCACACTGAGAAGTAGAGAGGAACATATAACGATGTTATATAAGTATATGCTCGCATTACCCGTACTGTCCTCAGCTGAACGGGCAATAAATACAAAGTCTATAAAAAAAAAATCACTCACCCTGGAAGCGTTCTCCACGAGACACAAAAACACGACATCCTCCCTCTGGAGCCGTACGGCCGAGTGCAGCGGCAGCTGAGTCTTGCTCTTCAGCATCTTGTACAGCAACGGCCCCGACATATGCTCGAAATCCGAACTGTTCAAATCCTCCCAGTGCGTCGAGATCAGCGCGCTGCAGTACTCCCTCAAGTTAACCGCCTCGATTTCCTCGGCCACTGAGTAAAACTTCACGCAGCTCCTCACGTCCACGTTACTTATCAGAATCTGCTCGCAGGTCTCGACCAGAGCGAGCAGCCTGAACCCATGCGCTTTTCGAATCATCCTCAGGATCAAGTCCGTGTCCTTGCAGCGCATCTCGTTCGTGTACAGCCAGCGCATTAAGGAATCGGCGACGTCCGTTTCCATATCGGTCCAGTCCAGTTCTTTCCCGTTCAGAGAGGACTCGTTGAAGATTTCCGAGCGGGCCGACAGGACTATTTTGTGCGCGCGTATGTCCCGGTCCTTCAGCTTGATTAGGACGTCGCTGTACGTTTCGGAATCGTACAGGTTGGCCACCGTCTTCAGGAGACGCGATGCGAACGTGTCTTCGTCCGCGTTTCCGCTGCTCGCCGATATGTTGTAGTACTTCTTTTCGATTTCATTGTACTTCGCTTGGAGGCTGGAATATTGCTCCTTCAGTAAAGACAAGTGCTGCTGGAGTTTGTTCACTTCAGTTTGTGCTGAAAGAAGAAAAAGAAAAGTAATTTTTATCATACGACACTAAATCTTCTTGAATTCTTATATCCTTTCAGGTGTCGGATAAACTAAATAAATTTTTTAATATAAATTCTTTAATAGTGAAATATTAGTGAGATTAGATTGAATTACCTGAAGATAAACCTCAAGTATTAATAAAATATAACCCGACACTCGAAAGGGTATAAGGGTTATATAATAATATATATTAATAAAATATATGTTATTATTAATGCGAAAAATGTTTTCCATCAACAATGTAAACTATTGGAGAATAAAAAAAAAATAACAGACCTAGAAAAAGTGAAAAAAAAAAAAAATCGGAATAAACAAAAAAATGCATTGCTGCGAATAGACTTCGAAGCAATTGTTTGTATTTATTTAAAATATGACCTTTCAAATTTGACATTTCAGGAATTTAATCGGTGTAATTCAAGCTTTGGTTTTTAGGTTAGGGCAAAATTTCTTAAGTGTTATCTTGTAATTCATTTATTGACCCAAGAGAATAAATCCTTTTTTCTATTATATATAATTGCTTTTTATTAAAAAAAAATCAATTATTAAAGCTAATCCCAATCAAAAAAACCTCTTAAAAAGGTTGTAAGGTTTATCATTACAACATTAAAAAAAAACAAAGTGAAGATTAATTAATTATCAACGAATGACATTCGCGAAAACATCAATTAAAATCCACCTTGTTTATTATTCCCCGCAAACACATCATCCAATTAACCACAATCATCAACCTCTCCACAATCACCAAACTAAACCACCTCAACAATCTTGTTTACAAATTCCTGCCCAATGTTTACACCACTCACTCCCACCCCCGATCTTCGATCCGCCACTTACCCATGCTGGAAATATCCGCGTGAGGGAAGCGCCGCGATTGCCCCCTTCGCAGACAACGCTCGTGCACCGAATACGGAAAAGAAACTGACCGAAATTAAAAAACGCCCAACGTCCGGACAGATCGTATAACCTAAAAAACGCGCGCGGATGACAGACGTCAAAATTGTCGCGAATCTTATTGGAATTCCAACCGTGAATTGCGCGTTTCGGAAAAGTGCTTGATTTTCTTGTCGGTCACTTTAATCAATTTCGCGCTGTGAAATTGGGACGTTGCGAGACGCGAACGCGCACCGAGTTTAAGAAAATCGCCGATTGTATCGTTTGGAATAAA
Organism: Philonthus spinipes; assembly: GCA_963082785.1. Taxonomy (NCBI): domain Eukaryota; kingdom Metazoa; phylum Arthropoda; class Insecta; order Coleoptera; family Staphylinidae; genus Philonthus; species Philonthus spinipes. The sequence goes on from OY720305.1 coordinate 5,624,624, forward strand.
AAAGTGGTGTTTTTATATAGGCAACTTAACACGCAAGATAATTGATAACAAACCTGACTACCATAGATAATTAACGAATAGTACATAGAATATGAATTTATAGATTACCGAATATTAAATTTTAATAAAAAATGATTATTTTATTCACTCATTGTTTAAATTAAATAAAAATATTGTAAACAAATGCAGTCCGTCTAATTTCAAACCCCACAAAGAGCCCAATTCCAACGACAATATTACTAATGACAACCATAGATAATTAACGATTAGTACATAGAATATGAATTTATAGATTACCGAATATTAAATTTTAATACAAAATATTATTTTATTCACTCATTATTTAAATTGAATAAAAATATTGTAAACAAATACAGTCCGTCTAATTTCCAACCCCACGAAGAGCACAATTCCGACGACAATATTACTAATTAACTTCTCACTAAACCCGTGGTGAAACACTTTTAAATTAATTATGGCATATTTTACTTAAAACACTTGGTTTCTTTGTTCTTTGTGATACAAACTGTATGAATTAAAATATCCCATAATTAAAAAATCATTTTCTCATTAACTACTGTGATATTTTACTTACGTTTTAATGTGTATTTGTTTTAAAGTACTTACTTTGAAACAAACCCACATTAAAACGACTACTTCTCTGGCATGTACCCTGCCAGATATTGAATCACACAATGGACGCTCTTTTATATTGTAATTAATTATTTTCTCTGTAACTATTGCAACTTTTAACTTACGTAGCGGAAGTACTTAAAAAAGAGCCAATATCCATTAAAACAAATATTTCTAGTCTAGGGGAATACCCTGCTGAACTATTACCTATCCGTTGGACATTTACTGTTGCAATAATGCAACATTTTTTTAGAGAACATTTAAAGCCACAACGAATATTGAGTGCTTAAGTAATGCAAGTCAAAAGTTGCAGTAGCTAAATGGAAAATAATTAATTATTTTCACATTTATATTTATTTAATTTTACACCAAATGCTGTTTGAATTACATTTTGAACAATATGAATGATCTAATTCTATGGATTTAAATAATAGATGACAACTTTAAACATATCTTGTTTGTTAATCGCTAGATGGCACTGCATTATAAAAATGATCAACGAACTAATTCTATTAATAGTTTGAAAAATACACTTGATTTGTATCACTAATTAGTGAAACAAATCAAGTGTATTTTTCAAACTATTAATATTGTGATCATGTTTCATCAAGTGATTAATGAGAACCAAATCAAAGATTTTTTGAAATTAATTCTATGGCTTTAAATCATAGATATCAATTTTACATATCTTGTTTGTTCTTACGTTAGATGACGCTTACATAATAAAAATGATCATGTATCTAATTCTATGGATTTAAATCATAGATACCCACTTTATACATATCTTGTTTGTTCAAGGATAGATGGCGTTGATACGATAATTAAAAATGAAGATAAATATGAAAAAAGCAAATTAAATTTATATGCTGAAAATAATCAAGCAGATTTATTTAATATTCACATATCGGAATAAATTTGTAGTAATTATTGATGTCTTTGTATTAAAGAAAGTTTATTTTCCTTTAAACTTGAATAAAATTATTCCTTCAAACTTGAAGAAGGATTTTCCTTAAAAGTTGAAAAATTAGTAAGAAAAGAAGGATTTAGTTTCTTTTTTCTCTATGATAATCAAGACAATAATTTGCTCATAATAAAAATTAAATGAAGAAAAAAAAAAGTAACACTCGAACCGATTTTTAAAAAATAATAGTTATTTTTATTCTGTTGCACTTTTTGACTTGTTTTCCTACGTGTACATTTTCCAAAATATATATATTTTATATATGCATTTCCTTATCAGTTATAAATAAGTCTTGTTTATTATAAATTATGGCTGGATTAAGGCTTCCCCGGTTCCGCTTTCGATGGCTGCAGAAACAGGCTTAAGTATACGACTATAGTACGTTCGACTGAGTATTTCGACGAGGTTTCCAAAACAAAACAAACAAAACAACAAAAAAACATAAAAGTTGCTAGCTGGTTAACGGGATCAGTTGTTGCTTCTTAATTCTTCCAACTGAAAATGAAATAAATAAATTAAAAAAAAATGAACAAATATATGTATGGACAATGAAATGAGGATGAACATGGACTTGCCTCGACTACTCGGCCTTTAAGCCAACATTATAAATTAATCCAGGCTAATTTGTTAAATTTGACGTAAACATTATTTTTAACCCGACAATCTAAGAATAGATATCAATTAGAAAACTTGCTTAGATCAAAGTCGAAGATGAGGACAATCCCTAACAAATCTTTTTCTAAACTTTAGAAAATTTTCGCCTCGTGGCGACAACTAAGGCCATTACCACTAGGCAACCACGGCCCCCGAACAAATATATAAAGTGAATGAATACTGTATTCTACTTATATATAAAGTCTTATAAAATGAATTATTTAAACTCAATGACTCCACACGTTCCATCTCCATCACTGTATTCTCTAGATGATTCAACACAAAAATTTATCATTACCTCTCTTTCTTCGTCAACATCATCACTTTCGTCGTCGCTGCCGTGTAGGGAGGCTGCCGGGGTTGTGTGCTTGCTCGAGGTCGGACTGGGCGGCTCGCTGATCGGCCTCGGGTATCTGTACGAACCGTACGAACCCTCCATCTCCCTCTCTTCTAATTCAGGGAAGACCGTGTGAAGGGCTTTCATGCGAGCCTGTCTGTAATACTAAGAAGAAACACGGAAAATTAAAACTTCCGAGAGAAACATACAACTCGATATAACAGAGAAAGTGCAAGTTTAATCCTGTCGACGATTATTTTGAAGACAGATCTATCATGTTGGACACTTTTAATTCAATGAAAATGCAGATTATTTCCCCCGGGAAGATTATTTTAAAGGCAAGTCCAACACGTTTGACATTACAGTAAAAACTGGGTGAAGCGTACGGCTTTAGTACCAGTAGAAATACAAGATTAATCTGGTGGAAGATTATTTTGAAGGCAAATCTAAGATGTTGGACATTGAATTGTGTGAAAATGCAGATTACTTCTTTGGGAAGATTTTTATGAAGGCAAGTCCAACATGCTTTAGACTGAAACATACAACTTGAATAACACCGAAAATGCAGGATTAATCCTGTGGGAGTTTATTTTGAGGCCAGATCGAACACGTTGGACAATTTAAAAAAAGTGAAAATGCAAATTTCTTCCCCGGAATGATTTTTTTTGAAGGCACGTTGGACATTATAATAAAATTATAGTTATAAACCCGACACCATATGATAAGAGGGATTACTGATAATAATTATATTATTATAAAGTAAAATTAAGCTTCTCGAGCAGATTTCGACTTACAACTCCGAGATTCCTCCAGTCGAGCATATCGCTCAGCCTCTCCGTTCTGTTCCTCTGGATTATCCTCTGCCGGCGAGTCAGTTTCGAGAAACCGAACATGTACTGCGCCAGCTGGTTTATGCTGTCGTCCAACGAAATGAACCGCCGATCGACTATGTAGATCCCGTAGGACATTGGGTCCGCTATGTGCTCTTGCATGAAACAACCGAATCCTGAAACAACAAAAATGGAGTAGCAAATTATTGAAATATTATTGATTAAAATCGTTACAAATTAACAACATAAGTACTTGAATTCTTATAATGCTCGATAATTGTTGGACACGTTGGACATATTGTAAGTTTAGCAAATCTCAATATATTATACACCATTAAAAAGGCATAATATCTGAAATATATCTGGCTAATCAATAAAATAGTAGAGAAATAATAATATCAATTCAATTTTATGAAGTTTTTAAGACGCAATGACAACATTTGCGAATTTTATAATATAATCGGGGCTATTCTGTAAGAAAAATGTTAGGTTTAACATATACGTAAAATAATATAATCACATTCTGAGCAGCTTATGTAATGGATATGTATTCATGGAATGTGAAAATAATTAATAATGTACACGTTAAACTTACCATTATCCGTACGGAATAGCCCCGAATATATATATATATATTCAATGACCCTTTCTACCCATAGGGGTGTATGGTTTATAGCCTCGAATAACAATTTATTAAAGAATATATTTTTCTTACCTGATAAGTTTGTTGTGATGCTGGGTATACCCATCACCGTACACTCAGCCGGCGTGTAACCCCAAGGTTCGTAGTAGCTGGGAAACACCCCCAGATGGCACCCCCGGACGAACTCCTCATAATCCAGGCCGAACAGCGGATTCGTCGAGCTCAGAAACTCGGGATGGAAGATTATTTTCACTCGATCACTGGTCTGATTGAACAAATTGCAACGCCGCACCGAGTTCAAGACCGGATCATTCCAATCGTCGACGATGTTGTGTGTGGTGACCGGAGGCAGGCCGTTTCTTCCCAAGGAGAATATGCACCGTTTCAGACGGACCAGCTCCTCTTTTTCTAATAGTTCCGTTGGGTCCGGCATTCTTCCACTGAAATTTGAATACTACGTAAGTATAATGAAAACAGTTATTACAAAAAAATATTTTAAAAAGAAATGTTAGGTTGTAAACTCTTCTGAGAAATCGAAGAAATCACTAGAGGAGAAAGTCGTCACTTTTTACCTTAAGCAAATTTCATACATCTTCTTTCCAATTTTATTCTGAATGTCGTTTATCGTATCCCTAAGACTCTTCGTGACGGCATGGCCCCTCAGTGATTCCACGTTGAAGTTGTTCGTCTTGGCGGGGAAAATCATGAAAGCTACCACCGTCATATCCGAATTGTTGTTCTATAAATTCCCACAAAGAAAAAAAAAATCAATGAAATATTCTTTCTTAATCTTATCCTCTTTTACGCGTATTGGGTGTCGAGGATCAATGAAATATAAAAAAATTACATCTATAGAGTCATTTGTTTAGTTTAGTTTAGTTCCGTCAATGATATGTTAACGTTCAATGTTGTTTTATTAATGATGCAATGTTATTTGTGGACAGTATGGTGTTTGAAAGACATGTCGCTTACTTTTAATAGGTGATTGAGTCTAGCCAGAGCCTCGATGAATATGTCGGCGCCCTTGTTTCCGAATTCATAGCGACCGGCGATGAAGAAGTATAACGTTTTGTCTAGATCGAAATCGTAGTGCCTGTAAAATAATCAAAACATATCAGCAATATTTTATTTTTCATTATTAATTACTTAATAATTAATAGTTTTACCCGTAAAAATGCCCCCTGATGAATTCGTGGATTTTGTCCTTCGAGACAGCGTGCAAATTTTGGAATTCGTGGAGCGCCGAGAACTTTTTCACATTCAGCCCGTTCGGTGTTATCACATCGGGTTTCCTCTTCAGTAGATGTTCCGCTTCGTAACCTAATAGATCGAAAATTAATTAAAGAATGGTTTTCTCCACAAAGATTCTAGGAGAGGGTTGGCTCAGGATAAATACTACAGATCTAGGCGGTCGTGGTTACTTCTCTTCATATTTAAATAAAAAACTACCAACCAAAATGGATATAGAAATGGTTGCATCAATGTTACATTAACCGATGCACATTTTGTTCTGCGGGTATTATTAATTATTAAACTTAAAGAGTTTAATATTGATACAATTACTGTCTCATGCGTTGGACACTAAAGTGCAACATTATTTGTGTCATAAAAAAGTTTGATTAATGTTTAATATGGTTTTAAAGTTGATGCAATCTTACTGGTGAACAATTTATTTAGTGGACAATTGTTAATTATTAAAACCAAAGAATTTAATATCAATACAATTACTATTTCATGCGTTGGACACCAAAATGCAACATTATTTGTGATAAAAAAAGTTAGATTAATGTTTAATGTTGTTTTATATTGATCCAATCTTACTGGTGAACAATTTAATCAGTGAACAATTGTTAATTATTAAAACTAAAGAGTTTAATATCAATACAATTACTGTCTCATGTGTCGGACACTAAAGTGCAACATTATTTGTGTCATAAAAAAGTTACATTAATGTTTAATGTTGTTTAAAAGATGATCCAAACTTTGTGCTGAACAATTTATTCATTGGACAATTAAAAAAAGAGTTTAATATCAATACAATTGCTGTCTTATGCGTTGGACACCAAGATAATAATTATAGCAAAGCTATTTGTGATCATTTTATTATTTTCTACAAGTTTTTTTTGTTTTATATAAAAATGACCATATATTGTTCACAATTATTTAATGCTATGACTTTCATTAGATTTCTGTTTACCTGTAATATCAGACACTGTTGTAAACGTGTGGCATAAATGCGAAGCTGCCCGTTCCATGCAGTACCGATGATAGATCTGCCGTTTCCCCGCTTCTTCATCCACTACAAACTAATAAAACAATTGTGATTATTACAAAATTAAATAAAGAAATTTCCACTATAAAGATTCAAAAAATTATTTATAAAAATTATTATTAAACGAAAAATTTTTAAACTTCATATAAATTGAAATAAAAAGTGTATCCTATATCAAATTTTAATAATTGTGATTATGTTTCATCAAATAATTAAAGAAATTTCTTATGAAGATTACCTTATCTAAATTATTATAAAAGTCCGTGTTGCCAGCACACAGATACCTTCCCAGCAGAGTGGCATGTGTCGTGAAGACGGTTGCAATATTTATGTGCCGCAACCGGGAAACGATTAATCCTACACCGGCCTGCCATTCGTGGAAATGCCCGACTATTTTCGGTGTGGCACCGCCTGCACACCTTTTCGCAGACTCGTAAAACTAAAACAGAAAAAAATAAATTATACTGAACCAATTATTTAAAAACAATTGAATAAATAATAAAGTTCCATATTTAAAAGGCCCTCGATACCCATTACGAGTAAAAGAGGATAAGATTAAGAAAGAAGATATTTAAAAGGCACCACCCTGTACATTTAGTGTCAATAAAAGAAAAATAAAGAAAACTCATTGCATCTGTTTCTATTTCTAATATTTAAAATATACGTTTAGTATCATTAAAACGATATTATTTGGATGTCCAACGCGTAAAACAGTAATTATATCGACATGAAACTATAAATTTCAATAAACGAGGATTATTTTATTAAACGATAATTTACCTCTGCTAGAAAATCAGCCACCATATAACCCAGAATAATGGCATCATTGGCTTCGACGTCCAAATGCGGAATCCCCAAAGAGCACTTCTCCCACAGCTCCGTTTTGAATTCGTCCAGTTTCCAAGCCCCCGACCCGATGTCCATTAAGATTATCTGAGGGTTTCCGTCGACCAGCCATCTTCCAGTTACAATCTAAACAAGCAAGAAAAAATATAACTCAAAAGCAAATAGTGAATAATTAAGACCAACGGTCTGATTTACCTTAAATCCCAGCGAACGAATCGCATCAACGGCATCGTTCAAAGCTTGACAGGCGAGCGGGCCTTCTTCAACTTCGGTTCTGGCACACTGTTCCTTGTAAGGTCCGATCAGGCAATATTGGTCGCCCATTTCTTCAGTGGACACGTAAGCTTTCGATCGTATGACCGTGTAAATTCCACCGACTGCAACAAATTTTGTTTACTCATAAATGGAAATTGTTTAAATAATTGAAAATCAATTGTTTTTACGTTTATTATACAATTAAAACAAATTTGTTAAATCATGAATAATATTCATTTAAATAATGTAAAATCGAGCTGTGTTATCAATTGTTTCTACCTTTGTTACACGACTAAAACAAAATTTGTTTAGTCATAAATGAAAATTGTTTAAATAATTTAAAATCAATTGTTTTTATTATACAATTAAAACAAATTTGTTAAATCATGAATAATATTCATTTAAATAATGTAAAATCGAGCTGTGTTATCAATTGTTTCTACCTTTGTTACACGACTAAAACAAATTTTGTTTAGTCATAAATGAAAATTGTTGAAAGAATTGAAATTCAATTGTTATTATTATACAATTAAAACAAATTTGTTAAATCAATAATATTCATTTAAATAATGTAAAATTGAGCTGTGTTATCAATTGTTTCTACATTTGTTACACGACTAAAACAAATTTTATTTAATCATAAACGAAAATTGTTTCAACAATTAAAAATTGAGCTGTGGTATCAATTGTTTGCACCTTTATTAGCCGCTTCCCAGGCGACTTCAAACGTCCAGCGGTTCTCCTCCTCGGCCTGCATGCCCCGGTCCATGTAAGCCATCATGTTCGAGCTCGACTCCGACCTGTAAAACCTCCTCACCGACGATTTTTCCTTAGACATTTTCACACACACACAAAAAACTCCTTCTCAATGAGTACTTAAAAGTGTATTAAATTTAGTACGATTAATTAAAAAAAAGAGTATTTTAAAAATAACAATAACAAATTTTAATGAAAGAATGTGTAATTTTTTTTTATTAATTTATTGTTGATTATTGTTTTATGATTTATTTTTAATTAATTTATCATTGATTATTGTTTTATGATTTATTTAAAATAATAGTTGATAGTTATTATTATTTTCTTTAATAATTTATTGTTATTATTTTATGATTTATTTGTAATATTAATTGATGATTATTATTATTTTCTTTATTAAATTTATCGTTATTATTTTATAATTAATTTAAAATAACAAAATTATAGTTATTATTTATTGTTATTGTTTTATGATTCATTTAAAATAATAATTGATTGTTATTATTAGTTTAAGATTTATTTAAAATAATAATAATTTATAATTATTATTTATGATTTAATTAAAAAAATCAATTAAAATCACACAATCGAAACACAATTTCCCATCGACACTAACAGAAACTATAAACTGTATTTTTAATTGTACGAAAAAACTGTGCGGAAACGGTTTGTAATTAATTTAAGTTTATTATCCATCAACTGTAGGATGAAATGTACTTTAAATTAGGTGGAATTTACTCGTAATTAATTTAAGTTTATTATCGTTAAAATTACAATAAAATTTTCGTTATATAATTTTTTTAAGGCACACATAAAATATAATGAATATAATTTTTTTAAAATTCAAAATCACTTTATTTCCAGCCTTTTAAAGATAATCGATTTAAAAGTTTTAATTCCTTTTTTATATTATTTTTTATGAACACATTAATTCTTTAGTTTTTCAATTTTTCTTTACTTGAACACACACTCGGGGTATTTTCTATATTTTGCAGTGGAACACGCTGTGAAGCTTCTTTTTAAAATTATCTGAAACACAAAAAGGGGTTAAGTGAAAACAATAAGAAGAAGAGAAACTTACAAACATTAATATGGATAAACTGTTTTTATTTATTATTGAAAACTGTTCAATCATAACGAAAACAGTTTGAAACAATTGATAATGAAAAGGATTTCCAACAGTCGATAATGAAAACTGTTTACATGAGTCAATATTCAATTGAAAACTTTTCAATAATAACGAAAATAGTTCAAAACAATCGATAATGAAAGCAGTTGTTAATGAAAACAATTTTCAATTGTTGTAACTTGATTATCGACTGTTTTAAACAGTTTTCATTATCAACTATTGGAAGCTGATTTCATTATCGATTGTTCTTAACTGTTATTATTGTTGACTCTTGTAAACAGTTTTCACTATCGACTACTGTAAGCTGTTTACATTACAAACTCTTCTAAACAATTTTGATTATCGACTGCTATCGAGCGTATAACAATAATCGATGACGAAGTTGGCGTTGGAAGTCTCGAGTCATGTCTGTACTAAGATCACACGTATGAAATACTGGTTGCGGTTAAACTGGCTTGTCAAGATGACAACCAGTACTTTAGGCATACGCGTGTGATTTTAGTTCAGACATGACTTTAGATTTCCAATGCCAACTTCGTCGTCGATTTTTATTATAAGCTCGATATAAACTGTTTGGATTATTGTCTCTTCTAAACTTTTGCCATTAACGACTGTTGTAAACTATTTTTTATTGTTAAACAGTTTTAATTTAATTATCGACTGTTTTAAACGATTTTCTGTTATTGTCTGTCACAAACTGTTTTCATTATTGACTGTTGTAAACAGTTTTTTATTATTCTCCGTTGTAAACGGTTTTCGTTATCATTTAAGTGGAGTCAATGTCATTGAGCGAACTCAATGAACTTACGTAACAGTTTATCTTGAAACTAAAGTCGGTGTAAAAATAACGGGGTGATAATTATTTCGTGAAGATTTCAAAACGTTTACAAAATGAGGAAGCTGATAAGTACAGAAAGTTTATGTTGACTTTTTTTGGGAAAAGATTCATGTTTATTAATGAATGAATAAGTAAAGAGAATTTATTTAGCACTCTTTACTATATATAAAAAAAAATTAACAAAAAATATATAATCATAATAAATGAAAAACGACGCAAGCGCCATCTTTTGCCTAATTTTATGTGGCGTCGTCAACGATTCAAGTCGACAAGGTAGACAACCGAGAATTGCCACATGAAATTAGGCAAAAGATGGCGCTTGCATCGTCTTTCATTTGTTATGACTTATATCACGTATTTAACCGTAACACCCCTACACCACCATTATGGTAGATGGGGATTTTATATATATATATTTAACCGTAACACGAGGTCTGTGTTGCACATGGAACGCACTAGCCTGATGAGGTTCAAAAAACCGAAATGGTCATCCCTAGTTATCCATACGTAGATGAATGCTGGTTGAACATTTTATTGAACAGATAAAATTAAGTAAGATCTCAATTATTAACTGGTTTGAGGTAAATTACCCGAAAACAATTAATTATTATTTTATTTTTACTATTTGATTGAGAATTTAAAACTAGTCGAGATTTAAAAAAAAAAAATTGTCTTGAGAATGTGGTAATAACTCGAAGCTTGTTGAGAATTTTTTATTTGTTCTGTCTTAAAAATAGGCTAATAAGTCGAAGCTAGTCGAGAAATTAAAACGTGATTTGTCTTGATAATCGGCTAATAACCTAGAGCTGGTTGAGAATTCAAGATTTTATTTGCCCTGAAAATAAGCTAGTCGAGAATCTAAATTTAGTTTGTCTTGAGAATCGGCTAATAATCCATGGTTAGTTGAGAATTTACAATTTAATTTGTTTTGAGAGTCAGTTAAACTAGTCGAGAATTTGAAATTTGATTTATCCTGAGAATTTAATTGAAAATTTTTGTTGTCCTGAGAATTGACTAAAAACCCGAAGCTAGTCGAGAATTCAAAATTGTATTTATCCTGAGAGTAGGCTAATGACCCGAAGCTAGTCGAGAATCTAAATTTGTCTTGAGAATCAGCTAATAACCCGAAGCTAGTTGAGAATTTAAAATTTGATTTGTGTTGAGAATCAGCCAATAACCTAAAAATAGCTGAGAATTTAAAATTTTATTTGTCCTGAGAATAGTTTGATAGCCTGAAACTAATCGATAATTTAAAATTTTAGTTGTCCTGACAATAGACTAATAATCCGAAGTTAGTCGAGAAATCAAAATTTGATTGGTTTTGGAAATAGGCTAATAACCCGAAGTTAGTCGAGATTTTAAAATATGATTGGTTTTGGGAATAGGCTAATATCCCGAAGTTAGTCGAGAGTTCAAAATTTGATTGGTTTTGGCAATAGGCTAAAAACCCGAAGTTAGTCGAGAATTTAAAATTCGATTTTTCATGAGAATCGGCTAATAAACCAGGACTAATCGAGAATTTAAATTTTAATTTGTCCTGAAAATAGGCAACGCTAATTGAGAAGTCAAAATTTGATTTGTCTTGAGTGTGAGTTAATAAATGAAACTAGTCGAGACTTTAAAGTTACTCAATTACAAAAGCACTAAGCTTTTGTCTAATAAAACAAAAATTAAAGTTTTCTTAGCAGATTTAAAAAAAAATCATTCTTTTTGTTTTAATTATTACATTTGATTTTTTTTTACATATAAAATAATATAAATCTTCTATCCTTTATCAAATATTCATACCGATTTTAGTTGAATGGTTGATTCTATTCTGGCAAATATTGATACAACAACATTGATAACACAAGAAAAGTCAATACAGATTTTCACCTTATTGGCTTGCAATACGCGAAAAGTTGGAAATAAACTGCATTTTTTTTTCATTCCGTGTAGCCAATTTTTCAGGTTTAAAAATAAAACTGAATAAAAAAAAAACGCATACAAACAAACTAAACACATGTTCAGAGTAGAGTAAATACGCAACTTTTGCGCGAGTTAGCAAATTGATAAGAATATATGCATATTCAATAAGTGCTATTCGAATGCTAATCTAATCCTTGACATTTAGTTAATCCATATTAAATTTGGCACACGCATGGAAAAACGCAAATATACTTCCGTATATGCACACATTTTTTTTTTAATTAATAAAAATTTTTGATTTAATTGAATTAATCGCTTTTTTTGTTATTCACGCACACTCGCGGAAAAATCGTCAGTCATCTATTAAAACGCCACGCATGTAACAAATCCCGATTGATTTCACGTTGTGATTTAATTTGAGTACTTACTTAAGTTATCTCTGGACGGACCTGGCCTGTTTCTTTTGCGGAACGCACGAAAAAATCTGATCAAGACATTTTCGCCGGCTCGCGGTTCGATGAGATGTACGTGAAATGCGATTTGAAGGGCATCCGGAGGTCGTTCGGGTTTCTGAGGCGGACCTGCGCGTTGCCGACGCTCCGGCCCCGCTTGGGGCTCTTATCAGATCGAAAACGAAAAAAGCAAACTATTTTTTCACCACAATGATATCTTTATTCAAAGAGGAATGTCGAAACTATATTTTCTTACGCATTAATTCATGTTTTACAAATAAGAAAAAAAAAAGTTATTTACATAATATTTTGTAAAAGGTTATCGACCTTTGGAGTTTCTGTCTAGTACCGTATGATCGAGAACTTTTCTTTTTGAAGAGTGCTATGATTTTTTTTTCTTCTTTATTTTGCCTAGTACCGTATGATCGAGAACTTTTCTTTTTGAAGAGTGCTATGATTTTTTTCTTCTTTATTTTGCCTAGTACCGTATGATCGAACACTTTTCATTTTTAGAGTGCTATGATTTTTCTTCTTCTTTATTTTGCCTAGTACCGTATGATCGAGAACTTTTCTTCTTTAGAGTGCTATGATTTTTTTCTTCTTTATTTGGCTAGTACTGTATGATCGAGAACTTTTCTTTTTTAGAGTGCTATGATTTTTTTTTTCTTCTTTATTTTGCCTAGTACCGTATGATCGAACATTTTTCTTCTTTAGAGTCTATGATCTTTTTTTCTTCTTTATTTTGCCTAGGTATGATCGAGAACGTTTCTTCTTTAGAGTGCTATGATTTTTTCTTCTTCTTAATTTTATATTTTGTTGGTATTAGTAAATAAAAACAAATAATGATGAATTAATTTCTTAAACATATTTAAATTTGATTAAAACACTCGAGTGTTTTGATTTTTTTTTATTGAAAAAATTATGTTGGCAATAAAAGTAACTACACGCTCTAGGTTATTGGGTTAGGTTTATGTGAGGTTTAGGTTTTCTATGGGTTATGTTATTCTAACAAATTGAATTGGTAAATAATGACACACATGTGTGATTATCAATTCAATTATCAATGATAAATAATGACACATATGTGTCGTTTTAATTGTTATTAATACACTTTGATTAAAACACTTGATTTGTTTATTGATTATTGATTATTTATTTTTAGTTTCGACTTTAGGTCATTCTCAAGAAGATATCCTCGAAACAAGTCGGAGTAAAAATAAATAATCAGTTAAACAAATCAAGTGTATTAAAAACAAATAAAACGATACATGTGACAGTATTAATTCAATTTGTTAGAATAACATAACCTATAATATTTTATTGCCAACATCAACTTTTTTTTAAATAAAACAATTCAAACACTAGAGGAGAAAAGTTTTCGATCATATGGTATTTATCAGCATATATAAGAGATAGTTATCAGTAATTAAATTTTTATTTTGTGTGTAGCGACGTCAAAAAGTGTTTTTTTTTTGCTCCTAATAGTGTTGAACGTAAATATTTGCACTAATGATGGGCAAAATCGATTATTTGAAGAATCGATTTATTTGAAAAATACAAAAGAAAATGAAAGATAAAATCCAAATTATCTCAAATAGTTATAGAAACAGCATTTATAATAATTCTGGTTAAGTTTTTAATCACATATTTTACAGAAACGATAAAATTTTCATTCGATTATCAAAAATAATCGATTATTTCGTATTCGATTATTTAAAGAATCGATTTATTTGAAAAATACAAAAGTAAATGAAAGATAAAATCCAAATTATCTCAAATAGTTATAGAAACAGCATTTATAATAATTCTGGTTGAGTTTTTAATCATATATTTTATAGAAACGATAAAATTTTCATTCGATTATCAAAAATAATCGATTATTTTGTATTCGATCATAGAAATAATCGATTTTGTCCATCACTAATTTGCACTAGTTTTCAATAATGTCACGCATCAAATCTTTTGAGATAATGTACAAAGTGGCCAGAAAAGGCTTACGTAGACCTTGGGTAGAGTGTTACATGAACTACAAGAAATGAACCAATGATCATTCGTTATTTTCCATCAGAAACTGAGTAAACTCACCAGCAGCGTTTACATAATTAATGATGAACTGTACTGCAGGCTTGGCGTTGTATTCCTGAAATTAGTCGTACGAAATCTGACATTTAGATAAGAATTTACATATGAATTTGACAGCTGTGTACGGCCCAAATGTGCGATCAATTTCAATGAGGAGATTATCACACTTTTTCCGAGCACCCTGTATAAATATTGTTGTAAATTTCATATTAAGTTAAGATAAATTAGTTTTATATGATTTTATTATACAAAGAAGAGTACCGTTACGTAAAATAAGAAAATAGCGTATAAAATAAACGTAAATCACGAAAAACTGAGGAATCTCGTCGCGATCAGCAGTTTCGACAGAGCGTCCACCATTGCCAGATCGGATTCGGCGAGCCTCTCTTTCGCTGACATGTGTGCCGTGCCCTTTATCAATTGATACATGTCTGCGTAAAACTGAAACAAATAAATCCTCAATTAAAATTATTAATTAATAATAAACAATATTTATTAATAATAAATTAATCAATTTTGAATCTAAAGCAGTAACGTAACTATAATGGTGCTTTTTTAGGAGGGAGGGGGGTGGTTTGCTGGAGCTATAAAGCTATCAAACAATTTCTTGTTTCGCTATTTCGACTTTAATTACTCCAATTCTCAATCGATTGTCGACGTTTTAAAAATTCTCTGATTAAAATCGTGCGTTTTGACATGTCAAACAATTTAAATATCAATTTCACAGTTCGTTATTTCGACTATAATTTCTTGAATCTTCAATTTTTCAATCGATTGCCGAGGATATCCTAAATTTATTTGACAAGTTAATTTATTAGAGATACAATTTAAAACCACAGCGTCAAAATTCTAAACATGTTTATAGTTGGCAACTACATTCACGTGTGTTTTGACATGTCAAATGATTTATATATCAATTTAATCACGACTCGATATTTCGACTATAATTACTTGTACCTCAAAAAATATATAACTTTAATTTATAACTCATAAATCGCATATAAAATTTTATTTAACAACACATAAAGAAAACCAGTTGTTAATCGATTACTAATAATGCTCTAAATTTATTTAACAAGTCATAATATATTAACCCTACCCCTATATGGGTAGAAAGGGTCATTGAATATATATAATCGATGTCCCCTTTTACCAATTGGTGTCGGGGTTATATAATATAATATAATATAATATAATATAATATAATATAATATAATATAATATAATATAATATAATATAATATAATATAATATAATATAATATAATATAATATAATATAATATAATATAATATAATATAATATAATATAATATAATATAATATAATATAATATAATATAATATAATATAATATATTAAAGATACAATTTAAAATCGCAGCGCCAAAGCGGTGTAATTCTGAACACGCTTCGCAACTACATTCATGCGTGTTTTGACATATCAAACAATTTCTCGATTCGCTATTTCAACTTTAATCACTTGTATTTCGAATTGACATTCGATTGCCGACGTTTTAAAAAATCTCTAATCGAAATTTCCTTACTGTTAAGGCAAAGATGATAATATTAATATAATATATAATAATCCTCTGGTGATTCAAAGGTGATTTATACTCACTTTCATCCCTTCTATAGGTTCGTCCGAAAAAGCCGGGCTCACTTCGGTGCAGTCAATCATCGTGGCTTTCAAAGGGGTGATCAAGCAAGTGTTGAAGTTCATCTGAAACGTCATCAGTGATTAAAATATTAAAATTCAAGATTTGTTATATGGGAAAGATCAACGTTGGTAGGAAAGATCAACGTTGGTAGAGTATATCTTATACTTATATATTAACATATACTCTATACGCTTTGGGGAAAGATAGCACAAAGCGCCATCTATTGCCTAATTATGTTGTGCTACCTTTCCATTTATATATCGCAAACGACCAATGTTGTCGAAGCTGCCTAAAAGTTCTTCCATTTATATGGAACACACTGGTCTGGCAATGAAAGACCGAAATGGCCATCACGAGTTATCCATATGTTAGATGAATGGTGGTTGAATATTTAATTAAGGGCATACCACTCGCTAAAAAAGAAGAGAAAATAGTGCTTTACGGCACATGCCGTTGTTACCACTAATAATAATACTGTTGTATTGAAATTTCAGTATGAGAAAGTTAAAGGATGAATCAATGATCGTATTAGTTTGATTTTGATAAAAACGTCATATATTATTTATAAAAATGCATTAAATATGCTCAATATTTATACAAATTTGATCGTCAATTTAACCAATTTAAACATTTTTATATTTAATTTTGAAGTAATAGGGGCCTAGAATCGACTTTTGTGAACAATAAAGGGTGTGCATCATAAAAATAAATGCATTAGTTTGCCCACAATGATCGAAATATTATGAAGCAAACGGATATTGAGGCATATAAATAGTCTCAAACGTTTACAGTAAAATTCTTCATAAACATTAATGACCAGGGTTGTTGATCAAATCCCCTCTTTCCCCCCCGAACAAAATTTAAATTATTTTCACAAACCTGCTTCGGTTTGTCGAATTTGTAATGCCTGGCTTGCATCACGATCGTCCTATAATCTGAAGTCATGTTCCATCTGGACCAAGAGTAGTTGTAAGCCGTCGCGGTCATCGCCATACCGTAGTACGTCTGCATTTCCATTGGCCAGTATTTCTCGCAAGTGCCTAAAAGCGGAAAAAATTGTATATTCTAAGTTTTTATGTAGTGTATGTTAAAGTTTACCTTCCACGTAAAAGAAAGTGTCAAAAGCGGGGAAAACGTCGACTCCTGCTTCACGCATTATCTAACAACAAAATTATTTATACAAAAATCACATCAGTATACAAAAGAAAGAACAAAAAGAAAGCGAGAAAAACGTCAATTTCATGCATTATTTAGTGAAAAAAATAATTTAAATAATAATTACATCAGTATCGAAAGCAGAAGAAATGTCAACTCCTACTTCACGTATTGTATAACAACAAAATTATTTAAACATAAATCCCATCAGTATATAAAATAAAGTGGGAAGTCAAGTGTGGTTTGTGGCACCAACATATATTTCACAGTATAAAAAAAGAAACACCCCTACACCACCATTATGGTAGATGGGGATTTTAGATTATATATATATATAGAGAGCTTTTTTTATCAGTATACATTTCCCCTATGTATACCTGCAAAATACGCGAGTCAAATGCATTAATATATGCGTGTTTAGTTGCCTATAACAGGCAACTAAACACACATATGCCAAATAGTCAACTAAACATACACACATTAGTCGGTTCAATGCGTTTGACTCGCGTTTTTTGCAGGAATACATAGGGGAAATGTATACTGATAAAAAAACCTCTCTGTATATATATATATATATATATATATATATAAAGAAAATCGTCATCTACTGCTTCACCCATTATTTATCGACAAAATCATTTAAACAATAATTACATCAGCATCAAAAGCAAGAAAAAAACGTCAACTCCTGCTTCACGCATTATCTAGCAACAAAATCATCTAAACAAAAATCACATCAGTATCTAAAGAGCTTTTGTAAATCTTCACACTTAGTTTCATAATGATTACCGTGTAATTGAAACCATTAGTTACCAAAGTAAAATAAAAGTGACATAAAAAAGTTAAGTATTTTTCTTTATGCTAAAATTGAAAAAGTACGAAAAAGTGAACGCCTCCAAAATACAAGAATGTTATGATAATTACAAATAAATCAATTGTCAATTAATGCTCAAGCTTTACTTCATCACCCTTCGATTCGATTTTAAACGGTGAAATCAATTGACTCTACAACAAACAAAAAATAAGTAACAAAAAATACCCTGATCAATTTGGGAAGCTTGTAATAAACGTTCAGGTGCTGATCCATCCCGCAATGAGGGGCGTTTTGGAGCTGGCTCAAGCAGACCATGTGGTTCTTCACGTGGAACTCGATGAACAGGATCGCTGCCGTTATTTGAACTGAGACGGTTCCACTGAAATAAACAAAAAGAAAAATCCAATATGGTTCAACGATCTTTTTTTCCATGCGAATAAAAATAACTCAAATTGCCCAATTCGTTCCAATCTCGCGGCAATGGCGGAGAATATTTCTCTGGAGATACTTAAAGAGTTGGAGAAGTCAATCAAATGGTATAATTGTTCAAGTTATCAAGGTATGGATATAGTTTCAGCAAGATTGGGCAATCTGTTATACGCATAACTCTCACAATCAACAGTCAAAGGCACTTTTTTTAAGGAATAGGACTTCCTTAAATATTCAATTGGAACCAAGTCCCAAGTTTACACAGATATGGTTTCAACAAGACGGAGCGACTTGTCATGATACTCTCTTAAAATCAATAATTATTTTCATTACTTAAAGTTTCGAGATTACACCAAGAAGATACTCAAACAGAACAATATAGTCTCAGCAAGATTGGGCAATCTGTTATACGCATAACTCTCACAATCAACAGTCAAAGGCACTTTTTTTAAGGAATAGGACTTCCTTAAATATTCAATTGGAAACAAGGCCCAAGTTTACAAGTTACACAGATATGGTTTCAACAAGACGGAGCAACTTGTCATGGCACTCTCCCACTCTCTTAAAATCAATAATTATTTTCATTACTTAAAGTTTCGAGATTACACCAAGAAGGCACTCAAACAGAACAATATAGTCTCAACAAGATTGGGCAATCTCTTATACGCATAACTCTCACAATCAACAGTCAAAAGCACTTTTTTTAAGGAATAGGACTTCTTCAAATATTCAATATTGGGAAACAAGGCCCAAGTTTACAAGTTACACAGATATGGTTTCAACAAGACGGAGCAACTTGTCGTGATACTCTCTTAAAATCAATAATTATTTTCATTACTTAAAGTTTCGAGATTACACCAGGAAGGCAATCAAACAGAACAATTGGTAACAAAGTTAAGTTATCAAGGTATAAAAATCTGATTTCAACAAGTTCGAGCAACGTGTCATGCGTTTTTTTTTCTCTTAATATCAATGATCAGAAGCATTTACTCCTATTCTTCAGAGATTCGTTTTTTTTTTTACTAAGTAAGATTAAGTTATGAAAGGACGTCTGCGTCCCTGTGGTTTCAAAAAAATGGAGCAATGTGTCATACATATATTCTCTTAAATAATTGATCACAAGCACTTACTCCCATTCCTCGAAAATTCGTTTTTTTTATCAAGAAGACAATCAAAGTACGGCAATTGGAAATAAGGTTTAAATTATGAAGGGACGTCTGCGTCCCAGTGGTTTCAAAAAGATGGAGCAATGTGTCATACATATATTCTCTCAAATAATTGATCACAAGCACTTGCTCCCATTCCTCAAAGATTCGTTTTTTTTTATCAAGAAGACAATGAAAGTAGGGCAATTGGAAACAAGGATTAAATTATGAAGGGACGTCTGCGTCCCAGTGGTTTCAAAAAGATGGAGCAATGTGTCATACATATATTCTCTCAAATAATTGATCAGAAGCACTTACTCCCATTCCTCAAAGATTCGTTTTTTTTATCAAGAAGACAATCAAAGTAGGGCAATTGGAAACAAGGATTAAATTATGAAGGGACATCTCCGTCCCTGTGGTTTCAAAAATATGGAGCAATGTGTCATACATATATTCTCTCAAATAATTGATCACAAGCACTTACTCCCATTCCTCAAAGATTCGTTTTTTTATCAAGAAGACAATCAGAGTAGGGCAATTGGAAACAAGGATTAAATTATGAAGGGACGTCTGCGTCCCTGTGCTTTCAAAAAGATGGAGCAATGTGTCATACATATATTCTCTCAAATAATTGAGCATAAGCACTTACTCCCATTCCTCAACGATTCGTTTTTTTTTTAATCAAGAAGACAATCAAAGTAGGGCAATTGGAAACAAGGATTAAATTATGAAGGGACGTCTGCGTCCCTGTGGTTTCAAAAAGATGGAGTAATGTGTCATACATATATTCTCTTAAATAATTGATCACAAACGCTAACTCCCATTTCCTAAAGATTCGTTTTTTTAATCAAGAAGACAATCAAAGTAGGGCAATCCGAAACAAGGATTAAGTTGTCAAGGGACGTAGATATGGTTTCAACAAGATGCGCCAATGTTTGAGAAGACGTTAAAAATGGAACAATTGGAAACAAAGTTCAAGTTGGAGGTCTTGCGGAGTTGATTATATACCAAAAAGGCAATTAAAGGGCACAATTGGAAAATAGGCTCAACTTTTCCAGGTACGAATATGTGATTTTAACAAGGTGGAGCAACGTTTCATATACGGATAATACGTTGCTCCCATTTCTTTCTGCTTATATCACAAAGACAATAAAAATGGCACAAATGGAAACTAGGTTTTCACCTTGAAATCTTGAGCTTAGTCTCCAGTTGTGGTGATTAATAAAATAGAGCAACACATCATATACATATGATACGTTGCTCCATCTTCCTGAAACTATCTTTTAATTCTTTAAAGAGTTGAGTTTTCAAGGTTCAACTTAAGCCTAATTTCCAATCGTGCTATTTTTAACGAATTTTTGGTTTTCAAGGTGAAAACTTAAGCCTAGTTTCCATTTGTGATTTAATAAAACATATTATATACATGTGATGCGTTGCTCCATCTATCTGAAACTATATTTTTGTTCATTTCTTAAAGAATTGAATTTATACCAAACAAAATGGATCAATTGGAAATAAGGCTCGAGTTGTCAGGATTTATGGTTTCTATTCGTCTTAAAATCAACGATCACGTTGCACTTACTCCCATTCCGGTCTCAATTCCCAAGCTTGAAATGGAAAGTTCGGGTATTTATAGGTGGCGATGCCGAACGCCCCGAGTTTTCCCGTCCTGAAAGTGACGTAACCCTTCTCTTCGATGTGCTTGAAGTCATGGACGTCGGCGGTTGTCCACTCTCTAGTTTCTTCGTTCCATTGGCAAATCTGCGGAACGTCCATCCAGAGTATATGAGTGGGAAGCCTAAACAAACAAATGAATGAAAAGGCAAGCAGTTATTTCCGTTCTGAAAAAATTTGACTTATTATAACAAAAATCGAATGATCGAATTTTATTGATCACTGCCAGTAATTTTTCCTTATTTAATTTTATTGCAACAAAAACAATGTATTGCAGATATTAAACAAATATTTCCCGTTAAAAAATTAATTGTTGATTCAAAAACAATGAACGAGCGATGGCTACGGTAACAAAAATAATATAAAAAGTAAAGTCTGTGAACGCAAATGAAGCGAAGTGTAAAATCTTCTTATAATAAAAACTCGATTGAATAATAAAACTGTTATGCAGTTTCTAATTGAAATTGGGGGATGTAATTTACGATCGCAGCGCCAAACTATAATAAAAGGCGTCTTTATTATTGTAAATTATATCCCATAATTTCAATTACAAACTGCATAACAGTTTTATTATTCAATCGAGTTTTTTTATTAAGAATATTCCTCACACAATCGTCACCAAAATCAATTTCTCGAACTCCTTCTCCTGTTTTATCAACTCCTCTTCGATTTCTTCGGGAGTTCTCCTGACACCCGGTGCGGGAGGGGGCGGGGGACGGTATTCCACGTAGAACGGAGCCTTTTCGATTCTGCAAGGCACAATAACTGCGCAGAAATAATTAGAGATTTGATTAAGGCAGAAAAAAAAATAAAATAACAGCTTTGTCTATCTAATGTTAACGATTCGTTATAAATATTTCTACCCCTACACCACCATTATGGTAGATTATATATATATATATATATAAATATTTCTACACGATAAAACAATAGAATAAAATATATAATAGAGTATCCTAATTGTTCTATGATGAATTGCTTACGATTTGTGATGAATATTTCGAAAGAGACCATCTCTTGCGGCTGCGTCGGCTGCAAGAATAAATCGAGGTAGTAAACACCGCCCAAAATCACGTACTTCCTCAAGTTGATCACTTTATCTGGTAGGTTGACACGCATGGCATTTCTCGCGTCTTCTATTGCTCTATCTGAATATAAAATAGAAATTATTTGCCTAAACTGAGTGAAAGAAATCGCATAATCATAATTCGGCAACATTTTTATTGTAACGCATAATCTGAAGAGTTAGAACGTCGCGAGAATAGAAATGACTGCAACACAGCATGTTTGTTTGAAGTTTAAAAGAGTGCGAAGCTGTGAAAACGTCTTGAGAATAGCAATGCCTGAAAAGTCTAAACGTCTCGAGATTGGAAACGTCTCTTATTCAGCATTAATTCCAATTCTAACACAGCGTGTTCGTCTGAGATATAAAAGAAGGCACAGCTGTGAAAACGTCTCGAGAACGGAAAGATCTGAAGAGTTTAAACGTCGAGAGATTGGAAATATCTCTTATTCAGCATTAATTCCAATTCTAACACAGCGTGTACGTGTGAGATATGAAAGAGAGCACAGCTGTGAAAACGTGTCGTGAATGGAAAGGTCGGAAATGGCAAAACGTCGCGAGATTGGAAATGTCTCTAATTCGACGTTAATTCCAATTCTAACACAGCGTGTTCGTGTGAGATATGAAAGAGGGCGCAGCTGTGAAAACGTCTCGAGAATAGAAAGGTCGGTAGAGTCTATATGTCGCGAGATTGGAAACGTCTCTCATTCAGCATTAATTCTAATTCTAACAAAACGTGTCCGTGTGAGATATAAAAGAGGGCACAGATGTGAAAACGTCTCGAGAACGGAAAGGTCTGAAGAGTTTAAACGTCGAGAGATTGGAAATGTCTCTTATTCAGCATTAATTTCAATTCTAATACAGCGTGTTCGTGTGAGATATGAAAGAGGGCGCAGCTGTGAAAACGTCTCGAGAATAGAAAGGTCGGAAGAGTCTATATGTCGCGAGATTGGAAACGTCTCTCATTCAGCATTAATTCTATTTCTAACAAAGCGTATTGGTGTGAGATATGAAAGAGGGCACAGCTGTGAAAATGTCTCGAGAAAGGAAAGGTCTGAAGAGTTTAAACGTCGAGAGATTGGAAATGTCTTTTATTCAGCATTAATTCAAATTCTAACACAGCGTGTTCGTGTGAGATATGAAAGAGGGCGCAGCTGTGAAAACGTCTCGAGAACGGAAAGGTCTGAAGAGTTTAAACGTCGCGAGATTGGAAATGTCTCGAATTCAGCGTCCATTCTAATTCTAACGCAGTTAGAACGTGTTCATGTGAGAAATGAAAGAGGGCGCATTTGTAAAACATCTCGAGAATGGAAAAGTCTGAAGAGTCTAAACGTCGCGAGATTGGAAATGTCTCTAATTCAGCGCGTGATTTGGCAACATTTGTATTACATCGCCGAGTCTGAAAAGTGACAAAGAAAAACGTTTGGAGAATGGAAAGGGCTCAAAAGTGAAAATGTCACAAGAATGGAAAGGCTTAAAGAGTGTAAAACACGCAAAAAGAAAGATCGGAAACATAGCGCGTGCTTCGGCATAATTTTTAATATAATGCGAAGCGTGAAGAGTGAAAACATCTCGAGAATGGAAACGTCTGAAGAGTGGAAATGTCGTGAGAATGGAACACAACACGTGCCTCGGCAATATTTGTATTTTAGCTTGGAGTCTGAAGCGTCTGAAAACATCTCGAGAATGGAAATGTTTGGAAACCACACACTGTGCGACACTTCACTGAAGAGTGAAAATATTACGAGAATTGAAGATCTGTAAAGTGAAAACGTCACGAGAAATGGAAATGTAAAAAATGCGAGCTTCGGCATAATTTTTAATATAATGCGAAGCCTGAAGAGTGAAAACATCTCGAGAATGGAAACGTCTGAAGAGTGGAAATGTCGCGAGAATGGAACACAACACGTGCCTCGGCAATATTTGTATATTAGCTTGGAGTCTGAAGCGTCTGAAAACATCTCGAGAATGGAAATGTTTGGAAACCAGATCACACTGTGTGACACTTCACTGAAGAGTGAAAATATTACGAGAATTTAAGATCTGTAAAGTGAAAACGTCGCGAGAAATGGAAATGTGAAAAATGCGAGCTTCGGCATCATTTTTAATATAATGCGAAGCCTGAAAAGAGTGAAAATATCTCGAGAATGGAAACGTCTGAAGAGTGGAAATGTCGCGAGAATGGAACACAACACGTGCCTCGGCAATATTTGTATTTTAGCTTGGAGTCTGAAGCGTCTGAAAACATCTCGAGAATGGAAGTGTTTGGAAACCAGATCACACTGTGCGATACTTCACTGAAGAGTGAAAATGTTACGAGAATTGAAAGATCTGTAAAGTAAAAACGTCGCGAGAAATGGAAATATGAAAAATGCGAGCTTCGGCATCATTTTTAATATAATGCAAAGCCTGAAAAGAGTGAAAATATCTCGAGAATGGAAACGTCTGAAGAGTGGAAATGTCGCGAGAATGGAACACAACACATGCCTCGGCAATATTTGTATTTTAGCTTGTAGTCTGAAGAGTTCATCTCGAGAATAAAAATTGTTTGGCAACATTTTAATTATAATGTAGAGTCTGAAGAGTTATTCAGACCTTTCCAATTCAGACTCCGCACTAGAATGCAAACGTTGACAAAGCCTAAAACGTCGTGAGAAAATGGAAATGTGAAAAATGCGACCTTCGGCATCATTTTTAATATAATGCGAAGCCTGAAAAGAGTGAAAATATCTCGAGAATGGAAATATCGCGAGAATGGAACACAGCGCGTGCCTCGGCAATACTTGTATTTTAGCTTGGAGACTGAAGAGTGAAAACATCTCGAGAATACAATTTTTTTGGCAACATTGTAATTATAATGTAGAGTCTGAAAAGTTATTCAGACCTTTCCAATTCAGACTCCGCACTAACGTCTACGCTATGTTCCAAACGTTTTCAATCTCGAGAATGGAAACGTCTTAATAACTTTTCAGACATTTCCTTTCTCGTGACGTTTTAACTCTTCAAACCTATCCACGTTGAAACATTTTCACTCTTCAGACACTCGAGAATGGGAATGTTTGCAAATTTAGGCAATGTTTCTATTAGAACGCAGATTCTGAGCAGAAAAATCATCACAAGGATAGAAAGATTTGGAATGTCTAGAAGACAACACGAATTTCGACCAGATTCTGAGCAGAGAAATCATCACAGGGATAGAAATGTCTAGAAGACAACACGATTTTCGGCAAAATTTGTATTGTAACACAAAATCTGAAAAAATAATACGTCTCGAGAATGGAATCGTTTAGAGAGTAAAAATATCGTGAGATTGGAAACGTATGGAACACAATGCGGGCTTCGGCAAATTTGCATTATCTGACGAGTGAAACCGACGCGAGAATGGAAACGTCTAGAATACAGTGCAATATGCTTTATTGTCGAAGTTCGCTTTATTTACCTTCTTTGATTCTTCTTCTTATTTTTTAATTCCTTTCCATCTTTCATTCTTATCTTCAGTAGCTCCTTCTATATTCATTACGTTCTTTTTCACTAAATGTTCTTTATTATTTGTGTATGTGCAATGTGGGCTGTCATTCATTCTTTACCTTACCTTCATTGGCTAGCGCGTATTGGCTGGCCGTTGGATCCAACTTCTGATACGGAACCGTTGGAGCCAATTCGTCGGGTGTGAGGGCCTGTTGTTCCGGTTTCGCAGCAGCGATAACGGCCTCGCCGTCTTCATTGGTGCCCTGAGTCTGTTCTCGAGGAAGCACGCGATTGTCGTACTTGTAGCGGAGTTTCACGCGCCATTCGTTCGCCGTTTTTTCAGCCAAACCTGAAACGAGCGACCAACATTTTCAACAATATTCACGTTATTTAAATACTTTAATAATCCTCATTTCGTGAATGCATTTGCTTCAAAACAAAACTGTTCTGGAACAATTATTAGCCAATCTATACAATTTTCTTAATAGTTTGAGGTTATGTTACCTAATTAGATTTACAAGGAATTTTTACGAATGAAATGTTTTGTCTGGTTGAATTAGTATACGCTCAACGATTGAATTTGAAAGCCTATTCCAATTAGAATTTGTATAAATATATTTTTCTTACTTTCAGCTAAAACTTCTGGAATGGCGGGATCGGCAAATGAGGCTGAAGTATCGCTCAAGTGATTGTACGTCACGTACATTCCGCGCAACGCCA
Source organism: Philonthus spinipes (assembly GCA_963082785.1). NCBI lineage: Eukaryota > Metazoa > Arthropoda > Insecta > Coleoptera > Staphylinidae > Philonthus > Philonthus spinipes. Next base: position 5,651,345 of record OY720305.1, read on the forward strand.
GACGCTCGCAGTCCAAACTGTTCGGAAAAAGGACGTTCATCGACATTTCGGGCCAATCCAGGTGAACTCGTGGCCTAAAATTGTCATTAACTACATGAATCGAACCTTTCGAAGCCTTGAAGCAACAAAAATTACTCGTAGTTTAAATCTCATAAACTACATAAAAAAATACATAGGTTTGTAAATCAAGAAAAAATTCTTTCTTTCTTCCTTAATATTATTCTCTTTTACCCACAAAAAATGCTCGTAGTTTAAAACTTTATGAACAAATCATTGAAGTCAAGCAAAAAAAAAAATCATGGCATGCAAACCTTGATGGATTTCTTGGGTTCGGGACTGGAATTGGTAGCTGGACCGGAATCCAAAGGCAGAGCGAAAAGTTCTGCTCCTTCAGGCGAAAATCCGCAGTCGGTATGTCGATGCGGTTCAGCCTCTCATCTATGTTCCTAATCAGGCGATACGTGCAAAAATTCAAGTTGTCCATCTGAAGCTTCCTGAATCTCGATCTTATCTATTAACAACAACAACGAATTCATTTATCACTACCACTTAGCCTATAAGGTAACTTCCACTGTTTATGTCTACATAGTACGCGTAGTGCGTCTACGCGCGCATTATTGCGCGGTAAATATAAAAAAACCTTTATTTTGCATAATTTCACGTCTTACACAGTATATTCTATTGCTTCTATCACTTCTTGTCCATTTCATCCTATTTCCAACCCTTCTGTCGCCTAGCTACGCCTCCCTTCCCTTATTCTCATTATCTCCTTGCATCTATATATTCCTTTTCCACTCTCACATAACCATCTATTTACCGCTCCCTTTTCCCCTCCCGCAGCCACCATCTGTTTCATTACCTCATGTTAATACATGTTCCCATGTATCCATTCCTGCCTTACAACACACACATCTTCTGTAATCCTCTCCCATCCGCGGTAAATATACGACTAGACTAGAATGTTTCCATTCTTCGAGAAATATTGTAGTCTAGTCATATATTTTCCGCGCAATAATGTGCGCGTAGTGCGTTTACACATAAGCGGTGGAAAGTTAAAATTATAGCTAATTTCAAAATGAAAATAAAAGATTTTTAAGCAAATATATAAACTTGAGGAATTATTGTTGTTTCTAAATTCTGCTATAAACAAAAACTCACCCAAATCCAATCGTTCTGTTTGGACTCTGTCACTTCGAAGGGATCATCGATGGCGTCTTGTAATTTTTCTAATAACTGCAATTAAAAAGAGAAAAAGACTCGTCATTAATTTTGGAGAAATATTTCACAACTTAATCCAGAAACACTTTCCTATTTTTCCTTTATATTACCCCATTATTTTTATCCAAGTACACATATTTACTTTCGATATGTTCCAGCGAAGAGCACCAGGCGTTTTAACTTCCTATTGGGATAATTTGTTCCAGACAACTGAATCAGGTGATTGACAGGTCTTAAACGTCAAAATGTTTTACTTGCTGTCACTTCCTAATATGACAGTACATCCATGTATTTGACAGCTCTTAAACATCAAAATGTTTCACTTGTTTTCACGTCCAAATGGGACAACACCTTCCAGAGAATTGAAACAGGCAATTGGTAGATCTTAAACGTCAAAATGTTTTGCTTGCTATCACTTCCTAATATGACAGTAGGTCCATGTAATTTGCAGGTCTTAAACATCAAAATGTTTCACTTGTTTTCACGTCCGAATGGGACAACAACTTCCAGAAAATTGAAACAGGCAATTAGCAGATCTCAAACGTCAAAATGTTTTGCTTGTTGTCACTTCCTAATAGGATAATATGCCCAGGTAATTGGCAGGTCTTAAATGTCAAAATGTTTCACTTGTTTTCACTTCCCAATGGGACAACACCTTCCAGAGAATTGAAACAGGCAATTGGCAGATCTTAAACGTCAAAATATTTTGCTTGCTGTCACTTCCTAATATGACAGTAGATCCATGTATTTGGCAGGTCTTAAACATCAAAATGATTCACTTGTTTTCAGGTTCAATTGGGACAACACCTTCCAGAGAATTGAATCAGGCAATTGACAGATCTTAAACGTCAAAATGTTTTGCTTGCTGTCACTTCCTAATAAGACAGTAGGTCCATGTAATTGGCAGGTCTTAAACATCAAAATGTTTCACTTGTTTTCACGTCCAAATGGGACAACACCTTCCAGAGAATTGAAAAAGGCAATTGGGAGATCTTAAACGTCAAAATATTTTGCTTGCTGTCACTTCCTAATATGACAGTAGGTCCATGTAATTGGCAGGTCTTAAACATCAAAATGTTTCACTTGTTTTCACGTCCAAATGGGACAACACCTTCCAGAGAATTGAAACAGGCAATTGACAGATCTTAAACGTCAAAATGTTTGACTTGGTTTCACAATACGTCCAGGTAATTGACAGGTCTTAAACGTCAAAAATACTTCATTATCACATTTTATTTCATTTTATGAATTGAATCAGGTGATTGACAGTACTTAAGCGTAAAAAATTATTCACTTGTTTTCACATTCCAATGGAACAATATGTTCCAGCAAAGTGAATCAGGTGATTGACAGGCCTAAAGTTCAAAATGATTAATTTATGTTTACCTTGCAATGAAACAGTTCTAGCAAAGTGAATCAAGTGATTGGCTGGTCTTAAATCATCATTATCCAACGGGGCAATATGTTCCAGCGATGCGAAACATGCTGTTTTTTTTTTCACTTGTTTGTAAATCAGTCAAAAATAAACTGAGATTCAAAGCGTTAAAAAAAACTTACATTGTACATTTCATTAGTCCTGTAAACAGCTAATTCAGACGTTAGGGCTTCGAATTCGTTTTCCCACAGATGGAGATAAGTGTTCATCTGGGGGACGTTTTCAGGATCCGGTCTTCCATCGCATGTCAAATATTTCTCCCACTGAAAGTAAAAGCAGAAATATTTATTTATTCACCATTTACGAAAGATTAAAAAAAAACTAAAACTAATTTATATTACTTTAAACCTTTGATTAAACCGCAAATTTGCTACAACGGAGTCAAGGATTGATGAAAAATAATTCAACCCCTTATTTTTCATACGACCCCTACACCACCATTATGGTAAATGGGGAATTTAGATTATATATATATTTTTTTTTTCATACGAGTTTAGTCGCTCGTGTAGACAATTTTAAATTGGCTTAATTCGACTTGTACTTTACACGAGTTGAAATATTATATTTATTGACGTAGGCACCCGTACCCTTATTGGTTGTCGAGGTTATTGATTTATTTTAATATCTTTAAATTTTGTAAGGCAGAGCTTTACTGACGAGGGATAAATCCCGAAACACGTGTCTGCAGATAGCTTTATATTAAGTAGCGTTCTTTTTTGTTTTTTTTGCATTGAATTTTTCACGGATCAAAAATTTGTTGCACGATGCAATATTTTATTGATATGCAACAGAAGGTGTACATTACGAAAATTCAATGTCCGGCGGGATATTTTCCCGAAAAGTAGTTGTTTTAATATGCATTTGTTTAAACTACTTATGTAACGTAAGTTAAAATGTCACAGAGCTAAATATGGAAATAATTTATTTTCAAATAATTTTTATTTAATCTAAGTTAGTTTTTTTTTTCGACTCACCTCTTCTTTAACCTTATCCGGGAGGGTATTTTCCCGGGAAGTAGTTGTTTTAATATGCATTTGTTTAGACTACTCACATAACGTAAGTTAAAATGTCACAGAAGTAAATATGAAAATAATTTATTTTCAAATAATTTTTATTTAATCTAAGTTAGTTTTTTTTTGTTTCGACTCACCTCTTCTTTAACCTTATCCGCCGTATACGCCTCACAACCGGCGTTCTTGATTTCATCGACGAACTCCTTGGTCGCCTCCAATTGTTCGGCCCTCAAGTGTTGCTCGACGATTTCCCTTTTTTCCTTTTCGATCGCCATCCTCCTGTTAGCGATCAGGGTCGACTTCAAAGCTTCGGCCTCGCGGGCCGCCTGTTCCTCCTCTTGTTTCCTCCTCTCCTCTTCCAACCTCCTCAATTCGCTCGCCGTCAGATCTTTGCCCTGGAAGACGAATAGAATATAAACCGAGGCATAAAAAGGCAGTTCACCCCTTTTCAGTAAAGTCCGGAGGAAATGGGCAGTACCTTCCCCTTCTTCGGCTTCTTGGGTTTCTTCGGAGGAGGTTCTTTCACAACCTCTATAAATACAAAAAAAAATACATTATGAGGGGAGAGTGGTAATTACAATTTGTATTTAGAACCTGTGCAGGTTCGGGGAGTTTTGGGAAAGAGGATCTCTCTCTCTCTCTTTTGGTCGGAATGAAACGACGGAAAAATAAATTAATCACCTTCTTGTGCAGCTGCTCCTAAGTCCCGATTCGCCGCTTCACTTTCTTCAGTCGACTTAACTTCCTAAGGATTTGAAAATTGTTAAATTTTAAAAGCATTGTATAATTGATGGTTGGGGTCATTACTTTGTGAAACATTTTTAACTAATGTAATAAGAGATAGGTTTAAAAAATAAACACTTTGCTCATATATTACACACTTGTTTTTTTTTTGTGATACGAGCAAAGTGTTTAATTTTTTAAACCATCTCTTTTTACATTAGTTAAAAGTATTGCTTAATGTACGCTTTATTTTAACCAATAAAATTAAATAAAAAAATAAAACCACCTCTTTAACATTAGTTAAAAGCATTGCTTAATGTACGCTTTATTTTTGCCAATCAAATTAAATAAAAAAAATAAAAAATTTGCTTTATTTTTGAATATGGGCGCGGTTTTCGTAAACCACTCCCATAAAAATGACTGCCAATCAAATTAAATAAAATAAGGATTCGACCAATTAGATGCGACTAACACCTAATGTGGGCGGGGCTTAGTCCTAGCGAGCTTGAATTCACAGACTGTTAAAAGTTTACGCCCACAAAAACCTTTGCACTTATCATAAATGATCACCACCCACTGTTGGAGGGTGGAGCTTCGTCCTCGGCGGGCTATTCGAAATATTTATTGGTTACGCCCATTAAACATTTTTGCCTATGTTAAAGAAGAGGAAAGTTTGATTTGATTGAAGGAATCAAAATGTATGCTTTCTATACAAAGATTTTTTTATTTTTGAGCAAAGGCGGGATTTCCGTAAACCACTCCCATAAAAATATTTGCCTATCAAATTAAATAATAAAAAAATATATTCTTTATATTTGAGTATGGGCGTGGTTTTCGTAAACCACTCCCATAAAAATGTCTGCCAATCAAATTAAATAAAACAAGAATTCGGCCTATTAGGTGCGAGCAACATCTAATGTGGGCGGGGCTAAAAAAAAGCCAATCAGATGCGACCAACACCCAATGAGGGCGGGTCTTTGTACTCAGCGTATTGTTTCTAATTCCACTAAGTACATCTTCAAAACCTTTTTTTACTTATCAGAAATTATGTTATCTAGAGAAGGTACTTAATAAAGGAAATCGATAAGTTTGATTTTATTGGCCAGCCATACAGATGCGACCGACACCCACTAGGGGGGGGGGGGGTGGAGCTTCGTCCTTAGCGGGCCGCTCAGACAACTGATTGGTTACGCCCACAAAACTGTTTTATTTGTCAGAAATTATGTGAAACATAGAGAAGGTATTTAATAAAGGGAATTGATAAGATTGATTTGACCCGGTATAACAGAAAACCACTAATGATAATGAAGAGCGGAGAAACCGATAACAACTGGTGAGAGGCGGAGCTTCGTTCTCAGTAGACTGTTCAGATTATTAATGAGTTACGCCCATAAAACATTTTTATTTGTTCGAAATGATGTGAATCATAAAATAGGTACGTAATAAAGGGAATTGATCAGTTTGATTTGATCAGGTACAACCGACAACCACTAGTGAGGGGCGGAGCTACCAACAACTACTAGTATGGGCGGAGCTTGTTCCTCAGCTACCGTTCATACTACTCAGAAATAACGTGAGTCATAGAAAAGGTACTTAATAAAAGGAATTGATAAGTTTAATTTGATCATTTGCAACCGATAATCACTAGTAAGGGGCGGAGCAATCGACAACTACTAGTAGGAGCGGAGTTTCATCCTCAACAGACTGTTCAGATTACTAATTTGTTACATTATTTGTCAGGAATGATTTGAACCATAGAGATGGAACATAATAAGGAAAATCGATAAGTTTGATTTGAAGTACAACCATTAACTTTTATTGGGGGCGGTACTTATGGTTGGTTACGCCCACAAATCATAGAAAAATTACTTAATTAAAGGAATCGATAAAATTGATTTTATTGAAGGGAACAGCCAATTAAACAACTATTATTGGGTGCGAGAGTTATGATTAGTTACGCCTATAAATCATAGAGAATGTACTTAATAAAAGGAATCGATAAGTTTAATTCCTTACAATGCCGTTTATCGTGAAAACGAAAGTTATACCAAGCCTAATGGGGGTAAATTGTTAGTCGCGGAGTTAAATCCTTGACCAGGTGCAACCGACATCCACTAGTAAGGGGCGGAGCAATCGACAAATACTATTGAGGGCGGAGCTTCGTACCATAAAACGCCCATAGAATATTTCTACTTATCAGAAATGGTTTTAATTACAGAGTAAGGAAATCGACATGTTTCATTTGATTTAAACTTGATTGATTGAAAAATGATATAAAGAAAAACCTCAACAACTTTCTTCTCAACATCCTTCTTCTTCCCCTTCCCCTTCTTCTTCCCCACCGAAACCTGCGACATCGTCGAAACCCTCTCCTTCTTCCTCTTCTTCTCCTTCGACTTCTCGGGCTTAATCGCAGTTTTCGAAGTCAACTGCAGGTAGCTACTGGAAGTCGTCGAATAGGAGCCGATCGTCTCCATCGACCGCTCTCCCGTGATCGAAGACACCCTCGACCGCAGCGATTCGTTGTCCTGGAAGAAAAGGGAGGGGCGCAGCGACTTCCGCAGCGACGGCGATTTGATGATCGAACCGCGGACGCTCTCGCTGTAGTGCAATTGGTCGTCTTCCAGCGAGGAGGATTTCTTCGACTTCCCGCCTTTTTTCTTCTCCTTGGCGGGGGGTTTCTCTTTCTTCTCCTTCTTAGGCGCAACGTTTTCTTTCTTCTTGGGCTTTTCGGTTTTTTTGCTTTTGTCATCTTTTGGTTTTCCCTTTTTCGCAAAAGCTGAAGTTTTTAATTCAAAATAATTATATGTAGTGATATGGTTGTCCGTGATTTGTAAATGCGAAGTGGGAGGAGGTGTGCTTAATGTGTGGACCGCCTACCACCACCAGCCAAAACTTATTTATAATTTAAATCGCCCCCCTCTTAACGGTAACTTGATTATGGGGAGGGGCCTAGTTTCTTGAAGGAAACAAAATTTGTTAATCGTCCTCATTACCAAATAAAACTAAATTATAGGGAGGAGCCTCGATTTTTGACAAATTTTGAAGGAAACAAAATTTATTAATCATCCTCACTCCTAAATAAAACTAGATTTCGGGGAGGAGCCTCGATTTTTGACAAATTTTGAAGAAAACAAAATTTGTTAATCATCCTCACTCCTAAATAAAACTAGATTATGGGGAGGAGCCTCGATTTTTGACAAATTTTGAAAGAAACAAAATTTGTCCATCGTCCTCTCTCCTAAACATAACTAGATTATGACGAAGGACCTAGTTTCTTAGAAAATTTTGAGGGGGAGAAAATTTGTTAGTCGTCACCACTCCTAGTCAAAAACTAGATTATGGGGAGGGGCCTAAATTCTTGACAAATTTTGTTTCCTTCAAAATTTGTCTACTATACCCCTAAAAAACTAACTAATTATAGTCTAGTTTCTAGATTTTGAATTGCATTCTGGAGAGAGGCCTAGTCTTTTGAAGGTTAAAAATTGGTTAATCGAGGAGGGACGATTAACCAAAAATTACATTCTGGGGAGGGGCATCTGAGGCCACTCCCACACACTTTAATTTTCCTTGGGCAAACCTTTCGGGTCTTCCAATTCTAATTGAAACTCCAAATCCGGTTCCGGTTCTCCTTCATTGTCATCTTCAAAAATGAGCTGCGAAGGGATTTTCTTTTCCTCGAAGTCGGCTTTGGTTTCTTCCACAATGACCTGTTCATCTGGGCTGGCTTCAGCAACTTCTTGAACATCGCCTTTTTTAATTGAAAAAAATATTATATTATATTATATTATATTATATTATATTATATTATATTATATTATATTATATTATATTATATTATATTATATTATATTATATTATATTATATTATATTATATTATATTATATTATATTATATATATAATCAATATTCAAATTGTACCCTTTCGGGAGTTGGGTGGAATTTTATCTATACAATCTCCAAAACAAGCTCTTAGAACATTTTAAGGTTTCTTAATGAAATCGCTTTCGTTAATGAAATAAATAAAATATATATACAAACATATTTATTCATACATAAGCTTATACATACAATTATATTTACATAACAAGAATAAATATTGTGTTTGTCTGTTCGGGCTATCGACCTGGGGTCTTTCTGTCCTAAATAAAATATTTTAACGAAAAAAAAATACAACTCATAGCTCATAGAAGAATATTCCCATTTGTTGATAAAAAATTGTACAAAAATAATTTTACCCCCATCATTTCCTCCTTCCTTCTCGCCATCCTGCGCCGCATTCTCTTCAGATTCCCCAGGTTCCTGTTCTTCGCCCATTTTACATTTCGTTCAACATTAGAAAAAAAAATTAACAATTCAACAACTCAAAAAAAATGTCAATGTCACCGCGACCTTCTCGTTCAACTCCAAATGTCAAAGGTCGGTCCGGATGCGCCCATTGTTTTATTTTGTTTTGCGAAAATTAATACATCACGCTCTTCTATTGTTTCTTACAATATACGAAAAATTTATGATCTACATTATTTGATCGAAAATAACGTCCGAATCGACGCGCAGTGTCTGCTGGTGAGCGTCAGCAAGAACAACAACAAAGGTACGTTTTTTTTTCATTACTATTCTTTTATTTCTAAATGCTCCTCCTTTGTTTCTCCAATTCTATCTTTTTTTGTTTCTAATTTCTTCTGTTTTGTTTCCCTATTGTTTTTTTACTTTTTTTCTGTGCATTTCTTTAGTTTAATATTTTTTTATTTCTAAATGCTCCTCATTTGTTTCTCCAATTCTATCTTTTTTGTTTCTAATTTCTTCTCTTTTCTTTCCCCAGTGTTTTTTTTTTTCCTTTTTTTCTGTGCATTTCTTTAGTTTAATATATCTTTTATTTCTAAATGCTCCTCGTTTGTTTCTCCAATTCTATCTTTTTTATTTCTAATTTCTTCTCTTTTGTTTCCCAAGTGTTTTTATTTCCCTTTTTTCTGTGCATTTCTTTAGTTCAATATTTATAATTTATATAATAATTGTTTCTTTGTAACCTCAGCTTTAATTTTTACGCGCTTTTATAAACTTTTTCTTTTATTTCAGCGCATTCATTTGTTTTGTATCGTCCTTTGTTTCTCCTCATCCGTAAGCTCATTTGTTCTAAATTTCTCTTCCAGTGCATTTCTATGTTTCTTTATTTTTTATTTCTAAACGCTCCTAATTTGTTGTTTCTGCATATTCCTTTGTTTTCTGCATTTCTGTGAGTTCCGCTGTTTCCTTATTCCTGTGTGATGCTTTCTTCATTTTTTCTTTACTTTTTACAGAAGGGATAGAGAAAACATTTCTGTGTAGTCTTTTGTTTTCTTATTTCTTTGAGAGTCCTCTAGTTTTTGCACAAACAAATACGAAGACAAACTTCTGTGTGCTTTTTCATTAAACCAGTCCATCATTTCTGTAAATTACTTTGTTTCTTTAATTCCACCTAGTCCTTTGTTTTTTCTCACTTTATACTTTCTGTACTTTATTTCTGATTTTCTACTTTCTTTTGTTTTCTAACATCGTTGTGTATCTTTGTGAAAGAAAAATTGCTTTCAGTACACTCATTTGTTTCTCAAATTTACCATATCTGGGTAGTCTTCCCATGTTTCCTTATTTCTTTGTAATCCTTTGTTTCATCATGTTTTTACATTCTGTGCGATTCTTTAACCCCGCACTCTGTTTTTTCATTTTATATCCTCTTAGTGCATTCTCTTGTTTGTCTAAACTTCTATTCCATAATTTCTTTTATTTTATTATTTCTGTGAGTTCTTTTATTTCCTTATTTCTATTTGATCTTTTGTTTCTTAATGTTTTATATTCTATGTGATTGTTTTGTTTTCCGTATGCTCGTTTGTTTCACAAGGCTTCTATATTTTTTTTAATTACTATTTATTTTATTTATTTATTCCTTTGCCTATCTACCTTTCGGTGTAAGGCTTTTTTTTAATTACTTTGTTTCTATATTTCCGTGCGATACTTTATATCTTTTGTTCTCCATTTTGTGTGCTCTGTTGTTTCTTCAAGGCTTTTGTTTTCCTATTTCTTCGTAATCCTTCGTTTCATTATTCCTCTGTGATCCTTTATTTCTTCATTTGTTACTTTCTGTGAGTTCCTTTGTTTTTATTTCAAATCTTCTTTTTACTTTGTTTGAAGGAAAAACAAAGGAACTTACAGACATAAATGGATAAAACAAACAAACAAAAGAATTTCCTTTCTGTGAGTTCCTTTGCTTTTATTCCAAATATTCTTGTTACTTTTTATTTGTTTACATCTATCCGTTTCTTTGGTTTTTCTTTAAATCGTCCATGTCTTCGTATTTTTGTTGTTGTTTATTCATTTACATATAAGTATTCGTTTTTTATTTTACACCAATAAAGATTTGATGACAAAAAATGAATACACAGATGTAAATGAATAAACAACAAGAAAAATACGAAGAAGATAGAAGATTTGAAGAAGAAAAACAAAGAAACGCATAGATGTAAATAAATAAAAAGTAACAAGAATATTTTGAATAAAAATTGAAATAATAATAAAATAATGAATAAGAGCAAAGGAACCCACAGAAAGGAAATTCTTTTGTTTGTTTGTTTTATCCATTTACATCTGTAAGTTCCTTTATTTTTCCTTCAAATCCTTCCTTTGCTATTTTTTTGTTTACATATGAGCGATCCCTTTTCTTTCAAAAATTCTATATCTCCGGATTCTTCTGTTATTTATCTATTAATTGTTGTGTGTTCTTTTGTTTTTTGTTTCTCAATCAGTATTCTCTCGTTTTTAAGTCGAATTAAACGCCGGTGTTTCGATTGTCTCTGGGGAAGATGCCTTCGAAGGATAAATGCACGATACCGGAGTTCTTCGACGGGCAGACGGTCTTCGTGACCGGCGGCACCGGGTTCATGGGGAAGGTCCTCATCGAGAAAATCCTGCGGTCGTGTCCGAAAGTCGGCAAGATCTACGTGCTGGTGCGACCCAAGAAGGGCATGGACCTGGACGAGAGGATCAAGAACATGGCGAACGGGCCGGTGAGTCAATTGAAAGAATCAAACAGAAACGGTTAAATCGAATCCTGGGGTGTATTTTCAGTTGGTAGGGTGTGTGCGTGAGTCAAACGACAGTCAGATAGAAACCATAGAAAACCTAAACTGATCTTTATTGCACGCTGTGTCATAGAGATATAGAATAAGAGGGCCACATCCAAGTTAAGTGGAAGATCAGTTTTAGTAACTTCGCCTGTTCTGTAATGTAATTTAAATTGTAACAATATATATATATTTTTTTTTTCGAATAAAGACAATTTATTATTAGTCGCGTTCAGGGAATTTTAGAGATGTAGCGCTACAGCGTAAAGCGCTTGATGTTCCCTGAACACGTTTTCGATGTCAAGGACGTTCTTGAAAATATGGCCGTTTTGTTTACAGCTGCACGGCTTGAAAAGCGATCAAGCGGAAAAAATATATGCTTTACCGCTTGATAAAGCGCTGCAGCGCCACACATAAAGCGGTACCGTTCAGGGAAACCGCTTTCGTAAAGCGCTTAAGCGCTACAATTCCCTGAACGCGACCATTATTATTTGAGAGGAAACGCGCGCAACGCCATCCAGCGCTCAAGAGCACAACTATTGCCGTGTTTCCCAATTTTAAATATTATCCGACTTCCCCAACAGCAAAATTAACATTAATGGATATTTTTCTTTATTCTTTTGTTTCAAGCTCTTCGAACGCCTGAGGAAGGAAAGACCGGGGATCATCGAGGAAAAGCTGATTCCGATTCGAGGGGATGTCACTGAAATCGGGCTTAGTGAGTCGTGTCATTGTTAATTTCCTTGAAATGTATAAATAGCATAAAATTATATGTATAAATCGACAGATGATCAAATTAATATACTTCTTTGCTAATTTGAACAAGTAACCATTTATTTTAGCAAAATTGGTAAAAACATGGGCTAGGGTAATATTATTATAGGCATTATTACTTTTCTCAGATGTGGAAAAATATGAAGACACATTTTAATTTAGCTTACTACTACCATTATTCTATGTATCTTCAAATTTGCTAGAATATAAAGGTACACGTTCATGAACTTATTCTAGGTATCTTCAAATATGGTAAAATCTAAAGTCCATGAACTTAGTCAAGTTATAGCAAATTAGACAAATTTAGCTTACTATTAATCAATCCTTTCAAATAGAGAAGAAATTGAAAGTACATTAACTTATCAAAAAAATCATTTGTTATTTCTCCTTTCAGGTTTATCAGAAGACGATCGAAAAATGTTGTGTGAAAACGTGACCCTGATGTACCACGTGGCTGCCACTGTCAAATTCGACCAACCCCTGAAAGACGCCATTATAATCAACACCAGAGGCACTGTGGAAGCGTGCAAGTTGGCGCTGGGATGTAAAAAACTTAAGGTGCCTTTAATTGAAAAACAAACGAACAACTAAACAGGGTTAATTCATACAATTTACCAATTTCGTATTTTCTGTATCTAATGTTCATAACTGAGATATAAAATTTGTACGGGTGATCAGTCTTAAATATTCGGGGTTGGATATGAAGTAAATCACTTTAGGCAATCGCCCAATTATCTCAACTGTATTTCCATTTGAAGGCAGTTGACATTCAGAATATACTATATTCCGTTTTTTTTTTTTTATTGTTGGCGCTATTTTTTAATTACCCGCCTACGTGCGCCATCTAACGCCGCGGAAAGGAAATTGTATACTTACAAAACTTGACGTTTTAAAATTTTCAGTGGTGTGATTCAGGCTTGGCGTTTTAGGTTAGGACCAGATTTTTCTTTTGTTATCTTGTAAATTAAGCGTTGAATACTTACAAAACTCGACGTTTTAAAATTTTCAGTGGTGTGATTCGGGCTTGACGTTTTAGGTTAGGACCAGATTTTTCTTTTGTTATATTGTAAATTAAGCGTTGACTTTATTGGTCGTGTAAAGAGAAACGGTTGTTGTATGTTGGCAATAGTTATAAGGTTTTGAAAGAGCTATATTCATGTTGTTGAATCATAGACGAGAATTAGAAGATTAGCGTTTTGTTAATACTAAATATTCTTGTAATTGGGAATTTGTTTTCTGTTGAGCAATAAACATTATTATTATTATTAAGGTTATGAGTAGAAATACGCCATTGCGTTATCTGAAATAGTTATGTTAGTGATTATTAAAGTTTTAAATAAATACAGTTCATCTAATTTCCAAGTAGAAATGGCCTCTCAAATGGATTGACGGGTTGCTCCCCGACTGCATGATTTTGTATGTATTTACTGGAAACAGTTGCAATCCTGCTTTAACGCTAGGGGATTTTAATCATCGAATTTTTGGAATATTAGCAATAGAATGTCAATAAGAACTCTAAATAAATTCCAATATTTATCATAATTTGAACAGTTCATCAAATTCCCAACCCCACGAAGAGCGGGGATGGCATATACATTATTTTGTGTGTATTTACTGGAAACAGTTGCAGTCCTGCTTTAACGCTAGGGGATTTTAATCAACAAGTTGTTTAAACGTTGGTAATAGAATGTCAATATGACGTATGAATTCCAAATTAATTCAAAATTTGAACATATCAATTTGATAAATCAAGAATGAAGAATGAATGAATGAAGAATGAATGAAGTGTAAATGTATTTTTAAATCCACGTAATTAGTAGAGCGTAACTATTAAACGAGAATACGATTTTTCTTCTAATATCTTGTAAATCAAGCTTTGAATCTATTCGTTTCGTGAAAGAAAATGTGACGAAAGTTGGATTGCTAAATCATCGTCACGCTTCCTTTTCTTTACACAACCAATAAATTCAACGCTTGATTTGCAAGATAACAAAAGAAAATTCTGGTCCTAACCTAAAACGCCAAGCCCGAATCACACCACTGAAAATTTTAAAACGTCAAATTTTGTAAACAATTTCCGGTTGCAGGTGTTTCTGCACGTTTCGACGGCGTACTGCAATTGCGACAGGGAGTTGATCGAGGAGAAGATGTACCCGCCTCACGCCGACTGGAAGCAGTGCGTGGAAATCGCGGAGAAAATCGACCACCACGAGTTGAACGCCGTTGGGCCGCTATTCATGAACGGCTTCCCCAACACGTACACCTTCACGAAATCTTTGGCCGAGTCCGCCGTCAGCGACCTTTTGACCGACAAAATTCCGCACATCATCTTGCGTCCATCGATAGGTAATGACATAAGAAGAAAAATAATAAATTACACCTAATTCATCCCATTAAAAAAAACAACATATATTTTAGTTATAAAAATAAATAATTGTTATTAAGTGATAATAATTATTTTTTTTATAATATACAACTCCACATATTCCACCTCAAGAAATGTAATTACTGTTTTTTTTAATGACTGATTTGGCAATTCAGGTTGCCCCATCCTGTTAAAACCAAGGAATCTATCAAAGCATCAATTAAATCTGTACATTCCACCTCTAGAAGAATTTAGCATGCTGTAATTACTGTATTTCTTTTATTGAATGATTTAGCAATTGACTTGACAGGTTGCTCCATCCTGTTAAAACCAATGATTCTATAAAAGCATTAATATATATATAATCTAAAATCCCCATCTACCATAATGGTGGTGTAGGGGTTAAACGCATTAATTAAATCTATATATTCCACCTCAAGAAGAATTTAGCATGCGGTAATTACTGTTTTCTTTTATTAAATGGTTTGGCAATGAACTTGACAGGCTGCTCCATCCTGCTAAAACCAAGGATTTTATCAAAGTATTAATTAAGTCTACATATTCTGCCCCAAAAGAATTTATCATGCTGTAATTACTTTTTTATTACATTATTTGGCAATAGGCTTGACTGGTTGCTCCATCCTGTCAAAAAAGGAGTGTATCAAAGCATTAATTAAATCTATATAGTCCACCTCAAGATGAATTTAGCATGAAGCAATTACTATTTTTTCTTTTATTAAATGATTTGGCAATAGGCTTGACTGGTTGCTCCATTCTGCTAAAACCAAGGATTGTATTAAAGCATTAATTAAATCTGTATATTCTACTTCAAGACGAATTCAGTATGCTGTGATTACTGTTTTTCTCTTATTAAATGATTTGGCAATGGGCTTGACATATTCCACCTCAAGAAAAATTTAGCATGCTGCAATTACTGTTTTTTTTTTTGCTTTTTCTTTTATATTATTAAATAATTTAGCAATAGCCTAAACAAAAAGATTATATCAAATCATTAATTAAAAAAAATAATATATTTCTTTTTAAATCATTGCAATTCACGAAAATGTTCCTTGGATTAAAACCTTTCTACCTACACAATTATTGGTTGATTAGTAAAGATAATATCTTCTCGATATTTTAGTAATTTCAACCAAAGACGAGCCGATCCGCGGCTGGGTTGACAATTTCAACGGACCCGTGGGACTCTTCACGGCGTCAGGCACCGGACTCATCAGGATCACGTACAGCGGGAACATTATCGCCGATTTTATTCCGGTCGACTGTGTCATCAAGTGCATGATCATAGTCACATGGGATTTGGCGACTAGGAGGTATTCAAATTCACAAACAAACTCACTAAAAACTACATAACATAGAAAACTCCAAAACGTTCAAAGAAAAAAAAAAACAACGAGACTGTCCAACGCGTATGACAATTTTCTAACGTACAAATATTAACTTATTAATTAAAAAAAACTGGCTGTGCCATCAAGTGCATGATCCACGTCACCTGGGATTACCTCTTGTATTTAAATTAAAAAATAAACGTACTAAAAACTACACAACATTGAAAGAAAAAAATAACGAAGTTGTCCAACGCGTATGACAATGTTATAACGTACGAATATCAATTTATTAATTAAAAAAATCTATATATTCACATTTAATGAAATGTTAAGCCACCATTCATCTAGCGTATGGATAACTAGTGGTAGCCATTTCGGTTTTATTACCCTATATTTTATTTTTTATATATTCGAATAAAATATTATGTTAATTAAAAAAACTCACCTTTTACTCAAACGAAACCCACGAATACACGTTTATTTTACTGCTGGTATCTTGCGAAAACAGATTATTGATCTAACAAGCCTATTCTTTCCACTGAATTGAATAAATACGTTATTTTTTAGCAATGAAAATTCCTCGAAAGAAACTATAGTCTACAACGCCAGCACGAACACAATCAAACAGATCAGGATGAAAGAAATGGCGAACATGGCGACGGAAAACGCCTGGAACTACCCGTTGGAAAAATGCGTTTGGTATCCCTCGACGAAAATGACGACGAGCCCCTACGTTTACTATTTCTACTTGTATTTCTTCCATCTGATTCCGGGATTATTTTTCGACGGCATTTTGATGCTATTGAAGTACCCACCGACGTGAGTAAAATTTTATTTGCGGTGTAAACTCTTGGATGTCACACAGCGTGAGATGCGCCTTACATTTATTTTTTTGTGTTATTCGGGCCTATTCCGCACGAAAAATTAGAAAATTCGCTTAAATTGTGGCGATAAGAATAACATGCGCGTTAAATTTAACATTTCAGCAAAATTACAGGTTCTTTTATTCATTCATTACTACTATGCATACTTCGTGTTACGAAAAAATGTTAAATTTAACGTTAAATTTTAAGTTCATACTCTAAAAATACACATCAATTAGAAAACACGCTTAGATTGTGACGATAAAACTAACATACACGTTAAATTTAACATTTTAGCCAAATTACAGGTTTCTTCATTCATTCCTTAGAACTTTGTATATACTTCATGTTACGAAAAAAAAAATTTATCGTTATACTTAATGTTTATAATCTAAGAATATATCAATTAGAAAACACGCTTAAATTGTGACAATAAGACTAGCATACACATAAAATTTAACATTTCAGCCAAATTACAGGTTCCTTCATTCGTTCGTTTGAACTTTGCATTCTTCATGTTACAAAAAAAAATGTGAAATTTAACATTATATTTTAAGAATACATATCAATTAGAAACGATGCTTAGATTGTGACGATAAAACTAGCATACACGTTAAATTTAATATTTCAGTCAAATTACAGATTCCTTCAATCATTCGATAGAACTTCATGTTAAGAAAAAAATGTGAAATTTGACGTTATATTTTAAGTTCACAATCTAAGAATACACATCAATTAGAAAACACACTTAGATTGTGACGATAAAACTAGCATACACGTTAAATTTAACATTTTAGCCAAATTACAGGTTCCTTCATTCATTCCTTAGAACTTTGTATACTTCATGTTACGAAAAAAAAAATAAATTTATCGTTATACTTAATGTTTATAATCTAAGAATATATCAATTAGAAAACACGCTTAAATTGTGACAATAAGACTAGCATACATATTAAATTTAACATTTCAGCCAAATTACAGGTTCCTTCATTCGTTCGTTTGAACTTTGTATTCTTCATGTTAGGAAAAAAATGTGAAATTTAACGTTATACTTTAAGAATACATATCAATTAGAAAAGATGCTTAGATTGTGACGATAAGACCAGCATACACGTAAAATTTAATATTTCAGTCAAATTACAGGTTCCTTTATTCATTTGTTGGAACTTGCATACTTCATGTTACGAAAAAATGTTAAATTTGACGTTATATTTTAAGTTTATAATCTAAGAATACCTATCAATTAGAAATCATGCTTAGATTTTGACGATATAAATAACAAACACGTTAAATTTAACATTTTAGCCAAATTACAGGTTCCTTTATTCATTCGTTGAAACTCGCATATTTCATGTTACGAAAAAATGTTAAATTTAACGTTATATTTTAAGTTCACAATCTAAGAATACCTATCAATTAGAAATCACGCTTAGATTGTGACGATATAAATAGCAAACATGTTAAATTTAACATTTCAGTCCAATTATAGGTTCCTTCATTCATTCGTTAGAACATTGTATACTTCATGTTACGAAAAAATGTTGAATTTAACGTTATATTTTAAGTTCATAATCTAAGAATACATATCAATTAGAAAACACTTAGATTGTGACAATAAGACTAGCATACGCTTTAAATTTAACATTTCAGCCAAATTACAGGTTTCTTCATTCATTCGTTAGAACTTTGTATACTTTATGTTATGAAAAAAATGTTAAATTTATCGTTATACCATAAGTTCATAATCTAAGAATACATATCAATTATTAAACTCGCTTAGATTGTGACGATAAAAATAACATGCGTATTAAATTTAACATTTCAGCCGAATTACAGATTTCTTTATTCTTTCGTTAAAACTATGCATATTAAATTTAACGTTATAGTTCGCAATCTAAGAATACCTATAAATTTGAATAAATGAATTTGTAATTTGGTTCAATAATAAACTATGTACAATTTTAACCATAGACGATGAATGTAATTCAGTTTAACTCTATGGTTCTAACACAGAGAAG
The DNA here is from genome assembly GCA_963082785.1 of Philonthus spinipes. Lineage (NCBI taxonomy): Eukaryota > Metazoa > Arthropoda > Insecta > Coleoptera > Staphylinidae > Philonthus > Philonthus spinipes. Next base: position 5,670,195 of record OY720305.1, read on the forward strand.
GAAATGTTCATAGGCCGGATTCTAGTTCGATAGCGATTCAAAATGAAGATGGTGCGATTCCAAACAACTGTTGATAGAGAGAGAACTCCGATTGGCTGTCGCAATATACTTTCATTTAGAATCCAATAACAAATAATTTACTAAATAGTTCTAACGTAAAGTCGTAGATAGTAATTAACAATACACTTAGTACTAAAAAAAACACGTACTAGATTTTAATAATTAAATTGTTTTCAAACACGATATATTTGCTTTTTGTTTAGGGTATTAAAATTACATAGAAAAGTCCACACAGCGACAATAGCATTAAAATTCTTCATGATGAATTCTTGGAATATCATAAACAAGAACACGTACGATGCTGAATTGCTGTTACTACCAAAGGATATCGACACCTTCGGCTACGACGCGGAAAGAAGCGTCGCGAATGAGGTTTTCAAGGAGGCCATGATCGGCGCTAAAAAGTTCCTCCTCAAGGAAGACCCCAACAACATCTCGAGTGCCGTCAAAAGATACAGAACGTAAGTTATAGCAGACATTAGTTCCATTAAGAAAGTGAAATTATCATTATAATTCTTTATTTGCGGTGAAAATTAGACAGGGCTCATATTTCGTAAATCCGATCGCACGTGGTGCCATCTATGAGTCGGAAATATTTTAAATGCCAATTTGCATAACCCACTGAGCAAAATGTGCCGCAATAACATTAAAATGGCATGAACTGTACTCAAATAAGAGTAAGAAAGTGAAATGCCTTTGGTTATATTTTAATTGATTTAGTCATGAAATACATGCAACTGCAAATGTTTCGTTGACTGTACATTATGTTTTAAATGATTTTTTTTTTGTTTTAGCTTTTATTATCTCGATTTGTTCGTTTCCGTTGCTTCTTATTTGCTGTGCTTCTACATCCTGCACTACAAACTCGATGTCTTTACGTATATATCCAACGCCGTCCAAAACTACCTGAATAATCTTTAACAGATCGTCGTCCGTTGTTAGATATTGTTCGGATACACTAAAAACAGAATAAAACATAGGAAACCAAACTGTTTGCTTAAATATTGTTCAGAAACACTACAAAAAAAAAAATATAGAAAAAAAAACGTTTTTAAATATTTTTCAGATACACCAAAAAAAAAAAAAGAAAAACAGAAAGGAAAAAAATGTTGTTAAATATTTTTCAGATACACCAAAAAAAAAAAGAAAAACAGAAAGTAAAACAATATTAAATATTTTTTAGATACACAAAAAAAAAGAAAAATATATAAAACCAAATTATTTTCAACTTTATTTCAATTTTATTTATTAGGCGTTTTTTTACTTGTTTGTGAATTACTTCTAGAGGTGTACTTCCGAACCGTTTTGTTTGCAATCGTTCATTTATTCACAATATACAGTATGGTCGTTTTAGAGGAGCTGAATGTACTCATATAAAATATTTTTGTTATTTATTCACTTGGTCACAGTTATTTAAAATGAATTAAATAAAATGGACTTGAAAATAATTAATTATTAATCAATTATTTTCCCTTTAGCTACTGCAAAATTTTGACTTACATTAACATAATTTTTATTTTTAGCTTTCATCTCTCTCTCTGATGTTTTTTTTTCTCCTTAAGACCACCTTTTTTAATTACACGACAATTAAATGCTTATTGGTTGTATTAAAAAAAAATCTTGGTATAAAATAATCACAATTTAAAACAATTAAACCCGACGGATTGAAATAATCAAAGCAGGCTTAAAACTTCAAATCACAATTTACTTACAATAATTTTTGTACATTTATAAAGATACATTTTTTTTAAGATACTCTCAAGACATTCCTATAATAATTAACACGTTTAAATAATTTAAGAACTTACAATAAAAACACATTTTTAATTACTTTGTTTAACTTACTCCTATTCGCATAACTCACAAGTACACAATTACGGATAAAATGTCGGGTGTTCAATAGTGATACTACAAAAAAAAATCTACAATAAAATTATTCATGAATAGAGTTTGACTAATCTATATATTTAAAATTTGTAAACTAACCCGGGCTGTTGAATGAATAATGTATGTATTTAATCAACACCGGAGTGTATTAGTTATTTAATTTAGTCGGCGTTAACTTGGTAGTACATTTTATAAAAAAAAACAAGATAACTTTTTTATACCACCTGGTGTTTATATGACCTGACCTGAGTGTATGTTTTATTAAATACTGTAGCAATTTTCGTTATTTTTATGTGAGTATATTATTATTGAACACCATACAGTACAGCCTAGATTTTGTATAGATTAATTATACAGTATGTATATAAAAAAAATGTGTGAATTTTATGAGTCACACAAAAGTTAAATAAATAAAAAAATATTGTTTTCAAATTTGTTTCTTTTCTTTTATTAAAATTTAAGATTATGTCTTTTTTTTCTTTCAATATTATCTGTCACATTTGACATTTTTTTAGATTTAGTATATTTTAGGTTATGATTCATGTGTTATCTTGTAATATAGGCTTTCAATTTGTTGATTCACATTTTCAAGAATCAAATTCCTAAACCATTGAGGAAATTATTTAAATAAATGAAGTTTACAAGTTTGGCACAGACACCAACAGGATGAGTTTATAAATTAATTTTAAGAATTAATTCATTATATGAGGAGAATTAATACAATTTTTTTCATTCAAAAACCTTTGTGACCCTTAAAAAGTGACGCTCGAAATGGATCTCTTGAATATCTTGTGGCCGTCCCCGCCGGCCTTCTCTTCCTCGTGTCAGCCAAACATTACCATAATACACTTCATGATCACCTTCATGTAGCGTTCCCACGTCACTCTCAATTCTTGATCTCTAAAAAAAAAAATCAAAATTGAAATATTTGTTACCGTCCGACATTTGAAAGAGTATTAGAATTAGAGAAGAAGAAATAATATTTGTTGATTATTGAGGCTTCTACTTTGTTATACATTGTAATTCACAATATTAAAACACTTTCACTTTATTTGTATAACTATAATGGTAACGCTCAGATTCCCTAGTGGCGAGTCGTGGAACTACTTAATGCTGTTTTATTTGTTCTAATTGGAATGAAAAAAAAATTATCTGTTATTTTTTTAAATTCATGTGTCCTGTAATGAAGGCCCACTCAATTTCTCCACCAGTAAGTTGCGACCCATAGTTTTAGGAAATATTGAGTTATATAATTTATACTTTGTTTGTATAACTGATTTTTTTTAGTTATATTTTATTTATTTAGTCTTATATAACATCGTTATATGTTGCTCTCTACTTCTCAGTGTGAGGTGTTTTTAGTTATAATTAAACTATAAAAAAACTCATAGGTTGTAAGTCAAATGGAAAGATTTTATGAGGGGCTTAGAGCTCATAGGAACGTGGTGGGGAGAAAGATCACCGACTTAATCAGCGTGGTCTACCATTCAGTTTGCAATGGATCGTTGGACAGGTGAACAGCGTGGCTACACACTTTAATCTATCTCAGTGGCAAAAATTGTATTGCGACCAAAACGAAGTTAAAGAGATTCCGAATCACAGTTGATAGAGAGAATTCCGACTCGCTCTCACAACACTGTCTCATTCGGATTCCCCTAGCGGATATTACTTTACCGTAAAACGTCTATTTCATAAGCGCACTGCGTGTAAGCATTCAGAAACATTTCCAGCTCCTTAGTCGTCCACGAATTCATCTTGCACAGTTCCAAAATCTGCAAGATCTCCACGAAGAAGTTCCTCAGTTCCCGCGGCCTGTGCAGAGAAGTCGCTAGCGTCAGAATGGCCCTCGAGTACACCCTGAAGTTGTTGTCCAGATCGGCGTAGCTTTTCGACAACAGTGTCGGCTTCAATGAAGTACACACCAGACTATAAAAAAAAAATGTGTAACATATTCAGAACTTGAAACAAAAAGAGGCTTTTAAAAATATAATATTAATAATCTTTCTTTCTTAATCTACCCGTATTGGGTGTCGAGGTTATAATATTAATAATAATAATCTTTATTCGGACGTCAGTCTTGATAACTCGACTCATCTTCTCTATTTAGCTCCTGCTAGCGCTCCTGAATTGAACTGTAGTCGGGGATGGCCCCTTTAATAATCGCTGACAACAATTTTACGTAACATAATCATTCATTCCGATTTTTCAACCTGAATATAGCTCCCCTAAAATCTCATAAGTCTAGCCAACATAAAATACATTTCCTTTTCGCAGCGCTAGATGGCGCGCGCGCGCAGGCGGGTAATTCAAAAATAGTGCCTACTGAACCTAGATTTGGATGAAATATCTTACTGTTTCGTAGAAACAAATAACATTATAACCTGAATATTAGGCAATAGATGGCGCTTTACGCGATTTATTACATATTAGATTCGTAAATAACTTACTTTAAGCTAAAATAGATAAAAAAGAGATTGTTGCTAAAATCTTTGTAAATGAAAAAAAGAGGACCTTACTGTTTGTGTTCCTTTTCTCGATCTGAGAGCACTCTAAGTTCTCGCAAATCCAATAAGAATTCTTTGTCCATTTCCAAGTCGATAAAATCTGGACCTAAAAATATTGTGATTATCTTATTACCTAATTGTGAAGTGTAAATTGATTTACAATAATATTCCAAGTTTGCGATTTACATTAATATTTGTGTGTTTATATTTTTCATCGTTGAGTTTGTGTTTTGTATCATCTAACCAAAGCCAGACCTTGGCCATTTTGATGTAAAAAAACAAACAAAACAAAGTAATTAATATATTAAATAAAAATTATTTGAAAATAATTAATAAATTATTTCCACATTTAGCTCTGTACGTAAGTACGTTAAACAAATGCACATTAAAACAACTACTTCCCGGGCAAATATGAATGAATACTCTTTTCTATTTAAAGTAATTAATATTTTTCAAGATTGCCTATTTTATTTCTTTATATTCTCTTACCCGGAGAATTGTAAGTCCACGCCTCCATGATGATCTCCGAACACTTCCTCAGAGAAGTGAAAGTCATGTACTGCAAGCGCCTCTTCGAGGTCTCGAAACGGATGCACGCCAGGAAGACGATGCAGGCGTATTTCTTTGCCAGCTCTTCCGAGAGGAAGAACGACTTTTGAATGTTTGTAACCGCCGAGCCGTTCATGTCTTCTACGGCTTTGTAAATCCTCTTGACATTGTCGAATTGGCGCCTTTTAAATAATACAAATAAACTGTTATATTTTCTTTTAATTATTTAAAAATACTCGATTACTAAATTCACTCGATTATGCCCAACATTAGTTTAAAATATAAAATCTTGATATTTAATTGTAATGTAATTCGAAAGATAGCATAAGCGCCATCTGTTGGTCGAACATTTTATTAAATTTAATATTAAATGAATTTCGTTCATTTATCCGTTGTCATAAACAGGACAAGTACGGCGGCCTTTAATGGACGAAACAGCGATTCTCGATCGTCGATCTTGTAGACCCAAATCATTGACGATGCCAAATGAAATTCGGCAATAGATGGCGCTTGCGTTATCTCCTAATTTTTATGATTTTATTAAATATTGTATAATATTAAATCTTGTAAAAAGGTGATTACTGTAATAAAGTTATTATTATCATTATCAAATAATGAATTAAAGTTTAACATATGGAAAAATATAATTTAATTGTTGTTTTTAACATTATAAATAAATATGAAAAATTTAGGCCTTTAAAACATACCTGCAAGATTTTAAAGGTACTCCAGTCTTTTCCGACACTTCGTCCAAGTCCTTCCTGTTCCTGGCGGACAGTTTTTTCCCCAGCAATTCCCGAATAACACTGTCATCGCAATCGTAATACCTCAAATAAGATGAATCAAAATAATTTTAATAAAAGAGACAATAAATTTAATGATACTTTTATTATTTTCATAATTTCCTAACTACACTACACCCTCCGGGTATAAACATTATTTCTTTTTTTCGATAATATATATAATTTCTTAACACTCGAGAGTGTTTTTTTTACAGTGATTATTATTATTGAACATCTCTCTTGCTGTTTTTATACAATATTTATATAATAATCGGTCAATTCTTTATGGATAATGTTCAACATAACAAGATCGTTATCCCAGAAGTAACATATTTCAAGTGGATTTTCTATAAATTATAATAAATCCAAATCTTCTTAGACTGCGATTATGAACGTAACAGATAAGTTAAACTTTACGTTTTCTGTCTTATATAACATCATTATATGTTCCTCTCTACCCCTACACCACCATTATGGTAGATGGGTATTTTAGATTATATATATATATGTTCCTCTCTACTTCTCAGTGTGAGGTGCCCGAAATATATAACATTTCAAATTAATCGATTTTGAAATCAAACAGCACTTAGCTAACAGCCAGAAAAAAGGGATTTAAATGATTTCGTATATTACGTGTATATATGCTTACTTCTCAATCAACAGCTGTCGTGTTTGGGGCTCTATTTGAAATTCCAGCTGTTCCTGGAGTTTGTTGGGGTTGCTCAAAAGCTTCTCAAGCAGCGAGTATGTGCGGTAATGGTCCAAAACGTCACTCGCTATCAATTCCAAGCTTGCGCCCGTCGTCTGGCCGAGGCCTCTTTGATTCAAAGCGGAGACAGCCTCACTGGCTTGAAGTTTAATTAACAGAGAGAATTGTTTAAGAAATTGTTACGATTCGAATTTCTGTCATAATAAATTTAAGAAATGTACAGACATCAAAATTAATTTTGGGTTAGTTGCTCTTCCTGTGCTTCCTGCTTTAATTGCATCACGATTGCAAAATAATAGAAGCTTCCCGCAGGCCTTTATTTTTAAAATAACTTCTAATAATAAAGCGAGGGTTTTATGCAATTAAACAATTTATTTTTACCTGTGTAACCTTCCACCCACAACTGATAAATTTCGGGATCCACCAGAGTGTAATTGCTGATAAAGACGTCCACTTCCGCGCACATTTTCACTCGAGTTTAAAACGAAACACAATTAACACCGATTAAAATAAGTAATAAATAAATTTAAAGGAATTGTAACATTTGTGTTGATTGAAATCAGCTGTTCGAGACAGTCATAGATATAATATTAAAGATGCGTAATTGGAATAAAAAATATTGATAATAGAGGCTTCTACTTCGTTATACATTGTTTTAAATTTAACTCTAATTGAATTCAACATTATACAAAGTGAATCAGAGTTTCATTTAAACTTTAAATAAAAGAATACTATCAGCTCTAGAGTTAGAATTTATATATTCTACGCATACATAGACGTAGTATCTCTCTATGTACGCATAGACACTAAACTAACTCTATGATTTAATTAAAGGCAGCGTTTAGAGATGGAGCTGTGTCTATTTAATAGTTATCATATAGTAGGTAATTTTATTTACATAAATGTAGTATCCTGAAAAAAGGGACCTTCGTTAGCGGGCCGGGACATAAACTAATTTTATTTATGGTACAGTAAGAAAAAAATTACATATTATATCTATGGCATAGAGATAAAGTATCTATGGAAATATTCGCTGAAAATAGGCAACCCAAAGTGCATTGCATTTTGTAAATAATAATCTATGTCTGTAAGCTTATGTTAAATTTAACAGTTTTTCATTTTCATTTACATTTCCTTGCAGAATATCCCCTATTATGTTTAACGTGTACGTTATTTTTTTACCATCACAGTGTAAGCAATTATAATAATAGATATATGATATATAGAATGTGAAGTTAATTAATAACACATTTAAGTTTAGCACGTTAAACTTAACATTTCATGAACAGAATAACCCCGAAGGTTAACTCGGTTCGTGATTTGAATTTATTAAGAGTTTTGGATGGTTTTCGTAAAATTTTATAGGATTTCAAAATAATTGTATTTCTTAGATGTAAAACACTATACATGTATTTGTACTCACGTGGTTTACGTTTAAATGTTTCAATAACCATATGCTTTTATGAAACTATTTTTATTCAATAATAATTGTATTTTAAAATTTCCCGCTATTTTCAACCGGATGTCAATGGTTGATCGTTATGAAAATAAATAATGAATTTATAAGAGAAAATATAATTGGATTGTATTAATATTCCTCTTTAAAATATTTACTTGTAGAAGGAAACAATTTAGTTGTGTTTTAATTAGAATTTATTTATATTTATGTTTTTGTTGGTATAAAAAATAATTTCGTTGGTAAGACTGTTTCTGAAAACGGCAACGTCGCGCCGCAGCGGCCATTTTAGTAATCAAACAAGGCCCGTTTCGCGTCACAAGCATCCGGATGCGTTCCTGAGCGTTTGGTTTATTTTTTTTACGTCGTGTGTCTGCGGGACTGTCTGTTCGTTTGTTGAGTGTGCGAGTGCGTGAGGAAGGATGTCGATCGAGTATCTGCAGGTCGCCGAGGACGAGGGCGAGGAGCCGATCGAGCTGCCCACCGAGGACGACGGCACCCTGCTGCTGAGCACCCTCTCGGCCCAGTTCCCGGGCTCCAGCGGCCTCAAGTACCGCAACCCGGACTCGAGGGCGATGCGCGGCGTCCGCCTGAGCGAGGGACGGCTGCACCCGCCCCCCGAGATCGGCTGGGGCTCGCAGATATTTTACTGTGTGTTTCCGAAAGGTAGGTGATGCGATGGTTGTGTAGCGTCGCTGTCGCCGACAGTTTTCTGTAGGACCGAGAGAGAGGAAAATGAGACGACGGCGAGCGCGCGACGTGTGGCGAAAGTTTGGTTTTAATTAACTGAAATGCTTTTGAGTACGATTTCTACTGGAATTAAATTTATTGCAGTTATAAATTCAATTCTTGTAGAAATCATATTAATAGCATCCTGAGCTAGATGGATTGAAAAACATTGCAATAATGTTTAATGTTCCGGCATCAATATTTATGACTGCATTTGTCAATGGGATTTTTGTTTATCAAATATAATTTTATATTTGTTTTTTTAAAATAATCTATATCAATGCAATGAATTATTTATGAGAGCCAAAAAAGTTCTTCCCGAACAAAATGTTAATAAATATGGGCCGATTCTTTATCGCCAGGGGAAACTGCAAAGATAAATCATTGGATTTACATGTATCTATTTACAATCTCCTGGGAGGGAGTCTTGCAGACTTTCTGTAAATATTCTGTTTTCGTTCTCAGGCGATTGTAAATTGGCCCCAACATTGCAGTTTCAAAGTATCATAGCTGTATCATCCGCAAACTAGAACATTTCCACATCTGTCATCTTCACTGGTTTTGGAATATAGTGAATAATATAAATGTTGTATCTCCCTTTCTATATTACATGTATTGGAGATCCTTGTAGGAGTACATTGATGTCTTCTTATCAACTGTGATTTCGTATATGGAAAGGATGATATTGGATATTCCCTTCTGCTTGATGTCGATTTTTTTTTATTCCTTCTTATTAAGTTTAATTTAAAACCTCCTGTCTGTGCAATGCAATTGTTCATTTGTTTTTGTTTATTATTTTAGTCAACCAATTGGGCAATCTAAATTCGAGGCTTGTTGTACGGCAAATCGTTTTTCCTTCATATTCCTAACTCATTAGACAAGTTCACTATTTCTCTCTAATGCTCGGTTTCTCTCCTACATATTTCTAGCTGCGTCTTGAGGTAGAGTTCGGCTTATTCCGTTGCACAGCAATGAAATGTCATGAATAATTCGCCGGTTTCGGCTGCTCAAGCTATGAAACATAACCCACATAAAAAAAAGTTTTTAGACTTCTGTTTTTCCAAACAATATAATGGTGGGAAATTTGAAATTACCAATCAGAAAGCTGCTTTGCGAATAACGACAGTGTTGCCACATCTATTCGAGATGCACTTGGTAAAGCCTTGGCGCAACGCAATTCCGTCTTAAGCTGGACTTAATTCCGAGTCGAGCTCGATAAAGTTACTTTGGAGTATTTTTTCATTATTTCCTCTGCATTTTAAATCTTCCTTTGGGATAAAGATTTCTCAAACTTTTTTCCATACACTTGAAATATGGTCCAATATGTCCAACAAATTTAGGAAAAAAAATATAAAATAACATTATTGTTTTAACATTAAACAACTGCTATTGATGTTTTCAATCCTTTTTACAAGTTTGTGTATGACTAAAATCATGACCTACTTGATAAATTTAATTAAAATATGAAAAAATTAAAACATATAAAGCCAAATTAATGTAATAAAAATTATTTATAGCTTAAAGCTTATAAAAAAGGTAATTAAATGAGGTTATTGTCCAGATTTTATCTGGTAATGAATTAAAGATACAAAAATAAGTTTTATATGATTAATTTACTGAACGCCATCTATGAAATAATATAAGCAATTATTTTTGCTAGAATTTTGTGTATATATTTTTTGTATCAAAATATAGATAGGTGAGTCTTAAAAAATGGCTTAAATTATTTTGTAGATAGTGTTGAGTTTTGTATTAAACCACCATCAGCTACTATTTAATTTTTTCGATTATGTGCTTATGGGCGAGTACACCTACTATCTTTAATACTTTTATTTTACTGTCCACAATTTTTTTATATATACACATATTATATGCAGATATAAAAGCTGTAGAATAAAAAAATCTGTATATATAAAAAAATATTTTCTCCGATACACTCTTGAGGAGTTTGAAAGTAATTAGCATTTATAAACAATTTCCTAACGTCTCGATTATTTCATTTTGCAGAAAATAAAAGGAAATCAGACGACAATCTTGAGAACTCGACGGCAAAGACGAAGCGCATCGAGACGAAGATGCGGTGCACGGACCTGATCGTGCTGGGCCTGCCGTGGAAGACGACGGAGCAGAACCTCCGGGAATACTTCGAGACGTACGGAGAGGTCCTCATGGCGCAGGTGAAGAAAGACGCCAAATCCGGCCAGTCGAAGGGCTTCGGCTTCATCCGGTTCGCCTCCTACGAGTCGCAGATGCGCGTGCTCGCCCAGAGGCACATGATCGACGGCCGATGGTGCGACGTGAAAGTGCCCAATTCAAAAGTAAGTTGTGTATAACTGAAATATGTATGTAAATTTTGGGCTATATGAAGTGAAGAAGTGCTTACATTATGTAAGTCAAAAGTTGCAATAAGAAATAATTATTTAATTTCATTAATTGAAAATAATGGTTTATAATCACATCACTAATAATTAGATTTTGTTGTAATTATTGTTTCTGTCAACAGGAGGGGTTGATTCAACAAGTACCGTGCAAAGTGTTTATCGGCAGGTGCACGGAAGATTTGACGTCCGATGATCTGAGAGAGTATTTCGGAAAGTTCGGCGAGGTGACGGACGTTTTCATCCCGAAACCGTTCAGGGCTTTCAGTTTTGTGACGTTCCTCGACCCGGAGGTCGCTCAGAGTCTTTGCGGTGAAGACCACATCATAAAAGGTATGCGAAAAAAAATATATATATAAATGGATTTAATGACATCCAGTTTCTCCAACTATTCTATTTTTTCTCAAACTCTTATTGGTAAATTTATAATAATAGTGCTTAATTAATTTCTCATTTAACATTTCTTTAGGGAGGAATGTCCCTCCCTGCTTGCGTCGTCTTTCATTTATTATGATTAGTGTTAATTTAAATTAACTATCCTGAATTATAATAATAGTATGGGCATTAAAAGATAAAAATCCCTTAATGCTTGTATTTTTGATTAATAAAACAATTTGTTAAATTTTTATTTCTACCATTTCAAACTGTATTTTAGGCGTATCCGTTCATGTATCAAACGCTGCGCCGAAATCAGAAACAAGAGGCGGCGGAGGAGGGGGTTACGGAGGGGGGCCCAGGCCGGGCAGTCACAGCGGGAACCGCGGAGGCCCGGGAGGCGCACCTGACGGTCCCGGTATGTACCAACAAAGGTACAACCCCGGGCCGAACCAGCCCAACTGGGGCAACCAGGCCCATCGGGGGAACATCGACATGCCCAACCTGCAGGCCCTAGGTGAGTACACCGACTCAGGATACGGAAAAGTAGCCCACAAACGTTTGCACAAATACTCTCACAGAAACAACATTGTCGTGTGTAACAGGAGATTCAACACATAAGTTTAATTTTCTCATTTTTTTTTATATAAGCGAAATTTATTGATAAGGGTTTTAATTTTAATAACAATGTATATTTGTAATGACAGAGGTGGCGAAGCGGCGTCTCTTAAGCAATGTTTGTATGGAAGTTTAAAAAAGGCCTTAAAATTCTATCCGAAATTTTTAAACTTTCAAAAACTAAAATGAAAAAAAAAAAAAAAAATACGACAGGAAAAACACAATTTAAATTTACTAATATTTTTACAGAGTTGAAAATAAATCTTACATTTTAAATGAACAATTTTGCTCTAAGTTGAGATATTTAAAAATATTTACTATTTTATAAGGATAACTCCACAAAAGATCAGCTTAATTACAATGATGTTAGTATTTTGTAGGTTGAACATTTTTAAGCGTTAGACCCATATTTAATCATAAGTTAAAAAAAGATATAAATGTGATTTGTTTATGGTAAACCTGTCTTTAAAACAAGTTTGCATTGTATATCCACTAAAAACTAAAATACAAAATTGTATTGTTTCATCATAACACTCCCCCCCCTCCTATTTTTCTTTTCCATAACTCTTATTAGCAAATTTCATTACAGAGTTTACAATTTTTATTCTCAATAATAAAAATTGAATTGTTTTTATTATTGAGAATAAAAATTGTAAAATTTTATGTAATTATTTTTTTTTTATTTATGATTATAGTTTCAACACATTATCAAACTGACAGAGCACTGTCGTAGAAACTGTAGTCACAAATAGAACTGAAAAAGCCTGCTGATGAAGGATCTGTTTCATTTTACAAAATTTTATTTATGACTATAAATTAAATTAATGTGTTATTATGAAACTGACGGAGCACTGTCAGTCCAAACTGTAGTCACAAATAAAATTCATTAAAAAGACTTCATTTTACAAAAAATAAAATTATATTCTTACAATACAACTTATCTTTTTTTATTCTATTTTCCTAGAAATATTAATGTTTAATTACTTTCTTTCATCAATTTTTCTCCCTTTCTAGGCACATTTTGAACAAAATTCTCTCTTCACCAATCACTTGAAAATAAAAAGTGGAATTCAGTCTAGCCCGACATTGATCGAAGGCCCAAAGTTAAAGTTGATTAATTTATTTCGACCACCATGATCTAGAATTTGGATTGGTCTTTCCGATCTAGTCAGATCTGTGCGTTCCATGTGCAATGCCTTGATTCATTAAATTTATTTTTCATACCCCACACCTGAAAAGGTAGAAAGGGTCACTGAATATATATATATATATATGAATAAATAATTAGTGATCAATTAAGTTAATAAAAACTTACTTGTTGAGGCTGTTTTTGAAAAATCATATTATATTTTTTTTAAGGTTTTTAAATCAAACACAGATATATATAGCAAAATAATAAAATTAAATGTTTAATTTATATCTGTTGATTGGCTATCAGCTAGTGGTCTCTCCGCCCAAGTGTTTTCATTGTGAATTTTGATATATAACAAAGTATAAAGCCCAAATTAATTTGGACAATGCAAACCTGTAAAAAAATATGTTGCAAAAAGACGGTTTTAAAAATCATTAAAGGTTTGATAATTTTTTTACCATTCTTATATTTTAGTGAATTTACAATTAAAAAAAATCATTAAATGTTTTATAATGTTTTTTTTGCAATTATTATCGTTGTGTGTGAATTCACAAAGCCCACTGATTTCTTTAAACAAATCACAAACCCACTGCAATCAAAAGGTTTTAAAGGCATATAATGTAAACTTGTCTCAAAACACTAAAAAAAGAAAAAAAAAACATCTGAATGGTGTTGTAGTAATCTTTCTTTCTTTCTTAATCTTTTCCTCTTATACCCGTATTGGGTGTCGAGGTTTACTTTGTAATAATACGATACAATAAATGAAATATATTTATTGTTTTCTTTACCGCTGAATGAAATTAATAATTGTAAAATCACGTTAAACATATTTCATTTATAAAAAAAGAAAGAAACAGTTTTGTTTCGATTTTATTTTTAAAATAAAATTTACTTCCCTATGTAAATACAGGGTGTTTGAAACGAAAAGCTGTTTTAAATTAGATGTAACTTTTTGTACTATTTTTTTTATTAATTAGATTCTGAATGTATCAATAATAACAACGTGTCCTTCATTTTAAGGGGATTTTTATGTCTTGAATATTATTTTTTTCTGTGTTTTAGTCATTGGTTGTAAAAAATTGTAATAACATGTTTTAGTTAAATATAGTATAAATATTTAATTAAATTTAAATTATACCTCAATGTTGTACATTGAAAATTTCTACAACATGTTTTAGATTAATATTGGAACTAAGATGTTTTAAATAATTAAAAAAATATGAAATATTTTAAGTTGTAAAAATTATAGTTACAGAATTATTTTCCAGCTCATAATAATAAAACACATTCACTTCGTGCAACTGAAAAGTTAGCAAAAGTTTTAGTACGTACCCCGCGACCTGGCTTTTTATGTGGCTTTTTAAGTATAACTTCAATTAACAATAGTAAAACTCTTAGTTTATATAGCTGAAGTTATAGGGTTGGTCGTGGTGGAGGGGCTGACTGTACCCACTCGTATAGAATATTAATATTATAGAGACGATTCACAATCAGCCAGGAACAGAAATGGATTGTATACAGAAAGTCTAAGGTCCCTTTCCTGGTGATTGTGAATCGATACATGTAAATCGTGGATGTGAGTTGTTCATAAGGTCCATTTTGCTATTATTGCAAAAAGTATTAAAAATAAAATAAACTGAACTAGTTTATGGTTTTTCCCCACCCATATCGACCTTCAATCACGCCTCCAGTGGAAGGGATATTATGTGACTCTCATAAATATGCTACAAGAAAAAGCACCATGAAATTTTGAAAGTAATAAAAATAAAACATTTTCAGCAAATTGGCACTTAACTCCTTAATTATGGCCGATTCACAATTGCCCCGGAACAAGAATGTAAATGAGAAAGATAAATCATATGATTTATGTGTATCGATTCACAAATTCCCGGGAACGAGAACAGAAATGAAAAAGATAGATCATAGGATTTGTGTATCGATTCACAATCGCTCAGGAAGGAGCCTTACAGATTTGCACATTATTCGTTCCTAGGCTATTATGAATCGGCCCTTACTTTTGTTCCTTAAGTATAAACAGTCTGTATAAATTAAATATAGGTGAACTTGAAGCACTATATGGAGATTTGATATCACAGGTCTCTGTGGTGTAGTTGGTAACGCACTCGACTAGAAATCGGGGGAAATGGATTCAAATCCCATCATAGATGTTTCTTTTCCATTTATATTTAATTAATTTAAATTATACCTCAAATTTCTACAATTCATAGTATGCAATAAAGTGTTAACGATTCTCGCTAATCCTTATCAGCTGAAGTAATATAATTTTGTAAATAAAAAAAAAAATAAACGTAATCTGTATATATTATTTTTTATATTTCAGCATGTTAATTTGTAAATGTACAATTTTATATATATTTTTAAACGGTAAAAACTTGTAATTTATAACTTTTTACATTGAATCCAATGACTTGTAATGATAGACACGCACCCTTTGAAACAATTTGATTACTTTGTTTAAATTTTTATTTGTTTTATATAGTTGTATTATTTTTTGTATGATTGTTGTTTTTTTTTTAATAAAAAATAAAGACAAGTACAAAGTAATCATGTTGTTTCATTTAAGTATTTCCATTGGTGAAAGTGAAGTGACTTATTCGACTTATATAATTTATTTATGGAGAGTGAAATTTTGAATGTGTGATTTTTTTGCTGTAAGTGATAATTTGTGAGTTGGAAATTATTTAGCAACGTAAGATAATTACTCAATCATTAACTCTGCTGTTCACATTTGGAATATAGTCAGTTCAGTTTCTCAATAATTGTCCTACAACAGGGTTAGCTATTCCTACTCAGCGTATACACTCATGGTGAAATTAGTTTCATAATCATTTAATAAAATCTTCATTTATTATGTTAATAGGCAAAAGATGGCGCTTGCGTCGTCTTCCATTTTTCATAATGATTGTTCAACAGAATATAAAATTAACCTACATTTATCACTGAGAACATACAATTGCAGTTAATTCATTTTCGCAAACATCGTGCAATATTCAACAGGCTGTTATTATTCAGTGAAGTTATTTTCGCAATCATTGTCTAACAGAATTGAAGGGTTAATTCTGTTAGACAATGATTGTGAAAATAACTTCACTGAGTAATAACAGCCTGTTGAATATTGCTCTTACTCAGAGTATACACTTGTAGTCAGTTCACTTATAGACTATATACTTGTAGTTAATCCAGTTTCTTAATCATTGTTCAACAGAAGGTGAAATTAACCCTGCTACTCAATTGCAGTTAATTCTGTTTCATAATCATTGTTCAACAGAATGTAAAAATAATACTGATAACATTCCCTTTCTCATTCAGAATATACAATTGTAATAAATTAAATTTTGTAATCATTGCTGAACAGAATGCAAAATTAATTCTGCAGTAATCACCGAGGATATACAATTAATTCAATTTCGCAATCATTGTACAACAGAAGGCGAAATTAATCCTGCTGTTATACACTTATAGTCAACTAAATTTCATATTGTACAACAGAAGGCGAAATTAATCCTGCACTTATAGACAATTAAATTTCACAGTCATTGTCCAACAACAGCACGAATTAACCCAGCTATTACTACTTAAGAGTATATACTTGTAGTCGAGATCGAGAGAAAGCTGAATTAATCCTGCTATTCAATAGTAGTCAATATAATATACAATAGTAGTCGTTATCATTATCCAACAGAATGCAAAACTAAACCCTCAGTAATCACAGAGAACGTACAATTAGAGTTAATTCGATTTCGCAATCATTATCCAATATATAAAATATTGGTGTTCATTAACATGTTGAGCACCATGGCGGACACAGCTGTCTGCTAAACAAGGATGATATTAACATAATCTAATTTTGCACTAATAGAAAAAAATCCCTGCTTTGCCTATCTCCAATTGATTTTCTTTATCGTCAAACTCAAAATTAATTTTATTAAATGCTGTTAATTATCCGTATATAACTCAAACGAAGTTGCATAAAACTTTGTTGTTAAAGTCGACGTATTTGTGCAAACGAATTCCACTCACTAATATTAATAATCGTTTGTGTTGCATGCAGATTTACTAAATTTTTTCGTAGTCAAGTTGTTGAAACCCAATTCGTTCCTGAACCTACCATTACCCCAAGAACCCAATCATAACTATTGAGTAATAAGTAAGTATCCTCGCAGATAGAATTTATCCTTAACAACCAGGGTTGCGGAGTTAGAATTTTGTATTTTGATTGGTGAAAAAAATCAATGACAACTCCAACTCCTAATGTATACATTTTAATAATTGTTTTGTTATATTTTTGAAATGTAAATATTTTTTTTTTTTGTGTTACATTAATAACATCAAATAAAGCAAATATTTATTTGATTAATTGAAACACTTTTTAGCTTTGTTTGTATAACTTAATTTTATTTATATAGTTTCAACGTCATTCTCAAACTATAGTCGCTAAATAAAATTAAGTTATACAAACAAAGTTAAAAGCCCTGATAACAACACATGAATCAAAAAACAAATATTTTGGTAAATTAATTTGTGAATAAAGCAAGTGTTCATACCAAAGTATTTCAACGTGTTTCACCAAGTATTGATTGAGGAAGTTGTTCTAAGATATTAAAAAAAGGAATGTTTAAAGTTGGATTAACAATTTCAACATCCCCCATTTTATTATTTTCGAATTGATTAACATAAGTTTTTTTTTTTTGTTTGTTTGTAAGATTACAGCGTGTTGCTTTGTAGGTGATAGATCTAGAAGTATGTACTAAAAGAGAGAAAGATGGATGATTGGATTATGTGGAGAGGATGGATGGTGTTTTTAATTGGTGGTGCTGGCTTCTTGAAAAAGTGCTTTCCGTTATTGAAGACTGTTGACTATATTTTCACTTTCGTTAAAACAGTGTTTTATGTTTGAAATTTTTTTTTAAATTCGAATGTTCTTATTTTGTAATTTTTTTTAAATATAAACAATTTCGTGGAAAAAAGTATTTATTTTGAAAAGCACCTTTTTAATTAAATTCAGGCATCACGGGTCAAGGACAACAGGGTAACCAGCAGCAGAACTGCAACCCGCTGGGTCTGGGCTTGAACCTCGGCGCGTTACCCATGAACCCGGCGATAGTGGCTGCGGCCCTGAACCAAGCCGGCTGGGGTTTGATAGGCAACCTGCAGAACCAGCCGGAGCCCAACTTCAACCAGGGCTTCACTAACCCGCCGAACACGAGTAGTGGTAAGTAAATACACACCCGCAAATGCGATTGCTTCTTTTATTAAAAAGAAATACATTTTTAATATTTTATTTAGTCTTATATAACATCGTTATATGTTCCTCTCTACTTTACAGTGTGAGGTGACATTTTTAATAAAGTGTTTTAAATTATGAATAAATGGCCATTTCGGTCTTTCAGACCAATGTGTTCCTACACTAGATGAATGGTGGTTGAACATTTTATTAAATGAATTTTGTTTCCTGTTCTCATATACAGGACAAGTTCACCTTCCTTTAGTGGACGAAAGAACGATTCTCAGTCGTCAACCTTATAGACTCAAATTGTTAACGATGCCACCTGTAATTAAGCAAAAGATGGCGCTTTATAAGAAAAACATGTAACACGTAATTTTCTAGGGAATAACGCTAATGGTGGTAATCAAGGCGGCGGCAACAACCAGGGCTTCCTCAACTGGATGAACCAGGGCCAGGGTCAGGACGGCCAGTGGCCCAGGCCCCCGCCCCAACAGCAACAAGACAAAGGTTTTCTCAAGTATGATTAGTAAACCACACAAACACACACATTTAAAAAAAAAATGTTTACAGACATACATGAACATACTATCTCTTTTTCTTAATAATTTCTTTCTTTTTTTTAAAAAAAGTTTTATTTCATTGAATGAAACTCCTTTCGAGAAAGGAATAATAATGTTTTTATTATTATTAATTAATCTTTCTGTGGGATTATTCCCAGCATGGACGATGTCTCAACTTTATGCCGTTTTAATTAATGTCCAACAGATGACCAGCGTTGGACTGTTTTCCTCACTCAGACTATATACACTTTGAGTCGATTCAGTTTTGAGTCTTATAGACTCGAGAAGCACAGAGCTTACTGTGCTCGAGACTCTCAGACACAAATTATTCTTATTAATTTTGCTACCTGGCACTCTTAAGGGAATAAAGGTTTTTTTTTTATAATATATGTATATAAATTTTACTAAAAAAATTTTCCTTCACCCAAATAAAGTTTGAGGAAAAAAAGTATTTTTATTACATTATTATTTAACCATGATTAAATTTGAGGTATCGTCCATTGTTACAGTTTTTTTTTATGTAAAAAAATATTTTATTTAATTTTAATATTTTATGAATAACCAAATAGAATCGAAACAAATTACCAAAACCCTGATTGTAGATATTGACATAATTTCATCAGCTCAAAGATTGATTTGCAATTAAAGCACTCGATTAATTAATTTACTGCTTTGAGCTGAAGATTTTTTTATAATTCCTTTTTGTGATTAAATATATACAAATATTTAACCCTATTAAAATAAATAGACTTGTGAAAAATGTATGCAGGGTGATTTTGTCCAGAGAAAAGACGACTCGCAATCCGACTAAAGGTTGTAACAGTTTAAAATAAGATTTGTTGTAATTCCTGATTTTTCTATGTGCAATATATTGAAAATTGTTTTAATTCTAATAAAATTGATTAAAAATAACAGGCTAATTCTACAAAAAAAAATTAGTACATTTATAAAAGTATTCATTCAACACCCGTAAGGGTACAATAAAAATATTGATTATTTTATTTAGTCTTATATAACATCATTATATGTGCCTCTCTACTTCTCAGTGCGAGGTGATTTTGATTATATGTATATATAAAAATGATTTAATTTTTTTTCTGATAATGATTCTTACTCGAGCTGTTTTTTTTTTTAAATCACACAAAGTCGTCGATTTTTAAACTGTTACAAATCCTGTAATGTAAGTTTTGTTTTTGTTATGTGAAGTAATTAAGCACACCCTGTATAAATGTAAAAATGGTATGTTCCCGGTTTTGAAAGAAGAGAGAGGGCGTTGCTTGCGTGTTGTATGCACGTGATCTATTCGAACACCTCCCTTCCATCCCCCGATGAGGAGTTTGTAAGTTTCTTTCGTTTCCTCCTTGTTGTATCTTAAGCTGTATGATTTTTTTTAAAAACTACTATTCCCACCGAGCAAAATGTGCTTAGTAATTTTGCATTAGCGTTTAATATTAATGCAACATTTTGCTCAGAGGTTTTAGTTTCAACGACATTAATTTTTCATTGATGAATAATATATAATGACCCTTTTTACCCATTTGGGTGTAGGGTTCATTGATGAATAAACTATTTTGTATTATAATTTTTCAAAGGAATTTAAAACCTTACTAAAACATGCATTTTTATCTTAATTTCTCTTCACTCTTCTAAAACGTCTTATTTTCTTCATCTTAATGAATTTTAAAGAAAATTTAAAACTTCAATAAAGTCGAAATGTTTGTATCTTTTTTAATTTCACTTTTAATTATTTTCCAAGGGAATTTACAACTTTGCTAAAGTATCTTTGTTTTAAATTAATTTTCAAGACTATTTAATATTTCACTAAAGTCTAAATGAATGTATCTTAGGAATTGTTGAGTAAGTTTTAGTTGTTTTTTTTTTACACGCAACCAAGTGAAACTTATTCAACAATTCCTAATATTACTAAAATGTTTTACGAAGTGATTAGTGAGACTCAAATTGAAAATGTATGTATCTTTTTTTGTTTCACTTTTGATTATTTCCAAAAGAATTTAGAACTTTACTAAAGTGCAAGTATACCCTTTTTTAAGTAATTTTCAAAGAGAATTTAAAATTTCACTAAACGTATGTATCTTTTTTTTTCACTTTTGATTATTTTTCCAAAGAAATTTAAAACGTCTTATTTTCTTCATTTTAATGAATTTTAAAGATAATATATACAACTTCACTAAAGCCTAAATGTATGTATCTAATTTTTTTCACTTTAAATGATTTTTCAAGAGAAAACCTTACTAAAGTGTAAATGTATGTATCTTTTTTTGTTTTTCACTTTTTATTTTGGTATGTGTACTAAGTTTTTTTTAATTATTATTTTAAATTAATTTTATTCACAACAACTTGTAAAAACTAACGATAAGCAGTAGGAAATAGTTTGGAAAAAAAGGTAAATGTGCGCGCACGGTGTTTGTTTATATGAGAGGGACGTTTATGATGTTGATGATTATGATCGTGGTTTTCCAATGGAATTTTTGTTTTTATACATGTAAGTGTCTGAGTTTGTAATTAAATAAGAATATATGTGAAACAAGAAAAACATGTGGACTCTAATATTAAGGGTTTTTTTTTCTTTATTAGTAATAACGATGATATAAAAATCCCTGTTTGATTGTAAATGCGTCGAATAGAATTTTTTTTTAATTTTTGTTTTGGTGCCGAATAAGAGAGTGGAAATGAAATTTGTTAATTGGTATGTGTTACCCCCTAATCAAATCATTCGATCCTCGAAAGAATAATTCCTTTCTCTTTTTTTTTTATTAATTACAAATAATCCCAGTGTTGTTTAATTTATTGATCTACAGAAATTTCTTTAATACAAACAAAAAAACATAGTTAAATCGCGAGTGTTTGGTAGTGTGGCTCTTTCTCTCTCTGTGTCAGGTCAGTTGTTGGTCAAAATGATGATGCAAATGTGTGATGTTATGATGATGCTGCCTCTTTTTTGACGTTTTTTTGAAGGAAGAGAGTGTCTCATTGGGTCTTTGGTTGGTGATGATGATGATGATAGGAGAGGATGAATAAACTGAACTGCGTGTCTGTCCCCATTATGTAAGTCACACATAAAATAATTGATTGTTTGAACTTATTTCTTTCTATTTTAATATTTTACAACAAATATATATAGGAAAAGAGAAAAAAATATAATTGTATAAATATGGGATAC
The DNA here is from genome assembly GCA_963082785.1 of Philonthus spinipes. NCBI lineage: Eukaryota > Metazoa > Arthropoda > Insecta > Coleoptera > Staphylinidae > Philonthus > Philonthus spinipes. The sequence goes on from OY720305.1 coordinate 5,692,363, forward strand.
ACAGACAAAAATATAAAGATGGCGCTTTTGTTATCTTTAATTAATTAAAAATAAAAGATTTTATGTTTTCTTTTAAGATCTGTGTGTTTAAAAATTTTAATAATAACTATTTTGAATTGATCCTTAAAATTTGGGTAGCATTAAAAACAACAGAATTCACTTATGGTAATAGTAAAAGAACCTTGACACCCAATACGGGTAAAAAAAGGATAAGATTAAGAAAGAATAGTAAAAGAAAAAATTAATACTGATTTTTTCACAATCACAATACTTTCCCCATATAGTGAATGTGGGAAAAGTACAAAATGTTATAACTTGAATTACATTTTTTTGTAAATTGTGTACCCCATATTGTTATCAATTATTTTGAAGAAGAAAAAATCATTCAAATCATCCATGTTTATATTGATGGAATTAAAAAAAATATTGATTATTACAGTTATTTAAATTAATTAAAAAAAATGTATTAATTATTAACAAAATTAATTATTTCTTATTTACTATAGCAATTGATAACTCACAAGGTAAGAACAAATGTGTATTGAAATTATGTATTAATTTTGGGATCATGTCAAAATGTATAAAACAGTCGATATAATCCTAGTTTATAATGTTGTAAATAATCCTTGAATCCACCAAGTGATTATTGAGAACACGAAAATTTGTTCTTATGTTTATAAGTAATTAATTGCTGTAATAAAAGAAGGAAGTAATCATTTCTGTTAATAATTTTCCCAATCATTCCTTTATTTAATTTAAGTCAATGTTGGGTTTGTTTGTTTTTTTTTATATCAAAAGCTTGTTTTCTTTACGAACAACAAAAATAAGCATCACCGGTTTCCTTACCGTTGCAGTGTGGACTCACATGTTTTTCAAAACCCGAATAAAAAGAAATTCTTACGCCCGCTTCTTTTCTCTCCAGCTAATTTTCATTTCTTCAGGTGGACGACTCACGACGGTGGCGTACCTTGGTGGAAGAGGAGTAACCTGACGAGCTAGCGACGCATGGCCGCCATTTTTTGTAATTGTCCCACACGCTCGACCGAGTAACGGGTAATCGAAAACAGGGGGAAAAGAAGCAGTGATGGTTTTTTTTATTTACTTCTAGTCAGATCGGATCGTCCAGGATTACCTAGGGATGATTTTTTTTTAAATGTGTCAGCGTGCGTTTGAATGTAATGTGAGAGAGGTTGTTAAAACAGATGAGATACTTTAATATATTTATACGAGTGTTGATAATAAAAAAATCAATTGTTTTTAATAATAGTTTATTATTTAAAATCCTGATTTTAATATGTATTTTTTTTATTATTAGGAAATGCTACACCCATATAGGAGAAAGGGTCATTGAATATATATACAGAGAGGTTTTTTTATGGGTATACATTATGGGAAGTATATACCTGCAAAAAATGCGAGTCAAACGTAGGGGAAATGTATACTAATAAAAAAAAACTCTGTGTATATATTATTATTAGGAAGAATCATGCATTTTTTGTGCGTATACAAGTGCATCTATAAAAAAAAAACTATTTAGAAGTATTTAGGTATGTATGTTTTAAAAACACTTTGTTTTTGTTTCACTCAATAATTCTTTATTAATCTAGTTTCAGGAAAACGACCATTATCAAAGCATTTACAGGTGTATACGAGGTGTGTTCAAAAAGTAAGATGACTTCAAATTTCGCAGGCAATTACATTCGATTATCGATTTTTTTTTTTGTGTGTTTGTACACATGTCCTGAACATACATCCACAATTTCAAGTACATAGCATACTTTGTTTTTGACAGATAAAAAGATAGACATGTTTTGTTGTGCTTCGCTTGTTATAAAAAGCGAAGCAAATTCTTTGCATCAAATTTTGTGTAAAAAATGGAATCAAGTGCTCGAAAACATTTGAAATGTTGACAGTGACCTACGGTGAGTCTGCTCTAAGCAAAAAAAAATGTTTACAACTCTTGCGAGATGGTAAAATTGACGTGTATTTGTTGATTATAGAAAAGGCAAATGCATGAAGCAAAAAGTAAGAATTCATAAAATCGGAGGTAATGTTCGCCTTCCTTTAGTGGACGAAACAATGATTCTCGGTCGTCGACCTTGTAGACCCACATCGATGACGATGCCATTTGAAATTAGGCAAAAGGTGGCGCTTGCGTCGTCTTCAAGTTATTATGATTAATATACAGAGGAATCGATTAAAAAAAACAACTTTTTGTTCAAACGGATAACCGAGGAGAAAATTACAATCAACATTCTAATTTTGAGAATCCATTTCATAAACAAATACAGAGAACAAAGTTATGTCAATTTATGCAAACACTAAGTATGTCTTTGATTTTTATAGTTGTTCCCATTTAAACAAACAATTGATTGTTATTATTAGAATTGTATTTATTAGTTTAATTTTGTTAATAAATTAATGTCTTGTTCTTAATTTGTAATTGTATTTTGTTAATTCATAATCCTCCTCACAATGAGAAGTAGAGAGGAACATAACGATGTTATATAAGACTAAATAAATAATCCATAATCGAGCCTATTCTGTAAAAGAAATATTAAGTTTAACGTGGATGTTATTTTTATCCTCACAGTCTAAACAGTTTATGTAATAAATATTTATCATAGAATGTGAAATTGGTAAATAACGTACACATTAAATTTAACTATTCTATTCAAGGCTATTCCGTATGGATAATCCATACGGAATAGCCCTGAATATATCATAAAGTATCACGAAAAATATAAAACAATATGACCAATAAATCGTGTAATAGTCTCAGATAATATTTTTAGTCTTGGCGTTCCGTCTCGGCCAATAAACAATTATCTTCAACTGATAAATGCTTAATATCAGCCTAGAACCGTTGTATATTATAACAGTGAAAATAAATAAGTGAAGTAAGGAATAAACAACATTGTTCTAATTATAATAAATTAGATGAATGGTGGCTGAACGTTTCATTAGATTGTTCTAATTGTTGGACGTTAGTTAGTTAGTTATAATTATTTAACACCCCTACAACGGGGATTTTAGATTATATATATATATATATATATATATATAATTATTTAAGAAAAAAAGGGAAATATAATATTTTGATACAAAAAAGCAAATACTTTTATTGATTAAAATGTGACCAAAATAGAATCTTTTACAATATTGTTTAACCATTCAAAAATTATCATTATCTCCATAAAAGAGGAAGATATTCAAAAGAAAAAAGGTAAATATAATATATGTGTCTCTGTTGGACAAATAGATTATTATTAAAACCAAACACACTTATTGATCAAAATATGACAAAAATAGAATCTTGCACAATACTATCTAATCACACAAAAATTATCATCGCCGGCAACGAACCATGTGTACATATACATAAATCAATTCTTAATCTCGCCGCAACCAAAGGACCGCGCCGATAAATAAAAAAGGAAGACGAAAATAATCACGCATCCCGGACCGAGTAAAAGAATGCGCTTAATTGTTGTCCGGTCTCGGATATCGCCTCAAGCGCAACAAAACGCGCTGCACGGATATTCCGAACGGCAGGACAGAAGCAGTCGGACCTTGAGACGAAGATAAGCGGCGCCTGCACGCGCTGGAAAAACACCGCGGAACGGAAACGGGAGTATTGTTCCGAACGACGCGGCATGGATCAGATCAAAAACGGATGGTTCACTGAGAGAAACGATCTGTGGCCTGGCCAGCACCTGTCCCTCGAGGTCGTCCGCGTGCTGCACCAGGAAAAGTCGGAATATCAGGATATACTCGTTTTCGAATCGTAAGTTTTTAAAATTTATTCGATTGTTAAACTACGGTACAGAATTGTACGGTTTTCATTGGTTCCTTGATATTGTTGAGTTGTTAAACTACAAATTATGTAGAGAATTAATAAATCTCGGATTCTTGAATTTTATTGATGGATTCAAGGATTGTTTACATTTTAAACCAAAATTATATTGATTGTTTTATACATTCTGAAACTATCCCAAAATTAATACTCTTTTTTAGATCTATCCCGGATATGTAGAGGGTGCTCAGAATTTTGTTTAGTGTGTTGCGGTTTTCACGAAGTATGACTAAAATTTTCATAGCTGGTATAGCTACAAGAGAATTTAAAGAAAATATTTTATGATAACAGCAAAACAGTTTCTAATGTTAAAATGTTCTGTAAAATCTACCCGCATAGCACAAAATATCCAATGGATATCCACCATATATTCCAAATGTGCAAATACGTTCGGCAACATACAATGGATATTCAATGTATATTCTCTAATGAATTTCGGCAACATACTCGGATATTCTCTAATGAATATTAATCAAAGTATATTCAATTAATATCATTTCATGAATTAAATATGGATATTTATTTTACTATATCCTATCAATATCCATACAATATTGTACATTTTAAAAATTTCATATACATTGCAACTCCATTGAACGCTCAATGGATATCCGCAAATATTCAAAAAGGGATATTTAATATATATCCATTGGACGTGTTTGTGCTACGTGGGTAGGGGCATACTTATTTATTTATTTTAATGGTACATTTTAAAAATTTCGTATACATTGCAACTCCATTGAACGCTCAATAGATATCCACAAATATTCAAAAAGGGATATTCAATATATATCCATTGGACGTGTTTGTGCTACGTGGGTAGGGCATACTTATTATTTTTATAATGGTATATGCTTATTGAAAATGGTACGATTAGCCATTTTCAAGAACCATGTAACATTTATACAAAAAAAAAACTAAGTATGCCACTGGATTCTACGGAACATTTAACATTAAAATAATTTTATTATTTTAAAATGACATTTTTTTTTAAATTAAATTGTGTTGCGAAGTTGTAAAACAATCGATGGTGCATTTCAAATTTTCAAGCTGGCTTGATATCTGAGCAACAAGAGAATTTAAAACATACCATTTTATAATAACAGAAAAATGGTTTCTAATGTTAAAATGTGCTAGTAGTATACTTATTTTTGTTTTTTTAATAAAAACTACTTTAACTTAAAAAAGCCTAAGTTTGGTTGATAATTAATTTTTTTTTTTTAATCTTTTAGGTGTAAGGAGTGATAATTAAAATAATGTATTTAATTATTGGTAAGCACCTCACACTGAGAAGTAGAGAGGAACATGTAACGATCATATATAAGACTAAATAAATAATTATTGGTAAGATCGCACACAGCGCCATCTTTTGCTAAATAAAATGTACCATTTCTTAAAAAAATAATTAGGAATCTCTTTGGATTCTACTTATGAAATGAAACACTCTGTATATTTTTTACTTTAATGTCAGCCGGTATTACAACATTTACTTAAAATCTCCCAATTTCTAGCTCAGTGTTACATTAAATCAATTTAAATTACATTTCGGTGTTGTACACTGGAATTTCTTTAATTTCATAGATATAAATATAATTTAAAAATAATATCAATTTAATTAATTAATAACTTTGCCTGGGAAGTAGTTGTTTTAATGTGCATTTGTTTAAAGTGCTTACGTAATATTAAATAAAAATGATTTGAAAATAATTAATAAATTATTTTCACATTTGGCTCTGTGACTTTTGACTTACTCTACGTAAGTACGTTAAACAAATGCACATTAAAACAACTACTTCCCGGGCAAATACCCATGTGAAAATAATTATTTTCAAATCATTTTTATTTAATATATTTAAATAACTGTGACTAAGTGAATACTTTTTTCTATTTATATGTGCTTACGTAATGTAAGCCAAAATGTCACAGAACTAAATGTGGAAATTATTAATTATTTTTATAAATCAAATAAAAAGAATTTGAAAATAATTAATAAATTATTTCCTCTACATATCTATAATAAATTGTCACAGTAGCTATGACAATTTATTATTCTTTCTTTCTTAATCTTATCCTCTTTTACCCGTATTGGGTGTCGATGTTACAATTCATTATTAATTATTTTTATTTAATTTATTGTGACCAAGTGAATGATTACTCTTTCTATTTTTAATAACTTTTAGTTTGATAATTGTTTTGTTTGTTTAAATACCTTTTTTTACTATTTTTTTTTTTTTTCAGGAAAAATCACGGTAGAGTGTTGGTCCTAGACGGTGTGATCCAATGCACGGAAAACGACGAGTTCTCTTACCAGGAGATGATCACCTTCCTGCCGCTGTATTCCCACCGCGCCCCGAAAAACGTCCTCATCGTTGGCGGAGGTGACGGCGGTGTGGCCCGCGAGGTCACCAAGCACCCCCTCGTTGAGTCCATCACCCAGGTCGAAATAGACGGCGCGGTCGTCTCCGCCTCCAAGAAATACCTCCCCTCCCTCTCCTCGGGCTTCCAGTCCCCCAAGCTCGACCTGCAAATCTGCGACGGCTTCGAATACATGAAACGCCACAAGAACACCTTCGATGTGATCATCACGGACTCCAGTGATCCCATCGGTCCGGCCGAGAATTTGTTCACCGAGAGTTATTTCGGGTTGCTGAAGGGCGCGTTGAAGGAGGGAGGGGTGGTTTGTTCGCAGGCCGGTTGTGCTTGGATCAGTTTGGAGCACTTGAAGCAGACGGTGGGGCACTGTCGGAAGCACTTTTGCAATGTTAAGTTCGGGGTGACCAGCGTGCCGACTTACCCCACTGGGCAGATCGGGTTCATCATCGCCACGAATGATGCTGGGAACAAACTGGAGGAGCCCAAAGTGGTTTTGAGCAAGGACGATGTTAAGAGGATGAAACTGCGCTATTACAATAGTGACATCCATAAAAGCGCTTTTGTTTTACCTAATTTTACCGCTGATGTTATCGAATAATAAAACAATTCTATTTAATGTTTTCTAAATAAATTCGAATATTAATAAAGCATTACAGATTTATTACTTATAAAAACAAACTGAATAAATCATTCGCCTTTAACTAAAAATTAGTTACAACAAAATTTCTTTACCGTTTAAATTGCGTAGCTTGCAAACAAGAAGAAGAATCATTAAAATAGATTCTTCATGAAACTCAAGGCGAAGACTACAATCTACAAAATTTGTAGAAATTTATTATTGGTCAAGTCTTACACTTTATTATACATGCAATTTTTAAGACTCTTTAACTTTGAATAATTGATCTTTATTCAATGATAATATTTATTATATTATCAACTGATAGTTTCATTTTGACCGATGTTTTATTGACATCGGAAGTACAGTCATTATTAAACTGACTGATGTTTTAATGACTCAATGTCATTATTAAACTGACAGTCTCATTTGATAAGTGTTTTAATGACGTTGAAACTATAGCTATTACTGATAGTCTTATTTTGATAATTGTTTTAATGACATCGAAAATATAGTCATTATTAAACTAACAGTCTCATTTTGACAGATCTTTCAATTACGTCGTAACTGTAGTCATTATTGAAGTGAGTGACCGACAGTCTCAGTTTGACATTGAAACTAGTCATTATTAAACTAACAGTGACTGATAATTTCAATTTCATAATCACTTTAAATGATGGCGATACTATAAGGATTATTAAATTGACGGTGACTGATTTTCAGTTCGAGCACATTATCAACATAGAAACTAAATAATTTCAATAAAAAATTAAGAAATATTTTTATTTTCCTGACTTAAGAAGAGATCCTCTACATCTGCGGACTATAATGTTGGGAAGAATCACAATGGACCTTAGGGTTTGAATATTGAGAGGAATGTACCAAGTGATCAATGTCAAATGTCCCGAGTTAGTAATCTTAAAGTTTTAAACTGTCAAACAAATTTTTGTTAACAACGGAAAAAAAATGATTAAGAATTAATTATTCCCAAATTCCTTTTATTTAATCTAAAAGCTATATTTGTAAAATTATCAACAATGTCTGACAGTCCAAAGGATCCTGTCAAATTGTTTTTCAAATTTTTTATTCAATTTAAAGGTTATGATTGTAAAATTATCAATAACGTCCAACTGTCCAACGGATACTGTCAGAATTCTTTTTTTTTTAATTTAAAGGTTGTTTTTAAAATTATAAACAACGTTGACAGTCCAACGGATACAGTTAAATTAATTTTATTTAATCTCACCTCACACTGAGAAGTAGAGAGGAACATATAACGATGTTATATAAGACTAAATAAAATTTATTTAATCTAAAGATTATGTTTGTAAAATTATCAACAACGTATCCGTTGCTGTCAGATGTTATTTATAATTTTACAAACATAACCATTAAATTAAAAAGAATTTGATAATAATTATTAATCAATTTTTTTACGTATAATGAATCATATTAGATAGAACATATTCATGTTTGATAGCATGTTTCTATCTAATGTAGGGATTTTTTTCTTGACAGTAGAGATTGATAATTCGGTACGATGTATTATAAAAAAAAACAATCTCAGCATAAGATGTCGAATTTATTCACACATTTCTCTCTTTCTCTCGCAATAAAATATACAATTTTTCTCTCATTTCCATACGACACAATCGAAACAGTTTTAATCAGCAACTCTACAAATTTCCTTTTTCTTTCGATTTAAAACATTGTAATTTTTGTTACGTTCGTTTCTTCTTCCGTTTACCTCTTCGAGGAAATCAAGCCTCGACAGGTGCAATCGCCCGTCTAGGAAATAATGCACTGTACACACGACGGTCAAATATTTCATCGTTCACTAAACAAACGAAAAACTGTTCCTTTCTCTCGTTAGACTCTCGGAAAATGAAAGTGTTGCGCTCACAGTTTTTTGTTGTTTACCAAACAAAATTGCTTTGTTTACAATTCGATCCGGAATCGGAGCCTCGTTATAAACAAAACTCGTTTCGTGTGTAATAAACACAATTTGTTTCATACACGTAATTGTTATATTTTATCTTTTAATTAATCCGTTTTCATTCAAGACTGTCTTGTTGTTAATTAATTCTTTTTATAAACACGAATAAATTATTTAATTTTTTCGTAACTATCAAAATAATTGAAAAAAAAAAAATCAGTTTTTTTCACTATAATTCGCTTATTTCAACAGTTCAGAATTGAATCCTTTTGTTCATATTTATAAACTACAACTTTTATATCACATTTTTTCATTACTGTCAAAATAAGCGAGTAATGAAGAACTGTTATTTTTTTCTGAGAGTATGCAGAGTGTTTATTTTGACAGTTACGAAAAACAAACGAGTTATAGTGAAAAAAAAAAAACTGATTTTATCAGATTATACAGGATATTATTTTAACAGTTACATAATTGACTACTCTTGAATTCTTGAGGTAAAATATCTAGCGTTGTATATTATATAATTAAAGAATTGTTATTGCTTTCTCTACTATTTTATAACAGGTTTGTTCGTTACACGAACTATCGTTGCACTTTTTGACAACTTAGTTAAGATTTCAGTGTTTATTGGTTGACACTGCAACAATTGTTTCACCACATCGTGGCTTCATCAGGCAGATGAATTGTAATTTAAAACTTATGGGTGTACTAAATAGGTCGATTCATTTGTTCTGCACTAAATAAAACTGAGTGCAAGTCTGATAACGATGTAAACCTTATGGGTGAGTAACCAACTTCTACTCAGTTCAAGTCGGTACAGTACAAACAGTCATTTAAATCCCTTCAATACCCTCTCGGGGGTTGCAAAGAGAAAAGAATAACAATTATTTAATTTTACACTCAGCATATTTTTATACACTAATCCCGGGATAAATAAACAAAATCTCATTTTCATTACCCGAAAACATAAAACAGTCTTGAAATGGAATAAGTAAGTACACATGTCTTTCAGGGAATCTCATAGTACGATGATCGTCGATGAACTATTTAATTTTTTTTTTGTTAGTTTTAAATTTACATATAAATAAATCGATGCGATTTTACCGAGATCAATCCACTCAATCAACGCTCACATTTTCACGAATTCATCGATTGTGCGGATTCACTTGATGTTCTCTCTCTTTTTTCAAATTCAATTAATTAATCTCACATTTGCTCAACCTTAAAAACTGGAATGTGGTCGTGAGACAGACAAAAAACGATCGAACTGTTTTTTTTTTACTTCTTATGCACACTATATTGGATTTTTTTTCTTAAACACTTTCAGTTTTTTTTAATTGTTTCGGAATAAATTTAATTATATTTATATCACTTTTCACGACTGCTTGAAAAAAAAAAGAAAATTAAAAAAAAATTGGAAAATAAGGCAAATTCAACACGTAAAAATTTCCGGACGTATTTTTTTTCTTTTAATAATTTAATAATCAGCGCCTGCTTAATCTCACAATCGGTATCGTTTTCCCTTTTTTGAAGTATTCAGTTTGTTTTCCTCTTCATTGTATAATTTCTTTTTTTTAATTTATCTATTTACAATTGCAAGAATTAATGGGGGAAAAAAAACGAGGAGTCCATTTAAACCGCCCTTGATGCTCAAACTTAAATCAATTCAGAATTAATAATACTTATAAGAAAAAATAATAATAACGGAAAAGAATATCCTAATACGAAAAATTAAACATCGGGGTTCGTTTGCTCGGACAGCTCGCTTTAATTATGTATTTTTTTTGTTGCTTTGGTTATTTTTTTTGTTTTAAACACACAGAAATGAAGAAGTCCGTTTTTGCTGTGTCTCCTCCTCCGTTCTCTAGCCGTTTGTTTCGTTGGAACGTTGTTGCACTTACATCTGGATCCGACAGGAGTGTTTCTCGGTTTTTAGTTGTGGCCGACGGGCGTCGTCTGTCTTTCGACCTCCTCGAGGCTGAGCGCTTGAGGCATCGCGTTGGCCGGTAGGACTGGCAGTTTGCCCTTGCGCGCTCTGTCCAGCAAATCGGGGGAGAACCAACGGGCTAGTTGGTTGCTCGTAGGGGATAAGTCTCCGTCGATACCGCCACGACCTACTTGCCTATTATCTGTATTATAGAAATAATTAAAAATTAATAATGAGTAATAATAAATATATATATATATAATCTTATATCCTTCTACCACATATTGGTGTAGGATAGTAATAATAAATAATAATATATATATATATTTTCAAAAAAACTCTTTATACTCGTAAGGAAGTTGGGTAAAATAATTAATATTATATTCAAAATGTATCACAATAACTTATTTAATATCTATACTAATTGATTTATTTTTTATTTATTCACCGCTAACTTCCACTTTGAATGATGATGATACAATTCATTTTCACCAAATCAACTGGTACAACTAAATAAACGCGTTTGTCGCTATGCCACTTAGACAAACACTCTTCCTCCTCCGATTTCAGTGATTAATAAGCAACCTTTTTTTTTTTGTACCCATTACTAACCATTGAATCCCTGCCCTTGTAACATCTGCTGTGTCCATGAAGGTTGTTGCTGTTGCTGCTGTTGTTGTTGTTGTTGTCCCCCACCATACTGTTGTTGCTGCTGTTGATGCTGATGTTGGGCCCTAACATTTTGGTGCTGCGCTCTTAATTGTTGTTGTGTCAGCTGTGGAAATTGCTGCTGCTGGTTCTGGTTGGGGTAATTGGCATTGAAGGTCTGTTGGTTTTTACGTTGTTGTTGCTGCTGCGCTTGTAACAACCTTTGCTGTTGGAAAAACTGCTCCTGTTGGCTTTGTTGCACGGGCTGTTGCTGCTGGTAGTTGTTGTTCGCTTTCACAATTGGACGGCCTGTCAGTGAAAATAATTATTAATTTTCCAACATTTTCACATGGTTTCAACAAAACTTAAAACGTATAGGCTAACCTGGTTGTTTTAACTGTTGTGAAAACTGGTTGTTCCAGCTGGGTGGTTGCTGCTGCTGCTGAGGTGTCAATTGCTGCGGCTGCTGTTGTGGCTGTTGTTGTTGCGGAGGCCTCATTCCTGTCAGCGGCCTGCCTTGTGGCAGTTTATCACCCTTGTTTTCCTTAGAAGCTACCAAAAGACAATATATAATAATTTAAGTCTCTATAATCCTCTCTTGGATGTTGGGATACATAAACGTATTTGCAACAAAATACAAAAGATAATCTCTATTTGGCCGCCTAGATGGCGCACAGGTTAAGCGTCAGACTAGTAAGACAAGGGGGGTTCCTGGTTCGATTCCAGGATTGGATTGGTCGTTAAATGAATGTCCCCCCAATTGGAAATACAAATTTACAAAGGTTATATAGTTAAATTTCACCTCACACTGAGAAGTAGAGAGGAACGTATAGCGATGTTATATAAGACTAAATAAATAAATAAATATAGTTAAAAATATTGACACCCATGTGTGAGTATGGAAAAAAAAATGGAATGTAAAACCATAATTTTTCACTAAACCTAAAGTTAAAAAAAAACATTTTTCACTAACCATCATCTTTATCAGCGGTCATTTTTCTCAGGACAGCTGTTGGTGTGAAAGCAAGGGGTGTCGGAGAAGCCGTTTTGGCGGGAGATGTTCCCCTCTGCTGGGCCTGTTTTTTTCTGTAATTCTCTTCCTGTTCCTCTAGCTTTTTCTTAATCAAGGCCCTCTGCATTATATTCTGCGTGTGCACCTGCAACTCCCTCGGTGACGGGATACGCTGATGCATTGCTACAGAAAACACACACATTTAATTTTTTTTTTAAATGCTCTATTTATAACGATAAATTCATTTCAAATTTGTATTATAGAGAAAAGGGTAAGAAAATAAGTTCAAAATACACATCTAACAGAAACAAAATCATTTCACTGAAATAAAAATAATTTATAAGCCTCATTTTAATAGAAAAAAGAAAAAAACTATTAATGTTGTTCAAAATAATTTCAGTGGACACATTTTAGGATCCCACCATCTTTAATAATAATATCAGTAAGTGAATATCATAACTACTTCAATAATAAGACATTTTTAATTCAGTTGAATTACTGAACTTTTCATAATTACAAATGAATTAAAAGTGTTTTATTATTCTATTAATTATTAAATTACTTCATGGTTAATTTAGAACATAAAGCGCCATCTACAACTGACACTAAAACACGGTTTTTCAATTGGGGCTTAAGCCTGGTTAAATTAAGCTTCTTTTTTTTTAGTTTTTGTTTATGAATTATTTTCAATTGTAGTTACAATTATTTTAAACAGAACATTATTACGGTTTGTCAAAATAAAGAAAATATTAAGAAAGAATTAATTTAGTAATTGTTATTACTTATTTATACATTTCTTTGGTGACGTTAATTTAAGCAAGGCTTAGGTTTAATCCAAAATTGAAAAATATACCAGTTTAAGAGATGGTGCTTACAGCCAAAACATGGTGCTTCATGAGTCATTTATTGATAATTAAACATTACCTCTGTAAATTGTTAATTTTTGTGATCAACATATTAAGATATGTGATTTGTTTCTGTTGGACAAACAAGATATACAAGTCGCTACAATAGTGAGTGTATGTGTGTGTAGTGGTGATGATCAATCACTCACCTGGGACAGAGAGTGTGTTCGGACTAGTGGCCAGTATGGGAGATACACAGTATGCTGCATGTAAAACATATTATCCCAAAGATAATATCCAAAACAAACAAACAGACACACACACACATTACCGAGTGAAAGAGTGTGTAAGGGGGGTTAAAACAAAGCACAAAATGTTAATCGATAGAAGTGCTACTAAAATAAAACTACGGGGGTTGTAAATAAACATCGTGATTTTCTATGCGTGTAAATTGGTTTGTATTAAAAACAATCACCCCACCTCGGAAAGCGATGGGGTGACTTACCATTGGGCAACGGCGACACGCGCAGCTGCTGCTGAAACAAGTGGTGGGGAGCCGTTGGTGGGGGCGGTTGTACGGGACTGGTGGCGTTTTGAGGCATCCCCCCCGTCACCTGCATCTTGAGTATGGTTAGCAGCAGATCGCGGTGACGGGGTTGCATCGCCGGGTTGGCCAGCTGCTGGTACAGGTGCTGCGGGGTGATGTCACCCCTTTTCAGCCCTGTTGTTTTTATTGCATTTTTAGTTAACCAATTACCAAAATGTTACACCGATTAAAAAGAAGATGGAAAGTAAACATCACAAATGTTATGAATTATTTTAACCATTCACCTTAATTTAATATTAATAAACATTGAACATTAATGACAAATATCCATTTGCACTGTTTCGAGTCGATAGTTCTAAATAATACAATTTTCAAGATTATTGAATGTAAACTAAGCTTGAGTGGAAAAACTGTTGTCAGAATCTACAGAGAAACACTGCGAGAAACTGGCTACAGTTTCTCGAAGTGCCCGTTGAAACTTAGATTACATTTGTTAGTTTTAAAAATGTTGCACTGTGTTATTGTGCTCACTCAAACTAACAAAACCTTGTTTGGGTAGGACTCTTTTTATTTATCTGCTGACTAAACATACTAAAAGATAATGTTATCTTTTAGTTAGATTTAGGTGGTAAATGCATTAAGCGAGCCTGTGGTTGCTACTGCAACCTAACCTAGTCTATTAAATATTCAAATTAATTAAATATTATCTATTAAATAGTCAAATGAAATTTTTAACGGGACCCAGTGCAAATGGGTAAAATTTACTCAACATTCTTTCCCTTACAAATTTGATAAAAAAAAACTTCATACCTTGCAAAATCGCTTGTGCCTCAGGACGTTGCAACAGCTCTCGTTGATTAATCCCCATGTCAGGCGGCAAAGGCGAGGCCCTGGCCTGTTGTGCAATACTGGCATTCATCAGTTTATTGAACATTTCCAATTTCTGTTGCTGCTGGACATGGTTTTGCACCTGCTGCAGCTTGTAGCTCACGTCATTGAAGAGTGGATGATTGCCCGGTATCCTCTGATTGGCCAAACGGGCAGCCTCGTCTTGCTGTTGGGAGTGTGAGAGCATTTCCATGATACTCATTGGTTTCTGCAGTACGGGACCATTGTTCATGTGGTGGTTCATTCCGGCACTGGCCTGTGTTAACTTAGAAAGATAAATAGTTTCAAGAACAGTGTCCTGCAGGATTTTATCAATTGAAATTTGTGTCAAATACAATTATAAAGATGATTGAAATGTTTTATTTTAGTTAATTTCTTTATTAATCTTATCCTCTTTTACCCGTATTGGGTGTCGAGGTTAGTTAATGTACTGTTTTAAAATACTAATTTATGTTTATCTAAACTCACCAGTCTCTTGAAAGCATTAAGCTCATCCTCGTTTTTGTTCACATGTTTGTTCGGCCCGTCAATACCCTGCATCATCGTCGCCTCCAGTTCTTCCAAACTAAGAATCTTCCCAGGTACATCGCCAAGTCCTTTCATCGGCGGCGGTTCGTTGTGCATGTGTGGAGGCATCACGCTCCCACCCCTGTTCAACTTATTACTCCTCTGCAGCATATCTATCAGATTCATCGGTTTCCCCTGCGGTTGCTGCTGCTGGGGTTGCTGTTGAGGTAGTACCGAACTGGCAGCTGGGGAAATTGGAGCGAAGTATGATTCGGAATCACCTGGTTGGGGAATGTTGACGGACGGTTCGTTGAACGAATCGCCCAAGAGGTTTTTGATGATTTGATGGTGGTCTTGGTCTTGTAACGAGGAGCGTCGACTGCCGGTCATCGGAGCGTCGGGTTTTTTGGCCAGTGGCGGGCTTTTCTCGCGCTTGAACCATCTGCTAAAGCGGGAACCTGCCGCGTCACCGGACTCCACACCATTCTAAATATAAATTAATAAGATATTATGAATCCACAATTGTGATTTATAATTGTTAGATGAATATGTTTTATATAACTTTTTTTGCAATTTAAATTGAAACATCCTCGCAACTTTAACATTACTCCTAAATTCTCACACCCATTATTAATTCATATCATTAAATTTGCAGACATATATACATATATATATGGCACTACACTCCTTGTGGAGTTTCTCCGCTTCTGATTGAAGCCTTTGCAATCTGTTTATATTGGGGTGGATTAATCCCCATAAAATTTGCAGACCGATGGTCGATTTCTAAGGACAACGTAAAATATAATATATATCCTTACAAAAAGCAGCAAATTAATAGTAAAATGTAGTAAATCTGGACTTTGTTTAACCATCCACAATAATCATAATCACTTACAGAGAGCAATCCGGAAATTCCAGGTATGGTATCACATTTGAGTATATCCTCGAAATTGAATGAATTTTCATCGACCGACGACGAGGTGTTGGACACGTGCGGTCCATCGCCACCGCCGGTCTCCTTTTTCTCGGCAACAGGTGAAGACCTGGTCGTCGGTTTCACGATAGCAGTGGCGACGCCTCCTCCGTCCGGCGGTGTCGGCGACGACCTCTTCACAATCTGCGGCTTCGCGGCCTCCTCGACAATCTTGTCCGACTCCTTGACCTTCGCCTGCTGGCCGCTCGGCTCCTTCTTCTTCTTCTGACTCGGGCCCTTCTTTTTGTTGCCCAGCTTTTCAGAATCGTCGAAACCTCGGAGTTCGATGGTGTCATTCTGGGACATCGGGCCGGAAGAGAACCTGGATGGAGAAATATTTCAATGACAATTTTAACTGAATAAACAAGAAATTTTCAATGTACCTCTTGAGGTCTACACACTTATCAAGTTAGTATAGGTCTTCCTCTCTACTTTTAAGTGTGATATTTAATTAATAAATTATATACATTAGTGTATTTAAAGTAAGGAATAAATCTATTTCATTAATCCTAATCATAATTTTCTTATATTTTCAAATTCGTATCATGTATTTAAACGCCACTTATCATTTATTAATCTCGCCAATATTAGTCACTTACAGCATTTTTGTATTTTTTCTCTCTGTTTTTAGTGTTGTAATGTTCTACTAATTGTGATTATTTTATATATTGTATGTGTTATTATATTTTTTTTGGTAATTTTGAAAAAGGAGAAATCCGTAAATAAATAAAATTAAATAAATAAGATTTACCATTCGGGTTCCTCCTCCCGGCTCTCATTTGAAATCCTCCTATTGCTATACCTAGCATTGTTATTATTCCTTCCAATGTGTCTTTCCTTTTCCCTCTCTTTATTAACCTCGAATTCCCTGGAGAATGAGCGTCTCTCGAATCGCTCGTCCCTGTCCCGCTCGCGATCCGTGTCGCGTCTATCCCTATCACGGCGGTAACCGAAGTCGTTGTCGACGTCGGACTTTTCCTGGAAGTCCCACGGCAGGATTCGTCCGCTACCGATGCGCCTGGCGGGCGGGCCGGTGGTGATGTCCCTGTGGGTTATGTGGGCCGGCTCTCCTTTCCCACCCAGGGGGCTGTGCGCGCGGGCAGGCCGCAGTGGTTCCCGAACCGGGACAAAGCAGCCGGAGTTGAAACTGCGCCTCTGAGGGCTCAGCACGATTCCGTCCTGCTCTTTGCGGATGCGCTCCCTTGGATCACCGGGTCTACGTTGCTATAATTTAAGAAATATTAGTATTCGGATGTGAAGTCGAGGAGAGAATAAATCTTGACGAGATTTACGAGAACTTAATGTATTCACAAAAAAAATGGGTAAAGATGAAATGAAAAACTTCGCAAGCAATTTTTAAGTCGAATGACAACCGTTACAATTTCGCATTTCGTGATACTAACACTGCTGTTTCCTCGAAGTCCGAAAGGAATATTTTTTACAGAAGCGCGTACAGAGGATTACACAGTGGACACGAAATATTTGGTGTTCCACAAGCGACGCCGATTGGGTATGGAATGAGAATAATACTTATCGGAAAACGGCGAATGTGTGATTTTACATATTCGGAACTTAAATTTGAACTTGATAAATCTTATAATTTCACCAGAATTTTTAAGTTTTTTCATCTCAAAATTTGAATTGGCTGAGAAAGGCAGCCGTTTGATCTTTAATTTTTGATTAGGGAGTTTAATAATTTTAGTGTCATGTCCCCTCCTCAGAAAGACTGGCTGGATACGCCACTGGACGGAACTAATTAGGTTTCACACTATTTTATATTAAAATACTGCTATAATTTCTTAATTGTTGAGACTGCTACTATGATATAAATTGTAATTCACAATAATGAAAACACTGACATTTTTTTATATATATAAATGGAAGACGACGCAAGCGCCATCTTGCATAATTTCATGTGGCATCGTCGTCAACGATTCGAGTCTACAAGTAAATCAACCGAGAATCGTTGTTTCGTCCACTAAAAGAAGGCGAACTTGTCCTGTTTATGAGAACAGAATTCATTTAATAAAATGTAGACGAATCAACGGTTTTCGGTTGTTTACTTTGTAGAGTAGAATCATTGACGATGCCACATGAAATTAGGCAAAAGATGGCGCTTGCGTCAGTTTCCATTTATTAAGAATCATATCAGGTATTTAATCACAACACAAAATCCGTTCAACCGCCTTCATCAAGGCATTGCACATGGAGCAAACTAGTCTGATGAAGTTCGAAAAACCGTAATGACCATCACTAGTTAGCTATATGAATGCTGGTTGAACATTTTATTAAATTGTTTTTATATCTGAACTTTTTATTTGTGATTATAGTTTTGTCATCATTAACGCCTCATTATCAAACTGATACGGAATTATCATGAAATCCAATGTTTTGTCGACATTTTTACACCCTGTATAAAACAATTTATGTTTGACATTAGCGAATGTGTATTCTGAATTCATTATACACCTGTACTCACACTGTACAACTATATTTAGTTTAGTTTATACATATATATTTCTCTGTAATTAAGCTCTGCTTGTTGAGAAATAAATTATTATTATTATTAATGATTGTATAAGGTTAGTTATACAAACAAAATCCGCTTTAAATTAAATAATTTGAAAAATAAAAAACATTTAGCTCTGTGACATTTTAACTTTCTATTGAAATCCGCTATGATTTTGTTTATATAACATTTTCATTATTGTAGACAATTTTTATTTCACCACACAATCAGTGACTTCTACAATAAGTAGTTTGAAACTTAAATAGTTCTGTATTTTAAATACAGTTACAATCAGTGACTTCTATAATAAGTAGTTTAAAACTTAAATAGTTCTGTATTTTAAATACAGTCACAATCAGTGACTTCTACAATAAGTAGTTTAAAACTTAAATAGTTCTGTATTTTAAATACAATTTCTTAATAACAAGTGTCCAACACCGCTGGACAAATTTACTCAGAAACTTACTTTGTGTCCGTCGTTGGCTTCGTTCGGCCGAGCGCCGCCACCTCCGCTGCCGCTTCCGTTCTCGACAGGGGGAGCCGCTGTATCGTTGGCCTTGTGGCTGAAATGCCATGGTTCTGGATCCCAAACGCCATTGTTATTGTAGTAGTTGGAGTCTAAGAAGTCGGGCCTCTTCAGCGACCCGGGCGCCTTGCGCAGCTTCAGCAGCTCGTCCTTGCTATACCGAAACTCCGGGGTGACGGGCTCCGTGGCGGGCGGAACATTGACCATCGCCAAGATGGCCGGATCGCCGAAATCTTGCGTTCCACCATCATCATCTGACAGGAAAATAAACACGATTTAATATGGATTTTATTAAAGAGATAAATAGTGAAAAACGTGTTCGTAGATTATTGTAAGATCGGGACAGAGCGCGCCCTCTAACATCTAAGAGGCTGAAACTGTTATTGTAAAAAAAAAATAAGTACAGTTTTTTTCTGAATTACCGTTTTATTTCTTTCTTTCTTAATCTTATCCTCTTTTACCCGTATTGGGTGTCGAGACCGTTTTATTTAATGATATATAATATAATACTATAATCTGTTTCGATTTTGGGAGAGCTAAACTCGTGAGGCGATAGCGATTAAAAAAAATACTTATGAACTTATAAAGTGAGGGAAAAAGGGGGGAATCGCCGCTCCGTGGATTCACCTTTGTATCAAATAGCGCAATAATTTTAATTTTTAACATATTTCAGGTTAAAATTTAAATTTATTGCGCTATTTATCTACAACTAACGTATTTTTTTTGCATCCACGGATGTCGTTACGTTGTAGTTTAAACACAACGTTAGACAACTGAGTGTCCAGCGTCAACGTTAGAATATTCAAGTAAGTAAGGCGTAAGTAACGTATTCGCGGAATAAAAGTTCGGTTGGCAGCACTGTCTCATTGAAAATCAAATGGAGAGAATCTCATTGAAAATCAAATGGAGAGAATCATAGTCATTAAGTTTTATTCCGCGAATACGTTACTTTGCGGATTGTAAAATTGGGTCTTAGAAAATGATTTTAAGAAAGCAAAATAAATGGACTTTATCAGTTGACTTTAAATTCATAAACTTACGCCATGAAACCCTTTTAATCCTATGATTCTGCTGGGCCTTTCTGTTTTTCTGGACCACAGCAGCGGGAACGACGGGCCCGTTAATGATGATCGGTTTTAATTTCGACTTTTTATCGCCTTTCGTCTTCGCCATTTTCCCTTTTTTATATTTCAAACGAAAATATCAAACACGCGCACGAAAAAAAAAAACACTGACAAAACAAACAAAAAACGCAATATCGAAAAAAAAGTCACACACAGGAATTACGAAATTTAAGAAAATCACAACATGAATTCATCAACTGAAGATTTACAAGTACGGGAATCAAAATCACAAAAAAAGAGTCACACTCATCAATTGATTACAAAACTACAGTTTAATCCGCGTATCAAAACGTATAAGACATACAACTTCAATTGATAACTACAATTTAGTCCTCGAGAAAAAAAAAAACGTATAAGTCACACAACTTCTCTCTTTTTTTTTTCTTCAAACATAAAACACGTGGTCGCAACTGTGTCGGATTTTTTTTGTTTTTACGTTGGGGGAAAAATCGTAATCAGCACGACCGTGAATTACGAACAAATACGCACAGTATTACCGAAAATCCGCACGATTTTTCGGCGTAAAACGAAAATCGGAAAAAAATGATAATTTTTTTCCCTGCACAAACACAAATACTAACGTTTACGCTGACTAGGTAAGAGTGCGAATGAGTCGATGGACTCGAGTCAGATTTTAAATAGATTTTTTTACTGCGAATGATGAAAAAAAAGCGATAATTCGAGCACGCAGACTCGGGAATGCATTTTAATTTAATAACGAAAATGCAATACATAGAAAATTTAATTTGGAAAAATTAAACTTGAAAAAAATCGTCGTGAGTGTTGAATTAGGTTCTCGCTTATCAGATTTGAAATATAAATTTTACCTTCGTAATCATTCAACCCTTGCTAATTTTTATGATCCAAAGCTGTAGTTTTGGATTTATACACAGTGTATCAATTTTACAAAAATAGGGTTGGCCTCTAAGAGTTAATAAAAACTTGACAACACCGTGACAACGAAAGGGGACCATTTTGACCAATATCCATCATGACAGTGGAAAAAGTAGAATAATGACTGATAGAGGTGTGAGGTCTTCATCAACCTCGCACTTCTATCAAAGGAGGATGAGGGTGTCATCCTTTGCCCTTAATTAACCTCACACCTCTATCAAAGGAGGATGGGGGTGTCATCCTTTGCCCTTCATTAACCTCACACCTCTATCAAAGGAGGATGAGGGTGTCATCCTTTGCCCTTAATTAACCTCACACCTCCATCAAAGGAGGATGAGGGTGTCATCCTTTGCCCTTCATTAACCTCACACCTCTATCAGAGGAGGATGAGGGTGTCATCCTTTGCCCTTCATTAACCTCACACCTCTATTAGTCATCATTCTACTTTTTCCACTTCCAACATAATCTCAGTGGATACAATTTTGATAAGTTATTTTGAATCAATATTCATCAAGGAAACAAATTCTTGATCCTTTACTGCGCAAACAAAACTCTGAGCGGATATTTCTCCCCTTGGGGAATAAACAGGAAAAAGGGTTGTGTTTAATAATGGCATTTTTTTTGCGTGTTTCAAGGTTGTGAGTGCAGTTTCTTTTTTTCTTGCATCCTCTTATACAAAAGGGACGACGTCTGTTGCCGCTACTGCACCCTCCTCCCTTCTTTCACAGTTCACCACAGTTTCCAAACAAGTTCTTTTTTTCTTTATTTGCATGTGCGGATTTAAAGAGAATTTACAGTTATGAAGATGCCCCTTCGTGAGGAGTTTCATGTTTATAACGGATTTGAATTGAATGCTTATGAGGAAATTATATTCGTAACTGTTTATAATCTGAAGTGATGGAATATTGTGATAAAATTAAGATAAGGAAATGAAAACAATAATTATATTACTCATAGGCAAAATCGAATATATATTATTATTTAATTAATGGTTTTAATATTTAGACATTGGTAGTTCATATTGTATGAAATAAATATGAATAAATTATTAAAAATCAACCAATAAAACACAGATTAGATTGAATAACTTTAAATTCTCGACTAGTTTCGGGTTATTAGCCCATTTTCAAGAGAATTTAAAGTTATTCAATCTAATCTGTGTTTTATTGGTTGATTTTTAATAATTTATTCATATTTATTTCATATTATTAATTAAGTCTTATATAACATCGTTATATGTTCCTCTCTACTTCTCAATGTGAGGTGATTATTATTTATTAAAATATTTTTTAGATAAATTTTTAATGACTATTTTGGCAAAACAATTGATTTATAAAAACTTAGTAATATTTTGGGTAAATTTTGTAAATCACCCTCCCTCTAAACAATAACTGAGGGCTTAGATTTTTTGGCAAATTATATCAATCATTCCTCCAAAAGCTTGTTCTGGATCCGCCTCTGATTTTATGACTTGTTGGCAGCCAATGTGTTAACAAATAGGAAGTGTGATTGGAAAGTACACTCACCGTTATTTCGTTCCGAAGTCTCGCTGGACGACCTGTTCTCCTCCATGCGAGCAGCACTGCTCATATCCTCAGTCGATTCCGGCCTCCTCTCTTTTCAGTTTTTCTGCCCGAAAAAATCAGGGAGTCTATTCCAGAAAGTAGAAGTGTGTCTTTGAAATTGAAATAATCCTTCAGCCAGTTTTCGAGATAAATCAATGGAAGAATTTAGAAAGAGAATTAAATCGTGAGAGGGGGAAATATATGCTTGCTTGAGTTTTTTTAAGAATCTCGTTTTAGTTGAAAGCAATTTTTGTTTTTTGTTTTTAATTAAGGTTGTTTCTTAAAAATCCTTTACAAAAAAAAATTCAGCTCTAATTGGTTTACAGTTTTTTTCATAAAAATTCTGTTTACCTTTTGAAATAATCTTGACTGTAACTAAATTGCAGATGTTTCTTAAAAATCCTGCTTCTACTTGACTTTGGTTCAATCGAATTGCAGTTGTTTCTTAAAAGTCCTGCTTCCTCTTAGAAAAAATCTTGACTTTGATTCAATCGAATTGTTTTTTTTTTTTAATCCTGCTTCCTCTTGAAAAAAATCTTGGCTTTGAATTGAAGTTGTTTCCCCTTGAAAAAAATCTCGACTTCAGTCGAATCAACGCAGTTTCTTTTTTATAAATCCTATTCCTACTTTGTCTTTGAATGAAATCGTTCCTTAAAATTCCTGTTCTTTCTCAAAAAATCTAAACTTTCAATGAACTCACTTCTTTCTTTACATAATTGACTGTCTCTTTAAAAAATCTCAACTTTCGATAATCTCACTTTTCGTTTGAATAATCCTCTCTCTTCAAAGAAAAAAACAAACTCAACTTTCAATGGAACAGTTTAGAAAAATCCTGTTTCGCTTTAAAGAATCTCGACTTTTGATGGACCGGCTTCGTTCCTTTAAATAATCCTTTTTCACTTCAACGAATCTTAACTTTCGATCGATCAGCTTCTTTCTTTAAATAATAATAATGCCTATCTTCAAAGAATCTTAACTTTCAATTGATTAGCTTCTATCTTTAAATAATCCTGTTTCACTTCAACGAATCTTAACTTTCAATGGATCAGCTTCTCTCTTTAAATAATCCTTTTTATCTTCAAAGAATCTCAACTTACTGTAGGTCAGTTCCTTTCTTTAAATAATCCTGTTATCTTCAAAGAATCTCAACTTACTGTAGGTCAGTTCCTTTCTTTAAATAATCCTTTTTATCTTCAAAGAATCTCAACTTACTGTAGGTCAGTTCCTTTCTTTAAATAATCTTGTTTATCTTCAAAAAAATCTTGACTTTCGATGGATCGGCTTCTTTAAATAATCCTGTTCCACTTCAACGAATCCCAACTTTCTTAAAATAATCTTGTTCCTCTTTAAACAATCTTGACCTATAAACTGGCTTCGTTCCTTTAAATAATCTCGATCTTCTATAAACTAGCTTCGTTCCTTTAAACAATCTCGATCTTTTATAAACTGGCTTCGTTCCTTTAAACAATCTCGATCTTCTATAAACTGGCTTCGTTCCTTTAAATAATCTTATTTTACATCAAAGAATCTCAACTTCCGATGAACTCACTCACTTCGTCCTTTAAAAAAAATCCTGTTTTGGCTCTGAGAATCTTGATTTTCCTTTGCTGATTTAGAGTTTCAATCTCCAGGGGGTGAATTTAATTTGTATAGACTTTTTCTTCGTTTATCTTCAATCTAACTTTTTGGTTGTTTCCTTAAAACTCTCCTCACGTTCTCGAATTAGAATATATATGCGTCGGAAATGTGTAGTACTACCTAAATATCACCAAAATTACAACGGGTCGGCAACACGTTCTCTTCTTTTAAATATATATAAGTATATAATATTATAAATCTAATAGTATGTATGTATATGAATATATGCGCAATGGCTGAAATTTTTATTTTCTTAAATATTTATATATACACAATTATAATAACAAAATAAACAACTCTTATTGTTTTTACAATGCTTAAATAAGAAATTGAATGTATTTTTTTGTTGTTGCTTTTTTTTAAATATAATATCACAGACTGATTTATCTTTTTTAACGTACCCGCAAAGGTATAAAGAATTATTGTTATTAGTTTATGCAATTTACATAAGTGAGTGGTTAATGAATGAAGGGGGCTGGATTTTTTTGTTGTTTTTTTTTTCCTAGTTTATCTTCAAAGAATCTTAACTTTCGATGAATCAGCTCCTTTTTTTTTAATAATCTTGTTTATCTTCAAAAAATCTTAACTTTCAATGGATCAGCTTCTTTCTTTAAATAATATTGTTTATCTTCAAAGAATCTTAACTTTCGATGAACCAGCTTCTTTCTTTAAATAACATTGCTTATCTTCAATGAATCTTAACTTTCGATGAATCAGCTCCTTTCTTTAAATAATCTTGTTTATCTTCAAAGAATCTTAACTTTCGATGAATCAGCTTCTTTCTTTAAATAATATTGTTTATCTTCAAAGAATCTTAACTTTTGATGGATCAGCTTCTTTCTTTAAATAATATTGCTTATCTTCAAAGAATTTTAACATTCGATGAATAAGCTTCTTTCTTTAAATAATATTGCTAATCTTCAAAGAATCTTAACTTTCGATGAATCAGCTTCTTTCTTTAAATAATCTTGTTTATCTTCAAAGAATCTTAACTTTTGATGAACCAGCTTCTTTCTTTAAATAATATTGTTTATCTTCAAAGAATCTTAACTTTCGATGAATCAGCTTCTTTCTTTAAATAATATTGTTTATCTTCAAAGAATCTTAACTTTCGATGAATCAGCTTCTTTCTTTAAATAATCTTGTTTATCTTCAAAGAATCTTAACTTTCAATGGATCAGCTTCTTTCTTTAAATAATATTGCCTATCTTCGAAGAATCTTAACTTTCGATGACTCAACTCCTTTCTTTAAATAATCTTCAATGAATCTTAACTTTCGATGAATCAGCTTCTTTCTTTAGAGAATATTGTTTATCTTCAAAGAATCTTAACTTTTGATGAATCAGCTTCTTTCTTTAAATAATATTGTTTATCTTCAAAGAATCTTAACTTTTGATGAATCAGCTTCTTTCTTCAAATAATCTTGTTTATCTTCAAAGAATCTTAACTTTTGATGAACCAGCTTCTTTCTTTAAATAATCTTGTTTATCTTCAAAAAAATCTTAACTTTTAATGGATCAGCTTCTTTCTTTAAATAATCCTTTTCACTTCAACAAATTTATTTAAATAATCCTGTTTTACCTGTTGACACTTTCACTTTAATAACGAGTTCCACAAAACCAACGAAAATGTTGCTCAATTCACAAAAAAAAAAACATGGCTTTTCTTTCTTAGAAATGAAGGAAGGTGGATTTTTTTGCTTGTTTTTAAACCGGTTGACACTTTCACGTTAAAAAATCCCGGCCGATAACAAGTCTACCAAAACCGATGAAAATGTATCTCAATTCACAAAACAACGACGGCTTTTCTGTCTTAAAACTAAATGGAGGCAGATTTTTTGTTTTGTTTGTTTTTAAACCACTTAACACGTCCGCGTTAAAAGTACCGACCGATAACAATTCTCACGAAAGCTATGAAAATGTTCCTCAATTCACAAAACAACTTTCTGTCTTGAAAAAATAAAACGGGGTGGAATTATTGTTCGCTTTTTAAACTGTTGACACTTTCATGTTAAAAAAGCATAGACTGACGAAAAATCTTACAAAAAACGTTCTTCAAATCACAAAACGGTGGCGGATTAACTGTCTCGAAGAGGAATTAATTGTGGGTTTCGTTGATGAACTTTTCTCTGAATGACAAGCGAAGAAGATTCTTCAATTTCAAGAGCAATGCAGGGATTTCTCTTAATGATAAAGTCTTCTGCAATTGTCAATCGAAAGAGATTTTGTAATTTTAAGAGCAATGCAGAGTTTTCTCTTAATATTAAACTTTTCTGTGGATAACAATTAATTTTCTTCAATTTTAAGTGCAATGCAGGGTTTTCTCTTAATATTGAACTTTTCTGTGGATAACAATTAATTTTCTTCAAGTTTTCTCTCAAAGTTAAGTTGAAGGATAATCTCCAATTTTAATAGAAATGCAAGGATTTTTCTCAATGTTAAACTTTTTTGTGGATGACAATTAATTTTCTTCAAATTTAACAATAAAAAAATATTCTTCAATTTCAAGAGCAATGCTGGAATTTCTCTTAATGATAAAGTCTTCTGCGATTGTCAATCGAAAGAGATTTTCCAATTTTAAGAGCAATACAGGGTTTTCTCTCAATATTAAACTTTTCTGTGGATAACAATTAATTTTCTTCAATTTTAACAATCAAAGAGAATTCTTCAATTTCAAGAGCAATGCTGGGATTTCTCTTAATGTTAAAGTCTTCTGTGATTGTCAATCGAAGGAGATTCTCCAATTTTAAGACCATGTTAAACTTTTCGGTGGATGACAAAAAAAATTCTTCAATTTTAAGAGCAATGCAGAGTTTACTCTTAAAGGTGAGTCAAAGAAGAATCTCCAATTGTAAGATAAATTCAAGGTTATCTCTTCATGTAAAGTTTAACTATGGATAACAATTAATTTTCTTCAATTTTAAGAGCAATGAAGTTATTTTAAGGATATTAAAAGCAATGCAGAGTTTTATCTTAGAATTACTTTATAAAGCAACATAGTTTTCTCTCAATGTTAAACTTTTCTGTGAATGACAATGAATTTTCTTTAATTTTAAAAGCTTTTCTCTTAAAGTTACTTTACAAGTATTAAGAGCAATGTAGAGTTTTCTCTCAATGTTAAACTTTTCTGGGGATGACAATCGTATGTTGTTACTTTTGTTCAATTTGAAGAGCTTTTCTCTTAAAGTTACTTTACATGTATTAAGAGCAATGTAGAGTTTTCTCTCAATGTTAAACGTATTTATAGATGACAATTGAAGGAGATTCTACAATTTTAAGGGTCTTCTCGTAATGTTAAACTTTTCTGAGGATGACAATCGCATGTTGTTACTTTTGTTTAACCTTTAGAAGAAATTAATTCTGGTTTATACTGTCTTCCAAATGTTCCACAATTTGAGATCAATATCACACTTGAAATTGTAAAAAAATAGACTTTTCTGTGTAAAGGAAGTGCAGAATTACTTTTCTTTTAATTGAAATAAAACATTTTTTTTTAAATGTTAAAAGTTTTGATGAAAATAAGTTAAAGATTTTATCTCCTTTTATGAGTATCAGAGTTTTCTAAGCATAAACTATTCTTTCAATTCTTATACTATTCTTCAAATCCGTATTTCCTTCAATCCTTATGCTTCAGTGCTTACACTTTTCTTCAATCCTTGTACCTTTGCTTCAATCCTTATATACGTTTTCTTCAATTCTTGCCTTTAAATCCTTGTATTTATTTAGTCTTATATAACATTGTTATATCTTCCTCTCTACTTCTCAATGTGAGGTAAATCCTTATAAGTCTTACTTAAATTCTTAAACTATGTTTCAAACTCTATACTTTACTTTTGATTTTTTTTATATAATTTTCTTCAATCCTTGTACGTTTTCTTCGATCCTTATAAATTGTTTTTTCAATTCTTGACTTTAAATCCTTATAACTCCTGCTTCAATTCTACAATTTTTTTTTTCAATCTGTATTAAATTTTTTATGCTTTATCTTCAATTCTTGTCTTTGAATCCTTGTACTCTTGCTTAAATTCTTATACTTTTTTTAACCTTTATACTTTTGCTTCACTCTTTACTTACAATTTTTTATACTTTTCTTCAATCGTTGTACTTTTGCTTTGAGCCATATACACTTTTTCCTCAATTCTTGTATTTATCTCACAGTTCTTACACTTTTCTTTCA
Source organism: Philonthus spinipes (assembly GCA_963082785.1). Lineage (NCBI taxonomy): Eukaryota > Metazoa > Arthropoda > Insecta > Coleoptera > Staphylinidae > Philonthus > Philonthus spinipes. Next base: position 5,720,923 of record OY720305.1, read on the forward strand.
ATCTTCATTCAATTTTTTATACATTATCTTCCGTTCTTACACTTTTCTTCAATTCTTCAAAGAGAAGAAGATCCTTGTAATCTCGCTTAAATACTTACACTTTTCTTTAATTCATATGTACTTTTTCTTAAATTCTTGAGACAATCTTTGTACTCTTGTTTCAACTCTTACACTTTTCTTCAATTCTTGTACTTTTTGAATCCTTGTGCGCTTGCTTCAATTTCGACACTTTTCCTTCAATCCGTATACTTTTAGTTGAATCCTTGTACTTTTGCTTAGATCCTCATAAACGTTTTCTTCAATTTTTATCTTTGAATCCTTACGTTCTTGCTTCAATTCTGACACTTTTCCTTCAATTGTCATAAACTTTTTCTTCAATTTTTGTATTTGAATCCTTTTGCTCTTGCTTCAATTTTTTATACCTTGTCTTGACACTTTAGCTTCAATTTTTTATACCTTGTCTTCAATCCTTATACTTTTTCTTCGATACATATACACTTTTTTCTTAAATTCTTGTCTTTCAATCCTTGTACTCTTGCTTCGATCCCTATACTTATTGTTCAATCCTCATACTTTTCATTTAATGACACTTTAGCTTCAATTTTTTATACCTTGTCTTCAATCCTTATACTTCTGCTTCAATTCATATGCACTTTTTCTTCAATTCTTGTCTTTGAATCCTTGTACTCTTGCTTCAATCCTTGTACTTTTGCTTCAATCCTTATACTTGTTGTTCAATCCTCATACTTTTCATTCAATGACACTTTAGCTTCATTTTTTTATACCTTGTCTTCAATCCTCATACTTTTGCTTCAATTCATATATACTTTTTCTTCAATTCTTGTCTTTTAATCCTTATACTCTTGCTTCAATCCTTGTACTTTTGCTTCGAACCTTATACTTGTTGTTCAATCTTCATACTTTTCATTCAATGACACTTTAGCTTCGATTTTTTATACCTTGTCTTCAATCCTTATACTTTTGCTCTAGACACATATACACTTTTTCTTCAATTCTTGTCTTTGAATCCTTGTACTCTTGCTTCAATCCTTGTACTTTTGCTTCGATCCCTATACTTATTGTGCAATCCTCATACTTTTCATTCAATGACACTTTAGCTACAATTTTTTATACCTTGTCTTCAATCCTTATACTTTTGCTTCGATACATATACAGTTTTTCTTCAATTCTTGTCTTCGAATCCTTGTACTCTTGCTTCAATCCTTGTACTTTTGTTTCAATCCTTATACTTATTGTTCAATCCTTATACTTTTCGTTCAATTCTTTATATTTTTTCTTCAATCCTTCTACTTTTGCTTCAATTCGTCATCCTTTTATATTAAATCCTTAAACTTTTCTTTTAATCCTTCAATAAAACAAAAAAAGCATCCACTTTTTCAAATGTTTTAACACTTGAAGTAAAGCTATTTCTGCCTTTTTGTACATTCCACAATAATTAGAGTATTTTCAGTGTGTGATATTCAGACTTTTTCTTCCGTAGGATTTTCTGCAAATGCAGATCAGACTCTTGTGTGTGTGTGTTTTGAGATCAAATTTACTTGTTCGCGGCTCTTGAGCTTTCCGTTTAGCTAATTTGCATTAAAAATGATTTTTTTGACTCTTGAACAGCTTCTTTGCAACGAATTATAAATTAAATTCCTGAATTTCGCTCCATATTAAATTCACTAAGGGATTGAAATTTAGTTCCACAACTGCTTTTTTGTAATAAATTCCAATGGAATTATAAGTAATTTTTGAACAGATTCCTTGTAATTAAAACTTAATTTCCCAATAGTTTCTTTCCAATAAATAAATTCCGTACAGCTTTTTTGCAAATAATTCCAATCGCGATTAAAATTCTCTTACTATTACAGTCTTTTAAATTTCAGGAAATATTTTTTTCATTTAGATTATTAAACTTATTATATTATCACTGCTTAATCACTTCAATTCATTTCACATAATTCACACTCCTTACACCTAACGGTAGAAAGGAAAGGAAAGAGTAAAAAAAAATAATAATAATAATTCACAGCGTTTAAAAATTCTTGCTTGTAACGAATAAAACACACAATTTTCAATTGGAAAAGTGATGACGATATGAATCACACAACTTTGTTGGACGCACAGCATGTATTAAAAAAAAAACAGCTGACACTACTTTAGCCTATATATCGGCAATTATTAATAAAAAAAACTTTTGAGTAATTTTCGTATTTGTTAAAACAACTTACACCTGTTTGGAGATTCCCGATTTAGTGATTTTCAACTTACACGATCCGCGATTTTTATTAAACTAGCTTCCCAAACTCGAGTATGTCCCCTTTTTACCAATTGGTGTCGGGGTAACTCGAGTATATTTAATTTGAAAATATTAATCGACAACAATTTGCATTCTTCTTCTTAAAATCCTTTGTTGCAATCTTCAAAACTGGTTTTCATTTTCAATTACACTCACAGTCGTGCTCAAATTTTAATAATCGTTACAACTCCATTCCATCAAGTTTTTTATCACCACTTTATACAATATAGTTTTTGCATAACATCAATACAATTACTGTCCGATGCGTTGGACACCAAGGTAATAATTGATGCGACGTTATTTGTGACCACTTTATACAATACAGTTTTTATCACCTCGCACGATTAACGTCGATAACTTTTATTCGAGGATAATTTACTTATGCACAACAGCCAGAAGCAAAAATACAGACATAATTATAAGTTAAATTCCTTTTTATTCGTATTGATTGAAGAAAAAACTGTTACGTATTAAATATGTTTTAATTGTTGTTGAATAAGAAGAATTTTTAAGCATATTAAATTCGTTTTTATTTGTCTTGATTGAAGGAAAAACTATTATGTATTAATACATAATATAAGTTAAATTCCTTTTTATTCGTATCGATTGAAGAAAGAACTGTTACGTATTAAATATCTTTTAATTGTTGTTGAATAAGAAGAATTTTTAAGCATATTAAATTCCTTTTTATTTGTCTTGATTGATGGAAAACTATAATGTATTAATTTTTTTTTCTTTGTGTTGAATGATTCTTTTTATTTGTATTGATCGAAAGAAGATTGAATCATTATTTATTTTGTTGGCTTACTTGAAATTATTTAATTTCTTTCTTCCTTTTTCAACGTCGATCTAAAACAATCTTCAAATGGTTTACCTCTGAATCTTTCCTTCCAAAGTCGATTTTCGATCAAATCGTAATGCAGAATTTTCAATTTTACAAAGTTGGATTTTCAAATAAATGATTTTTCTGAGGTCGATCTTCAATTTTCTTCTCTAAAATTGATCTTCAAGCGAATTGTTTTTTTATTCTTGGATCTTCAACCAAATTGTTTACTAACGCTGGCTCTTCAAATGAATAATTTTTCTATCCTTGGATCTTCAATTAAATTGTTTTTATACCGTTGGATCTTCAAATAAATCGTCAATCCCTGAAATTGTTCTTCAAGCGAATATTTTTTTTTTTAAAGAAGGATCTTCAAGCAAATTGTTTTTCCAACGATGAATCTTCAAGAAAATCGTTTTTCTAAACTTGATCTTCAAGTAAGTTTTTATTCCATGGTCGAACCTTAATAAAATCGATTGAATCTTCAAGCAGGCCGTGGATTTTAAAGAAAATTGTTTTTGTAAAATTGGATCTTTAAGCAAATTATTTCTGTAAAGTTGAATCTTCAAGCAAATATTTTTATAAATTAAAATTAATTCACTTATTATAAAATCTTTTTTGTTTATTATTTTCCGGTATACATCAAATCAATTCTAATATCTTTAAGGTTTATTTCTGATTGTGAATATTATTTTTTAAGTATCGATCGATTTTTAAGCAAATTTCAATTAAATTTTCTGTATTTAAAATTGGAGATTTTGTTAATAAATTCTTCAACTTGTATATGATTATGAATCTCTTAATAAATCAAGAGTGCGTGATTTGTTAGAACAAAAGAAACCTCGATTTATCAGTGTCGATGATAATCACAAAATTATTGTTATTTTTAGAAATTTCATAACCACTTCACTTCACAAAAATGTTTTAATCAAAATGACTTTTCTAATGTTTGTTTTGAATCCCTTTTAATAATTGATTGACTTTTTATTTAAGTTATAACAACCTTAAAAGTCCACTCGATTGTGAATCTCTCACTTTATTTAGAGTGCGTTGTTTATTAAAACAAAAGATTTTACCACCGCAAAGACAGCCCAGTCCCCGTCACCCCACAGCACCGAACTCAAACCACTACAACCCCCACATCCCCCCCAGTCGTTCCATTCAAAAACGGGGGCACTCGCTCACAAAAACAACACACCACCCCTCCGGACGATCCCCCTCAAACAAATCCGCACTTCTCCCCGCGACAGACTTCGTGTTGTGTTGCCTTCTCTCCTCTCGCTCGCCGTTTCGGGGGGCGGCCCGCAGCAGCGCGCCAGCCGTTTCTCTCACGCACGGTAACAACTCGAAAACGTCGCCATATGCTTTTCGCCACTGTTGTATTATTACATACACACAATATTTCCACCGTATCAATGTGTGTGCGTGTCGGTGTGTTCCTCTTTCGTCTACGCCGCTTTTCTTTTATCCACCAGACGCCCCCACTGACATCTGTCAACTCGGGCGCGTAACTGTAACTGGATCCCCCGCGCGCGCTTGCGCGAAATTGGGGCTCTCACACACACACATAAACAAAGATCGTACAAAATAAAAAACAAATTATCCAGTCCCCTTTTTAATTAAAACAAAAATATGAAGCACATATTACAACACCGAATCAAATCCCGTAATTTAAACCCGAGATAAATCTTATTTGCGTAATGGATGAAAACAAAGGAACGGATTATTTCCCCTATTATATTTTTATCATTATTTTTTTGTAAGAATTTTCATTCAAACGTACCTGTTTTCTGCTGGCGCGGAATCCCCAGTGTGTTTGCGGTTGCGGGTTTTGAATGAAACGTAAATAAACGCAGTCGGTGTGTGTGAATGTAAACGAAACGGGATTTACATTTACGATTTGCACTGGTTTTAGGTTAAGCTTCAATATATACAATAGTGCCAATTGTTTTGTAAAATTCACTCGCGTGAAATTTCTTTATCGCGAAATTTAAGTAATCTTGTTTTTTTTTTCTAAATTCAATTTTAAATATTATTTTACTTAATATATCTAAATTTCTTAAAAGTAATTTATACTATATTACCTTAATAATTGCTTATTAAAACAATAAAAATATTCAAATATTAATAAAAAACTAATTATTTACATTTTTGGATTAAGAAATATAATACTGAGATTTTAATTGTTTTTGTATATTTACTGATGATACCTCTTCTTCTCGAATCTTTATACCCTTTCAATAATCTGACAATTGAAAGGGTATAAAGATTCGAGAAGAATTGATGATAAAATTGAATTACAGAAAGAATTACTTAAATATCGCGCGCGATTAAAAAAAAATATGTATAGTAAGTTTTCTCTACAATTAAAATTAAAATACTATCCGGGAAATAGCCGTTTCAATTAATGTGTATTACGTTTAAATATATAGTTTTAGCGACTTTAATTGCAGAGAAAAGAAGGAATTAATTAATTATTTTCGCAATCCTTTCTTTATAACATAGAGATAAACTTTTTAACCATAGAGATAATATGATTATATGCAACCCTAGATACATGGCATTTTATATAGTTTACATTCAATTATAATTACACAGGTAATTTACATTATCTAATATTTTTTGGCAAACAAATTACTCAAAATATCATACGAGAATAAAATTATCACAATAAAATTGTATTTTAATTGATATTTTAGATAATCCATAGAAAAGGATTTAGAGTAGGTTTTATGTGTAATCATTCACAATCGCAATTTAACAATTTAAATTACAAGAAAATAAAAACAAAAATTTCACTTTATAAGCAAACATACCGTTTATTGTTTTTATGTTAGTTTACGTTATTTTCTTAAGATTTATAATAATTTGACAACCATGCACGGTTAATATTTATAATCTGTAAATTAATTACAATTTAAATTGAATTGAGTAATTATGAGAATAAGCGCAACAATTCCACTATTAGAAAACGCAATGTTTATTGTTTTCATGTTAGTTTATGTTATTTTCTTAAGATTTATAATATTTTGACAACCATGCACGGTTAATATTTATAATCTGTAATTTAAATAAAATTTCAATTGATTTGAGTAATTATGAGAATAAGCGCAACAATTCCACTTTATTAGTAAACGCAATGTTTATTGTTTTCATGTTAGTTTACGTTAATTTCTTAAGATTTATAATAATTTGACAGCCATGCACGGTTATTATTGTAATCTATAAATTAACAACAATATTATAATTTCCACTGGACTGAGTTAAGAATTGCGGCTTCGATTAAGGTGAAGCAAGAATCTCTTATTACACAATTGATTAAAAATATATACGCGATCTAAATTCGAAAAACCAAAATTATTCTAATTTCGTAATAATTATTACAATTCCTTTTAATTACATGAATAAAACAATATTTACACTTCATTGGCAAATACGACTTTTATTCATTTTATGTTATTTTTTTAAATTTTGTAATAATTTCACTACTATACACGTTTGTTATTTGTAATCAATAAATTAATAACAATTTAAATTGAATTGAGTAAAGAATTTCGCTGTTGTGTAATCGGGGATGGCCTCTTCGTGGGGTTGGAAATCTAATTTGCAACCCCACGATTGCATTTATTTAAAACTTTAATAATCGCTAACACAATTTCACATAACGTAACGTAACCTTAATCTTCTAATCATTCTCTATGATTTTTCTAACCTGAATATAGTTCCCCTAAAATCTTATAAGTCTAGCCAACATAAAATACATTTCCTTTCCGCGGCGTTAGATGGCGCGCGCAGGCGGGTAATTCAAAAATAGCGCGTAGAATAAGATGTAATTCATAATAGTGTAATGATTAGCAATTAAAAAAATACATAACGAATAAGTAATATAATTATATGACGTTTGATTTTTTTATCAGGCAGTTAAAATTGGATTAAAAAAATAATAAAAATCGATTGCACTCCAACAATTAACTCTATTTCCACAACAATATAAATACAGAGCGGGTTTATGAAAATTCTTATGCAATTATTGTTAATTTTTTATGTCCGCGTGTTTCGTTAATTTCATAGAAAAGAGATGGTTAGATGGTGAATTTTAACCACGCATGACTTCAAGCGCAGTTGAAAAGGCGAGCGCGTTTCGCTGCCACATTCACATATGTTTACGATTCCTTGCTGGCTGGCTGTCAGTGTCAGAAGGAAATCTGAAACGGTTTCGGTAACAATGCACTGAGTGAGGTGGTTTTAATTTAAGCGTACAAAGGAAGTGAACGGTTTGATGCAAGCGAGAAACTGTGTGCTTTAAAGTATCCGTGAAACGAGAGCTATGTGGAGTTACTTGGAGGCGAGCAAGGAATTTATTTACGATTATATAGGTATGGTAATAAATTGTTGTTGTTAAAATGCGAATGCGCGCTGAAAATAGTTGTCGGGTGATTTATTGGATGGGCCTAATGTGGATAATTGCGGTTTGTGTGAATAAATAAATAATTTCTTGATGAAGAAAATATTCGCAAGTAGTGTATCGAAATTAAAAAAAAAATAGTTGATCGTGAAAACTGTTTCTTCTTCTTCTTGAATCCTTATACCACAGAGGAGAAAATATATATATATATATATATATTTATTATATTATCATATAACCCTTATATCCTTTTGAGTGTCGGGTTATATATAAAGAACTTTTATTTGGTATTGATGTATTTTTTTTACAAGTTCACGAACAAGACTATCTAAATATTTCTTTCCGGAAAATAAAAATTAACAAAAGATATATATATATATATATATATAAACAAAATTAATATGCAAATAAACCCTACACCCATATAGGTAGAAAGGGTCATTGAATATATATAATATGCAAATAAAAATATAACAAACTGAACTAAATAACTAATGTCACCCAAGTTTTTTTTTGCTATATATTATTTATTTAATTCTTATACCCTTTCAGGTGTTCCATGTGAAGATTGTTTAATTAATTAAAATTATTGTTTTTTCTACAACCTTCAAATTTTGTCTTTCCCTGAATATATATTTAGTTAAGGCGGATGGATCTCTAGTCGATAAAAAACCTAGAAGAAAATAATCATATTTTATGTGTAATAACAATATTTTATTTTTAGATAACCATTTAACAATTAAATAATTCTTGTGTGATATACTTAATCAATTATTGTTATGTTTATGTTTATTTTTTTGCAGTTGAATAAGTGAAACGAAACTAAACAAAAATCAAGGATGTTTAGGTAAATAAGAACGATTGGTTTGTTTTAGTAAAATGGAACGAACACGATTTTCTTTTCGTGTAAAGAAAAATGTAGTTGCGTAAAATAATTACTTAATACTGTTAATAGCGAGCCTAAATGTTTATGCATAATTTAAGGTTGATTGTTGAAATAATTAACAGACTAATTGCTGTAATTATAGAAAATGCCAGACAATTTATTTGTGTTGCCTTCGAGCCAATTTTGTAATGCTATTATTATTTAGCATTTAGCTAATTGCCACATTAAATCTGATATAAAAATATATATTTTTTATATGTGTGTAATATTTTATTACCGAGATATGTTGCGAGATGTGATAATTAAGTTAATTAATTAAGGGTAATTTGCAACCACACAAAATTATTTGATTTACTAACAGATTGCCCGATTTTTTACTTCCGTAGCATAATTTGTTTATTTTAAGGTTTTTTTTATGTTAAATTAATTATTTAAATAAAAATTATTACTCTTTTTATTATACTGAATAAATATTTCGGAAACTGTTTCAATCTTCAGTGGTGAAGTTTTTATAAATACAAATAAAATAATGAGTATCTTTTGGAAGCCATAAGTGTTATAAATTAATGTTCTAATTGTTTTTTTTTTTCATCAGTTTATTTTTCTTTATGTTATCTTTCACCTCACACTGAGAAGTAGAGAGGAACATATAATGATGTTATATAAGACTAAATAACATAAATATGTTATCTTTTTTTTTGACACATATGATCAGCAGCGACCTGCTTCGACGACATAATATTTGTATAATAAAATGTTCAAACGCCTTTCATCTAGCATGGATAACTGGTCATGGGCGTTGTGGTCTTTATTTGTAGTCTAATTAATTTAATCTAAGACGCACATAAGATCGATACAACATCGATGGTTTTCAGAACAAGTAAGAAAAGGCTCTCCTCGACCTGGACTCAAACCTGTATATCCGCAGGGAACGAAATTCCATGACCAATGCCTTGATTGCTCATCCACCGCAATGTTGTTGTTTTTTTGAATAAGAAAATATTTTTGAAAATAATTTTTTTTATTAATATTTCTAAAAATCCGTATTAAAGCCCACGCCCTCACCAGACGGGCATTGGGCTACCGAAGGGGCAATAAACCCCCCACCCGGATTCTTACATTAAGGGTTGGTTAGGTAGTAAGTAAGTAATTATTTTGTAACAGAGTTCGACAGTCGTCAATAGAATAAACTACAAGTATGCACTTGCTCTTTTATTAATATCCCACGAATACATACAATCCGACACTCTTAAAAGTAAAATTTTTTTTTTTGTGATAATACATATCGAGCGTATAACAAAAATCGACGACGAAGTTGGCATTGGAAATCCAAAGTAATGTCTGAACTAAAATCACACGCGCACGCCTAAAATACTGGTTGTCATGTTGACTGCAACCAGCATTTCACTCGTGTGATCTTAGTACAGACATGACTCGAGACTTCCAACGCCAACTTCGTCGTCGATTTTTGTAATACGCTCGATATATTACATGTATAATATTTCTAAAGATAGAAGAAACCATAATAATTGGAAAGATAACGCAAGCGCCATCTGTTGCCTAATTTCAACAATTCTCTACAATCTGTAAGAAGAGAAAACGTTCTTAATCGTATTAAATACAATATGATTGGAAACATTTCCCCTCTAGAGTGCTTCGATTGTTTCTTTATTTTACATTTTGTTGGTTCCAGTGAATAAAAACAAATAAAATGTTACACGTGTCATTATTTATCAAACCACACGCTATCAAAAGCTTATACTTATCAATGACATTTTGATTGATATTATCATTTGCAATTGTACATTTCATGTTTCCTGCATGAATGATTGCCGATGTTTGTATTTTTTTTTTCTAGTTAGATCTTCCGGTATAATAAGATAATTTATTACAACAACACATTATTATTCTTAATGATAGAAAAACACCCCTACAGCACCATTATGGTAGATAGGGATTTTAGATTATATATATATATATATATATATATAATAGAAAAATATCTGTGTTCATTTGAACACAATTATTTAAAATTCTTAAATGGGAAAATAGCCTTACACCGAATGGTAGACAAGGCAATCGATTATAGTTGTAGAATTATTCTAATACATTGTATACAGTGTAAATATGCGATTACATGTATTATTATGCGTGATATAGGATTTTCCTCCACTGCAATAACTTTTTTAATTTTTTTTTGCAAATACTTTACACCTTTCGGTTTCAGTTTATCAATAACTTTATAAAACAAAAAAAATGTAAAGGAAAGGAATAATATAATTTTTATAACATCATGTTTGCTCAACAGAGCAATTAATATATGTTTGTTTACTTATTTCACGATGTAATTTGTTATCTTTACATGATTATGTGTTTATCAGCGTTAATGGATCAATATTTATTGCGTTCAGTTAATCCAGAAATCGATACCTATTTCAATTAATATTCATGATTATAACAACATTTTTAGTTTCCACAAAATTATATTAAGAATATTCATATATAATATCCCAACACCTGTAACATGTTTTTAAATTGGTTAAGCGAGTTAAATTTTATATATATGTATATATATTCAATGACCCTTTCTACCCATATAGGTGTAGGGTATAAATTTTAAAGACTATTTTTTATTAACACCTAACCTTGGTCGATTTCAACAAACAAGTCTTTAAGATTTATTTAATGGCTAATAATTCGTTAGTTTATTGATTTTTTTTTATTAAAAATGTTTATTTTTATTTGCGTGGATAAGAATCAGTCAAGGATACTAAGCAATGCACGAGTTTAATTGTAAAGCATAACCAATGTTTCAGTTGACCTTGAATTATTTTACAATCGCTCATTATCTCATATGATTATAAATAACTTGACATATCCCACTGAAACACCTCACACATTCTTCTTTTATTTGTTTACATGACAGATTTATTTAATTGGGGATTTAAGGATTAAAATTAAAAAAAAAAAATATTCAATTGTTTTGAAATACAATTGTTTCAATACGCGTTTGTAGTAGAGATAGGCAAAATTGATCTTTTTTCTCTACAAAATTATTATATGACAATGTTACGATTGCTTTAATAAACAATTGCAGCAACATTGCAATTGTTTGAATATGCGTTTGTAGTAGAGATGGGCAAAATCGATCTTTTTTCTCTACAAAATTAAGTATGTGACAATTAATGTTAAGTTTGCTTTAATAAACAATTGCAGTAACATTGCAATTGTTTCAATACGTGTTTGTAGTAGAGATGGGCAAAATCGATCTTTTTTCTCTACAAAATTAAGTATGTGACAATTAATGTTAAGATTGCTTTAATAAACAATTGCAGCAACATTGCAATTGTTTCAATACGCGTTTATAGTATGGGCAAAATCGATCTTTTTTTCTCGCTGAAAAATTAAGTATAAAATAATTTTCTTAATGTCATTTGGAATATTTGTATTAGGAATTGTTCATTTATGAAGAGAAATTAATTGTTATTTATTGACTTTAGCTACTTAAAATTGATGATTTAAATTGATTACTCGATTTTGCCCAACAGTTTGTAGCAGTGTCACAAGTATTTCAACACACCGACAATTAATGTTATTAAAGCAATCGTAACATTAAATAATAAATGTACCTAGTGAATAAATACTCTTTTCTATCGATTTCAATACACGTTTGTAGCAGCGTTGCAATTGTTTCAATATACATTTATAGCAGTGTTTTATTTTATTTAATTTATTTTACGGAAATCTCCTTTCTACAAAATTTACATAAATTATCACGAATAATAAATACACAAATCGTTGACGATGCCACTTTAAATCAGGCAAAAGATGGCGCTTGTGTCGTCTTTAATTTATTATGATTAAAAGTATTTTCATTAGGAAATGAGGGCCGATTCACAACCGCCCAGGAACGATCATACGTTCTGTTTCTGTTTCCCTTAAATTTTTGCTTCCTGTGAGACGTCATTGTCAAATCGAACAAAATTAAATCCACACCTTCCTCGGGTCATCCTTTCCATTTCATCTGGTTAGTCTGAATGAATGAAATTATTACATTTTTGTTTTGTTTTTTTTTACATTTTTTCTAGTCGAATACATCGATATCGATTACTCGTTATGGCTGACGTGGCTTCTGATGCCGCTGATCGTGACGATCTTACTGCCGGGCCTCATCGCGCTGCTGTTTTACATAACGGCCCTAATTTTGTACATCTACAACCTCCATTGGCACACTCTCAAGAAAACGATCGACACTCGAGACAAGTGGACGTCCGCACTGAAAATCTGCTCGGCTATTTGGGATGGCCATGGATGGATCTGGCACGGTATGTTACAATGAATTGATGCAATATCTAATTTTTAAATGTATAAGTAATCGATGAATATTTTCTTGGCTATAAAAAAAGAAACTTTTTTTTTTCTTCACTCACACATGGGCATTGGTTTATCTTAACCATGCAACCCAGTAACCTTTGTAAATTTTGTAATTTCAATTTGGGGGACAATCACACCATTCACACTACACCCATGGAATCCGGAACGAGAGCTCTTCGTTAGAAAAGTCTCTCGCCCCAGGCAGGACTCGAACCCGCACTTCCACGGCGACCCAACCATCAAGACCTGCGCCTTGACCGCTAGGCCACCGTGGCCCCAAAAGAAATTTTTTTTGCTGCCGCTAGCAAATCCTTATCAGTGTTGTAACCATATAATCCAGAAAGTAATTCCGGATATTTGATTAAAATTAAAACTCTTGGTTTGTTTCACTTATTTATATTTCCCACAAATTCGACAAATGATCGAAACTAGTCGGAGAAAATATAAATAAGTTTTCTCAGACTAATTTCGACCAGTCTAAGTGGGTAGTCCAAAATCATTAATGTATTTGTGGAGCTTAATATATGTATATTTGCTAATTATGTGAAGATTGTATAATGATAAATAAAACGTAGTTATATTCCTTTCTCACCTCACACTGAGAAGTAGGAAGGAACATATAACGATATTATATATATACATTCCTTTCTTCACTGTTTTATTTTGACATTATCTGTACATTTCGAACACTAGGTGTTCATTATTAATAGTTAAGAAATGACGTTTACAAAGGTGACAGGCGTATTTAAAGGGGAGGAGCTTAATATTAGCCAGGCTCTCACTTTCAGTACGTGTCCAGCGCGTCAGACACTTCATAATTGAAATATGTAGTCAAGGCATTGTAATTTAATTTTTTTCAGTTTTTTCATTTATTTCACACGCTTACCCTGCATTCCTCCAGGGTGGATAAAATTATTCTTTTTCACTTAATTGATTAACACCAATGTTTTATTCAAAGTTACGTTCTTGTTTTACAATTATTCGATTTAATTTCAATCAATTTTCTGTCTCCATTAGGACACGAAGTGAACGGTTTCGAGAACATCCCTGAAGACGGCCCCGCTCTGATAATCTTCTATCACGGCGCCATTCCCGTCGACATGTACTACACGATCGCCAAGATGTTTCTATTCCGGAACCGGTTGATCCACACAGTGGCCGATAACTTCCTGTTCAGGATACCTGGTGAGTGGCTGTTGTCCGATCCGTGTGTGGTCAATGTTGATGAATCATAGGGTTTCGCAGGATTTTCCATAATCGCCGACGCCATGAACGTCATACCCGGGACGAGGCTGAAGTGCGCGAACATACTTAAGGAGGGAAACTTGTTGGCGATTTCTCCCGGCGGGGTGTACGAGGCTCAGTTCAGTTCGAGCAGCTCGTATAATTTGCTGTGGAAGAAGAGGCTCGGGTTCGCGAGGGTTGCGATTGATGCAAAAGCAGTAAGGATGAGGAAATTATTCGATATTTTCATTGGTCCCATTCAGCAGACTCCACCGGTGTGACCAGTGGAACTAACCGAAAGTTTAAATTTAGCAATATTCCTCAGTTAGTAGGAAATAATTGTAGAATATAACACATATATTGTACATTCAGTTAAATTCCTACAGTTTATATCGAACAATAACTGATGTAAACAAAAATTATTTTTTTTATACCACTTTTATTTTACTATGAACCCTATATCCATATGGGTAGAAAGGGCCATTGAATATATATATATTTATTTTACTGTAACCTGACATCATATGGTAAAAGGGATTACTGATTATATTGTTACAAAATCTGGTTTAATCAGACTCGGAAATAAATAATTTAATTACTTATTTCCAAGTTTATTTATTTACAGTACACTTAACACATTTATTTACTATACTATCACACTGTCATTATTTATTTATAACGGGAGCGCCACTAGCGCGTGCTTATATACCGTGCATGTTTCTCGAACTTTCGATGAAGCCGCGTTTACAGTCGCGCGCGCCGTGGAACATTCCAGAGTGTTATTTCCAGTTGCTTCTTTCACTTTCGTTACAATATATTATTTTACTTCAGTGATTAATTTCAATTAGACGGTAATCATTATTCAAACTAGTCGCTAAAGTGAAATAAAAGTGGTATAAAAAACTTAACTGTTTTCTTTACATCAAAACTGAAAATGTAGCATGAAGTGAATGCCTTCAAGTACAAGAACTGAGTTTTTACGACCGGTTAGTTCAACCGATGGGACCGGTGGCGTCAGCTGAACGGAATCATTAATAAATAAATCAGAGTTATTCTGTACGTGAAAAGTTAAATTTAATGTATATGTTAGTTTTTAACCTCACAATCTAAGTATGCACATCAATTATAAAACTCGCTTACACTGTGATGATAAAAGAACGTGTACATTACAGAATAGCCCCGATAGTGTGCTTTAATTAATTTATTAATAGAAAATTTAAATATTTATCATTATAACGACTATATGAAAATAATTGTTACAATTTAATTCGCTTGCATTAGAGAAGTGCGCGATACGAACAGACGCACCAAGGCCAGGTGTGTCCGACATTCCAGCCAGTATATTTAGTAGGCTCTGTTCAATTTAGCGCACAGCAGGCCTAAAATATAACAAAAAAATCTTAATCATTAATTGTCCAACATGGATAAACGAGAAAATTATTGAAGATAACTAAGGTTTTATATTTTTATCTTCAATAATTTTCTCGTTTATCCATGTTGTACAATTAATGATTAAGATTTTTTTTAAATACAATTACTCACTAGCTGTTTCACAATTCACTCGACTTTTATAATTCAGCCCATCATTCCACTGTTTACCGAAAATCTCCGAGAGTCGTTCCGAGTGGCTCTGGGTGGAAGCTGGGGCCGCCGGTTCTACTTGAAGCTGTACGCTTGGACGAAGTTCCCGATGGCCCTGATTTACGGGGGTTTCCCCGTGAAACTCATCACCCACGTTGGGAAACCGATACCGTACGATCCGGATGTAACACCAGAAGAACTTCAAATTAAGGTATTACAATTATTAATGCTCCAAAAAAGTAGTTTGATGATAATTATCAGGTGCTAAATGAGTTTATTTTACTATCAAGAGACAAGTTTGCACAAGGCTGGGCGGGAATATGTATAGATAGATAAAGTATAAATGCATACTCTGCCAATTTTGAAGTTTGCCTTCCTTTAGTGGATGAAACAACGTTTATTTGATTGCCCACCTTGTAGAACCCGTATTACATTCGTTGATGATACTATTTTACCCGACGCCCTAAGAGGCAACAAGGGATAGCAGAAGATGATACCGTTTTGAAATTAGGCAACAGATGGCGCTTTGCTCCATTTTTATAATTTTTGAATTATTATGAAGTTAAAGTATTCATCATTATGATGGTTACAACCTTAACTACTTGGTAATTCATAATATAAATACTGCATAAACACTAACTATGTTTTTTTTACCACAATTATTTATTGTATGCATTTATAGTTGAAGGTAGTTTGAACTAATTTCAATTACACTGTAATCATGTGCAATTTAAATTTGTAATTTGCTGAATGCCATCAACAGACGTCAGTGTTACTGGTTCTGTGTTTACAACAAAGTGAAGTAATAAAATTATATTTAATGCTAAAATGGTTGTTGTCGAACGAGAAATATGTTCACTTCCTTGGTCAATGCCCCACCCTAGAAGGAATTAGAGAACAATTCCTAGGAATTATAAATCTGGTCAACTACATTGTACAGCACGAAGCAATACTTTCACCTATGTGGTAACACAATGGGCTTGCTATCTTGCTATGCTATCTAACCCAACCTAAGAAGTCGTAACCTCCTTACCGAAAATTATTTCTATCTACACGCCTGTTAGAGATCCAATATTAATGTATAATTAGGAATTGTTAAGTAAGTTTCACAATTCCTAATATTACTAAAATGTTTAACCAAGTGATTAATGAGACTCAAATTGAAAATATATTAATGTATAAATTGATAATTTTCAATTACTTACTGTTTTAGATTTCGACTGCGATACAAGAATTACGGGACGAACACCAAAGGCTGCCCGGCAGCATAATGCACGGCCTCCTCGACAGGATTCCCTATTTCCGGAGGAAAAACAAAATCGAGCACGAGAAATACAAAAAGGGCTCATAACGACGATGAAATCGGACCTCAAGCCAACATTCCGAAGAGCTATAAAAAAAACACAAGCATTTTTAGCGTCTTTTAAGCCAAGCAATATTTTTATACACAAAACCGGACAAGCTACTTATTATTTTCTTATTTTTGTTTGTTAATCAGTCAAGGAAACAAGTGTTTTTTTTGTATATTTTAAACTTTACAATTTAAGTTATTGATTAAATAATTTTATTTTTTTAATAACTCATTTTATCAAGAATCAAGCTGTTTCATAATCCGGATCGTAAAAAAAATTATAGTTTTTAACTTCATAGAACTATAATTTAGATTAAGAAGAAGAAAAAACAAAATTTAGGTGTTTTGTTAATGACTTGGATTATATAACTATGAAAAGTATTGTCAATGAATTTAATAATAAATTAAAGACGACGCAAGCGCCATCTTTCCATACACTAGATGAATGGTGACTGAACGTTTCATTAAATGAATTTAATGACAGTACTATTTTTATTCAATTATTCACACGGCAGGATTTTTTATTTATTTTGTGAATCAAGTTGTTAAAAAAATTATTATTTAATTAACAACATGAATTACAAAACTTAAAACAAAAATCACTTCACTCTAAAAATTAGAGAGGCAGATATAATGATGTTTTATAAGACTAAAAAAAATCCTATTTTGTGAATGATTACTTAGTCATTCAATTGACAGTACTTTTAACCAAGTCGTTAACAAAATCGCGGTTAAAATTAACAGCATCATCCAAGTTGTAATGAAACTGACAGTTAGAATTATAAAAAGTACTGTCAATGAATTGAATGAGAGTATTTTTTTTAATTTATTTATTCAATTGTTGACAGTATTAAATTTAAAAAATATACTGTCATTTTTTGTTGACAGTATTAAATAAAAAATAAACAAAAATTGTCATTTTGTCGACAGTATTTATTTATATTTTTGTAAATTCACAATCCAAATCGTTAGGCTTAGGGAAGAGAGTTTTATTTTTGTTTGGTGCCAAACCCTGGAAATGATTTAAATTAATATGAAGGATTTGTTGATTTTGGTAATTTGTATTCACATTTTGTATTTTCGCAAAGCAAATGATTTTTGTTTATTTACAGTACCTACATAGTATTTACATGCAACAGTTGCTGCCCATGTAGTATTGTTTTTTGCCCGAAATATCAGTATGATTTTTATTTTATTATAATTTTATTGTTTAATTATATGTATTTATAAAAGCATGCATTATCATTGGATGGCTATTATTCGATATTTTATGTATGTTATAATTTTTTATTTAAATCACCCATACAGCGCATAATATTTCAGCAATATTGCATTAGCATTGCAATGTTACAGACTGCTTTGCAAGATTGACGCAACTTTGATGTTATGTTACGTTGCAATGTTGCTACATCACTGCTGTGTGCATTAATGTTGTAAATACATCACCGGAGCGACATAAGGAACGCATCGTTCCCAACGGTAGAGGTCGCCTGAAGCGTATAATTGGAAGGATGGTCTCAGCAGCCTTTATAAGGAACACTCTGTTTTTCTCAGCAGAGGTCGCCTGAAGCATATAATTGGTGAGATGGTCCCAGCAGCCTTTATAAGGAACGCTATATTTCCCCCGCAGAGGTCACCTCAAGCGTATAATTGAAGGGATGGTCCCAGCAGCCTTAATAAAGAACGCGCCGTTTCCGCCGGCAGAGGTCGCCTGAAGCGTATAATTGGAGGGATGGTCCCAGCAGCCTTTATAAGGAACGCTTCATTTTCCCCCGGCAGAGGTCGCATGAAGCGTATACTTGGAGGGATGGTCCCAGCAGCCTTAATAAAGAACGCGCCGTTTCCGCCGGCAGAGGTCGCCTGAAGCGTATAATTGAAGAAATGTTCTCAGCAGCCTTTATAAGGAATGCTCTGTTATCCTCAGTAGAGAACGTGTAGAAAATCAAAGTTCAGTTCAACGCGAACTTCACAGATGCTAACACCACTGCCGTGCACCAAGAGATGACTGTTTGAAGCCCGGTGTCTGCTATCTTATTAGCCTACTAATAGTAGGTCACATTTAAACACTGTACATATCTCGCAGTAATCGTATAATTCAATTTTGCAGCAATCGCACAATACAATATTACCAAAGGCGGACATTTTAATCTTGTAGCAACATTGCATCCTACTTGCTGTAATAATCTGCAATATTTATACAACCTTTCTGCAATCTGTCTGTGCTGTATGGGCAACATGTGTAATGAAGTGGAAATCTCAACCATCAAGAAATAAAAAAGTTTTGGGAAATAAAACTTCACAAAACTTTCAGACACACACACTTGGTTTAATTGACGGATAATAAAAAAAAAAGGAGGACAGTTCAGAGGCTGTCAGCTCTTATAAATGTCTGCCTGACAATACGTTACGTTTATTTTCAAAATAAAAAAATAAATTAGCTCCAAGTATGTCTTCAACAACTCGGTGGAGAATTTTGGAAATACTAAAGATTCATTTCCATACACCAGTATTAGCATCAGTGATATTAATCTTAATATATATACATATAATTGAAAGAAAAACCACTCTACCCAAATTTGGATGTGTGGCTATATATACATATAAAGATGAATAATATGTATGTATAGATACACAGAGTTTCACCATCGATGAAAGAAGAATGTATTCTTTATACTCAAAATTAAAAGAACCATAATAATTCAAAAGACAGCACAAGCGCCATCTATTGCTTAATTTCAAGTGGACACCACCAGTTTACCATACGCAAGATGGAATACTTTTAATAAAATGTTCCATCTCACATATGGATGGTGGTGGCCACTTGAAATTAATATTAATAGATGGCGCTTGCGATGTCTTTTGAATTATTATGGTTCTTTTTACTTTGAATATAGAGTAAAGAATACATTCTTCTTATTAATTATTATGATTCTTTTTACATTTTTCAACAACAGTATTTTATACTTAATTTAGCGACTATAGTTTCGATTATCTAGTGGCCATTACCAAATAAAACTACTAGGTTGTCGTATAATGTAAAATATTATATTTTACACTTAATTATATATTTTTTAATAATAATATATCTTGATTGCTCGAGTTACATGAAGATGAAATTAAATTAACAAATAAAGCACTAATAACCTTTCTTTAAAGTGTTAAGGAAAGTTATTAATGTTTTATTTATCAATAATACATCTAGTAGCGCAGACAAATATGTAGTCGACTGTAATAATTGTCAATTGAAACCATAGTCACATAATTAATTAGTTGATGGTCGAGGCTTTCACTTGTAAAAACCCCATAATACACAATTTGTCAATAAAACTTTTTTTTTTTTAAGTTTCACAAAAATATTTATTGTAGAGGCACTGCTAAAATTGTTTCACCATCGTCATTGGCAAAACAATTGCAGCAGTCTCCACGATAAATTTTGTGAAACTTCAAAAAATGTTTTACTTACAAAATAATACATAATTAAGTGTCAAATACAGTACTCGGGTTATTCCTCATCATGTAACGTACTCTCTGTATAAACCCCCCGCCCCCCTGTAAATATAATAAATACTATTTATTTTATATCTCACCTTGTAGTTAATCTCGTTCAGAATGGATGTATTTAAATAGAAATGATAATAAAGAAATTGTTTTCGACAATTTATTTATTCGTCGTTCCTTTTTCATTTTTTGTTTTGGGACAGTCACAATTTTTTTTTTGTATTTATTTTCAATTACACACAAATCGAAGTACAGGTAAAGCACTCTAGACATGCACGAATATTTGTTTGTTTTGTTTTCACAATTAATATAATCGTCTCTCTAGAATTTGGAAATGAACGGTCGAGCGCGCTGGTTTAAGAGCGCTTAGTGATATTTACCTTTAAACAGACGGAAAAAAAAGTTGCTAATTAATATTCTCACTAGATGATTATTGTTTATACAGTGAAGGTTTTATTGGGCATTGGGATTTCACTGATGAAAAAAAAAAACGATGGGCAAAATTGATGATACAGGGAATTTTCTTTTTTAAATCTTTTTCCTTTCTACCGTTAGGTATAAGAAGTATTTGAGAAAAGTAGTTGCAGAAATAATTATTAAAATGAGTAATGAAGTTGAAATCTCGATTATTACGAAATAAAAATGGATAGTCTAAAAGTTTTGCAAATAAAAACACTTGGTTTGATCGACGGATAAAAAAAAATTCAATACATTTCAGAGGCCGTCATTTTAGTTGGTGAAAATCCTCTCTGTATAATCAATAGCTTTTGCTTACTTTTCATTATAAGGTATGATTATTATTACTAAGTAATATCCAAACAAATATATATTAGTTTTTTGAATTTAAGTAGTAGTAAAACATAAAAAAATAATTGATTGTGATGTTTATTGTACCGAGAGATTATTCCAACTCGTTTATAATATATAAAAAAGAAACAAAACACGAATGTTTTTTTTATATATAAATGCGTGAAATCCTATTTATACAATTAATAAAAAAAAAAATGTTAACACTACTTCTTTCGACATCAAAGATATTGCGATTGAAGGAAATGCGGCCGCCACTGCTGGCAGTTTTCAATGACTATTTTGACCTTAAGGTAGTTGTAAATGCAGAGTTCTGTCCTTTGTGTCATTTACATTGTTAATTTACTTTAAACGGCTTTAATGAAACTATTCAACTTTAAGTAACTCGACGTCGAAGATGAGGGTGGCATTCGGGGGGATGATGCCTGGGTGGCCGCGGGACCCGTACGCGTAGTCCGGGGAGCAGATCAGCTTCGCCCTTTGACCCACGCTCAACTGAAACAAGAAATTTATCATGAGCGCTTTTGTACAAAACATTTTTAAAGGCATGAAAATTCTTCATATTTCAATCTCATAATATTGCTGGTTTTATCCGCAGCTTGCAACTATTTAATGTATGAATTAAATATTGCATTCAGTGCGCAAGGAAAAATTAAATCATAGATTTTAATAATATTATTCAGAATTCATTATTTATTTTGTTGCAATAAAAATATAATTGTATATTTACTTATTATATCACAAATTTGTTGTAAAACCCAACTTACTTGAGCCACTCCTTCGTCCCATCCTCGGATGACTTCCCCCTTGCCAATCCTGAACTTGAATGGAACACCGCGGTCCCGCGATGAATCAAACTTGGTGCCGTTTTCTAAGGTGCCGGTGTAGTGGACGACTACAGTCTGGCCTGTCTTTGGGAACGTACGACCTATAATTTCGAAGTTCGTTAGAAATAAAATATTATTAAATTAGATTAAAATTGACTTAAAGTCTCTTTTAGTGCTTGATTTTGAGTCAAATTTATGCAAACATTGATATTTAATTTGTAATTACACTACAAGAGAGATTTTATAGTCAAGATTAGATAACGAGTGTGACTGTCAATTTTTGACAGCCACTATCAAGTGAAACAAAATACAAAGTATTTTTTTTTATTTTATCGTGTAAAATCAATTTTTAATATTTCTAATGATTTTAATAAAAATATTGAATATATAGACATACTAAAATAAAAATTATTTCTGTAAATAAATTAAATACCTGATGTGGATCATAATAAATAAAAGATAGAGAAAGCGCCATCTATTGCCTAATTTCATGTGGCATCGACAACAATTTGAGTCTATAAGGTAGACAACTGAGAATAAAGATTATTATTAATAATCCAAGTAGAAAGATCAATGGTCGATAGCCATTGCTAGTTGTAAATTATTTTAATTAGGTGAATATTGTAATAATAAATAGAATCTATTTAGCACTTTTCTTATATATATAAAAAAATAACAAGAAATTGTGATGTAATTAAATTTAACTTTCAAAAATAAAGATGTTCTCTCTCTCTATATATATATATATATTAAAAATCTATAAATGAAAATAAAACGTTAAATTAATTTAAATTCTCAAGAAATTTCAGATTATTAGCTTATTTTCGAAAGAATTATTATAATTTGTGGTTATGTTTCAAACGATCTCCAACATCAAGTTTGTTCAATTGTTCCTTTTTTTTTTTCGCCGCAAACAAAAAACAAACCAAGTCCACTCATTCCGCCGGACTAATATTGATTAATCAAAGCAACTCATTTATTCCCACATACACGAACCAGATTTAATCTATTTTTAAACCGCGAGATTATCTTTTAAACGAATCGCGTCTACAAACAAACCGCTCTCGCACCTAATTTGCACAAATCAGGAAGTGCGAAATGAAACAAAAAAAAAATACGTACGAAAAACACACACATACGCACACAGCAAACAAGGTCAAATGAATTACGCTCCCGAGAATTACGCGCTAATTCTAATAAACAATAAAATGAAATACAAATGGTTAAAGTCTTTACAATAAATAAATTAATCGCATGGGGGGAATAAGTTGTGGGTATAATTTTCGTGAATATAAGGTAATGCCAAGCCATTAGACACTCACCGTCTCCGTTGCCCAAGTTTTCAATTTCCACACCCATGATTGGTTTGTTGTTTTTTTCTGCAAATGGATAATTTTGTGTTAGCGGTGGTTCTTTTTGTGGTGTATTGAGGGTGTTTCGTGTTGTAAAAAAGGGGAAAATAAAAGGAAAAGCTCGCTTACCGGCGCAGACACGGCTGTCACAATTGCAAATGGCGTTCGTTCCATAGAAAGCGGACGCCGGTTGGCCGGAAAATTCGCTTGTTTCGACAAAAGCGCTCAGGTGGATGAGTGGAGAACTTAAATTGTTATACATAGATATTGATTATTAAAGATTAAAGAAGAAAATAATAATATTTATTTAGCAATATGCTATACAACAACATTGAATGGCACATATATGTATATATAAAAAAACAACATCCCATCCCACTCAACCTATAATTAATATTAATTATAAATAAATTATATTAATTATTAATGGATTATTTTTATTAATTAATTCACCAAAGTGTTACATTCCTCATATTTCTCTTTAAATTATTTAATGAATATAGATAATCGGGGCTATTTCGTACAGGAAATATTAAGTTTAATATATAAGTAAATTCTAATTGATTAAAAAATGGAAAGCATGAAACAAATACTTGTACTTAAAATGTTGACCATTGAACGCAACAATTTAGCATATATTCGGGGCTACTCTATAAGGAAAATGTTAAGTTTAGCGTGCATGTTATTATTATCATCACAGTCTAAACAGTTTTTTTTAATAGATGTATATGCATAGAATATGAATTAATTTAATAACGCAAACGTTAAACTTAACAATTTCAGTACGGAATAGCCCCGAGGATATCAAAACAAAAATGTGATTATATGTAAATCTTTTTTAGTTGAATAAATATCAATTTGAAAAATATATATACATACCTTATTACACTTCATATTCTATGTATTATTTATGTATCTATTAAAAAAACATGTGATCAAAGAAGATGAATTTCTAGTTACTCTATGATGTGATGATAAAAAATAACGTAAATGTTAAATTTAACATTTCTCTTATCCCCAATTATTCTCTTGTACCAAGCGTTTTATTCATCTTTTTATAAGAGAAAATTAATTTTAATAATAGATGCAATTTCATTTAAAATGTATATTTTTTCCTAACCACATTTTGGAACAATTTTATTTTATATTCAAGCAACTTATAATATAAAATATCAATGAATTTTTAATGGACAAAATACTAAAATAAACAAAATGTTCCAGCAAGTAGTTTGGATTTCGCTTACAGATACATAGACGTAGTTTGTTATATACTAAATCTATGTATAGCCTCATAATTTTCTATGAATCCGAGTGACAACATTGCGCGAAAAAAAGTTCCTAAAAAAAATCCGTCAAGTTCAAACTCCACATAATTTATTTATTTACGCTTTCTAATAGTTCAACCGTGAAGAATTCATTTCAACCGATTCCCGACGATGAATTCCCTGCTGCGCTCGAATTTATCCCGCGGGATAGCCTGCAGGCAAATGGTGGTGAGTGTAAATTCTTACATAACCTCAAAACAAGGGAAACTTTCATGCAATGAAAAATATGAAATTGTTTATTTGAATGTAAATTATAAAACATATTGTAATTATTTAATGGTGAAATTGCTTCTTAATTTTTTATATATAATGAAAGTTCTAAATAAATTGTCTTTATTATTATAATAATATTATTAAATTGTGTTTTAAAAGAGGAGTAATTCAATGAAGGAAATGTTTTGGAATTGCAATTTCTGAATTAAAAGAAAATTTAATACTTTGTTAATGCTTTCTATTGTTGATTGAAAAATTGTATTTTCATGATTAAAAATTTTCAATCAACTCCCATCACAATTCAAATTGTTATTATTGTTGTTTTATTGCTTTAGGCAAGTTATTCCAGTGAGATCCCAAAAAACATCTTATCTAAAACAATAACTGCCGATAAACAAAGTGAAAATGGCTCCGTTTACGATAAGAAACCTTTTAAAATGACTCTCGAAGCCGGTAAGTCGATCCGCGAATATTATTTTTGCTGAATATTAATGAAATTATTAAACATCTTTATTGCTATAATAATTGGGAGATGACGCAAACGCCATCTGTTGTCTAATTTCATGAGGCATCGCCTTTAAATCTTTATTATTGCTTTTTAATCTTTTACTCTTATACTGATATTGGGTGTCGAGGACTGTTTTGATAGAATAGAATGCCGGATGCAATAATATATACCATTTCAAATTTATGGCTTTGGAACAGAAAGAAAAACAGCAATCGACTAACGGCCAGAATTTATTTAGTGATTTAATTTTTAAGGAAAGAAATATCATTGGTGTCTGTGCGGGAAATCGAAAACGCAGCCTTTGTGTGATGGCACGCATAGAATGGCCCAATTGAAAATCAAGCAAAAGTAAGTCACCATTTTTTTTTTTTCATGATTTCATATTATTTGTTTATTGTATTTTTTCAATTGTTTTAGACCGATTCAATTCGCGGTGGACAAAACAAAAGAATATTGGATTTGTAATTGTAAACATACGAACAATCGTCCGTTCTGTGATGGGATGCATAAACAGAAGGTTGTGCAAGAGGCTACTTCGACAATAAGGCAATAACGGTAATTTATTATCGATTAAAATAAAGTGAGTTTAAATGAAGCTAAAAACAATTTAATGTAATTTATTTAGGTCTAATGGAAATAGATGATTTTTAATTACAACTTTTTATTATCAGTTTAATTTATATTCAGCAGATTCACAATTGTTAGGATATTTTGAATGAGACGGTATTGCGATTCTGAGTTTTCTCTATCAACCCTGCTTCGGTATAGCTCCAATGTTATTTTTTATTGTATTAGATGGGTTCAATTTATTAAGAATCCAGCCCTGGATCTTTTGAAGTTGTTTCGATATAGTGCACTCGTTGAGAATCTAGCCCTGGATATTTTGCAGTCGTTTAGATCGAGTATACTCATTGAGAATCCGGCCAGAGATCTCTTGAAGTCATTCAGATATAGTGCACTTATTGAGAATCCAGCCCTGGAACTTTTGAGATCATTTAGACATAGTAGACTAAATGAGAATCCGGCCCTAGATCCCAGTGGTGTAGACCAAATATCCAAATATTTATTAATTATTCAGAAGCATTGCTTTGTTTCGAAAGAAATTTTATTACCTATTTGTCTTTCTCTTTATATTTACAATTTGATAAAAATCAGTCCTAATAATTCACTACACCTTCCCCGCTCCTACGTCTTCTCAACATCGGGTTTCTTCTCTTGGCCGCTCCCTTCGTTCAGCTCCATATCCAGCCTCTCCTTCGCCCTGAACACCTTCGACTGTATATAAAAACTCCCACCGTTCGCTTTGTCGTTAACCTTAAACAGATGTTCGTAGCGGGTCTTAATCTCCTCCTTGTCCAGCCCGGAGACGTTCAGGATCTGCTTGGCCTCGTCCAGAGACATTCCCGTTTTGTTGTTGGCCACCCTCTCGGCCCGAGTCTTCGTGTTTCCCATGCGACGCGCCGCTTCCTGGGACGCCTCAATTTCTTGCTTCAAGGCCCTGGCGAAGGCCCGGCCGATGATCTGCGAACCGGCCAGGATTAACTGCGCGATGAATTTCGCCATTGTAGAGGTTTAATTTCCTTTTTTTGAGTCGGTTTCCTCTGCGCACTTAACCTCTAAATTCGTGAAAGGGTGACATGTTTTTGCAGTGTTGCCAAATCTTCAAAATCATTGATGGTTTATTTTATATAGTTTGTATGTGTTCCAACATGCAATTTGAGTTGCATATATTGCGTCTCTAAAAACATAGATGTAATTTTTAGACATAATACGTTACATCACTTTTTAAGTCATTTGAATATTGTTATTATTCATTTAAATTCATCTGTTATTTCTTACTTCACAAATTTTAATTGTGAAGTAGGAATAACAGCATTTTAAAATGTGATTAAATATTTTTAATAACTGCCTCTCATGGATTATTTGTAATCATAATCGATTTGAAAAAAGAAAACATTTTTTAAAGTTATATATAGACCAAAGATAAAATTTTGTTTTATGTGGTTATATTAATTTGTAACTATATACGTGATCTATGAACTTTTTATTGGCGTAATATATGCAACCCAAACAACATGTTAGAAAAATTCAAAGTTGTAAAATTATATAATGAAAAATAATTTTCATTATTTGGGATGTAAATAGAAAATCTAAATAGTTTTTGCAGATATTAGTTTATTTTGTATGTATTAAATGGAAAGTATAATTGAAAATACAACAAAATTATCAAGAAACCATTAAAAAATAAACGTCTTGTCAATCAAATAAAACTTTTAGAATTTTATTGATAAGTTATGTGAAATGGTTACATAAGATATCGCAAACAAACAATTGAAACTTTTAAAAAAGTGAAGTAAGAAATGAATCTTTTATTTATTTTAACCAATGCTCAATTTATTGGTTGATTGAGAAGAGATTCATTTTTATTGATGATTAAAAAAATGCAATTTTTGTTGTAAATAACGCTCCGTGTTATTTTTCAATTATATGTTTTAATAATAAAATCGAGTTTTCCATGAACGCGCAGTGCCGCCAACACAACAATCATATTTAAATACGAACAATGCCCTTCATTGTACTCGCTATCTTTCAACTGTTGGCACCACTGTCCCTCACTTTTGACGTTTCGCCTGTTGTTAATCACTGGAAGGATGTTTATCCAATGATGTCAGTTTGGATTTTCATGACATTCACCGAAACGTAGATTCCAGCAACGCACGAAGATGTCCGTGGCTCTGCAGACCGACTGCAAGAGGATCTTGGACACCCTGGGCAATTGTTCCAACGATGAACTCGACGAGATCATGAACGACGACGACAGGATCCAGATTCTAATCGCCGATCTCGATCAGGTCAGTCACTGCACTTGAAGAAGTTTTAATTGTCGGGATGATTGTTGAGTTCTTTTTTTGTTGATGATGTAATGGGTGCACAGAGGATGCAGTAGTTTTATTTTTTTTATAAATGTTAAGTGGAATTGATTTAATTGTGATTTTAAATGAAGGGTATAATTCGGTTGTTATTTATTACAAATTAAGTTTTAATCTTAAATTATATGTCTTTATTCAGGGACTTTTAAATTACATTAATTGTATAATACAGCACTTTAAATAATTTTGAGATTGTCCTTTCATAGGCTATCGACCCGAGGACTTTCTGCCAAAGTTTATCTTTGAAAATGTGTACCGGTTGAGTTGTCTCGAAAAAAAAAAAAGTGATTAGAGTACGTTATTAATAGATTTATATATTATTTGTGTATATTAATTTTAGCGTTAACATAAAATTAATCTACTACTTTAAGTTTAAACACAATAAGCAAAATAAAGACAGAAAACGGTGCATCATGGTTAAATTAACGATTAATGTTGAATATTTTATTCAGTGGAAAGTTATGCCAACAATGAATAGTTTTGAGGAGGGATTTTAACGTTTTATTTTTGAATATTATGATCGACCCCGACACCAATTGGTTAAAGGGGACATCGATTATATATATATATAATAATAATGATCATTTTGAAGTTACATGCTATTATAATCTTACCTTCTACATAATTTAATTTCATTATATAAATGTATGTACTGTACCAAACAACAATAATGTTTTAATGGGGGTTAAGTTAGGTTAGGTTAATTTTAAAAGTGGCTTTAATTATGCTCTGTTAAGATATTTCAATGTTATTAAAGTTATATATAGGTAAGTAAAGTATTTACTGAATTATAGAGTTATTTATTCAAATTACATTATGAGTTATAAATAATAAGATTCCATGTTTTAATATTAAAGCATGTGATAATTGTAATTTTTTTTTCTTTAAAGAGTTATCTAAGAAATCTACAATCGGAAAAGGAGTCCATTATAAAGTCAATCGATCAGCTCAGCGAGTTAAATTTGACGAGAGAACCTGAGCTGGTTGAGGGTCGTGAGAAGATCGAACAGTTGTCCGCTGAGGGGGAAGAACTGTCGAAAGTCGTTGAAGAAAAATATAAAGAATTAAGTGAGTTTAATTTAGCCTAACTTTTAAATCTACAGAAAATCAGTGAATATACACATTTATTACAAATTAATCATTCTATTACCGAAAAAGTAATTATTATGAAAATAAATTAATATTTATTTGAATTTCATAATTTTACTAGGTAGACGTTGCTTACCCTTGCCTATCCCAGTGAACAGCTCCTGCTTTATATTAACCTTAACGTTTTTATAAGGATAGTTTCATTATAATTTATTATAGGGGATAAAGGTGGTGATATAACTTTGGAAACCGCCCTCGCCCTGCTGCAAACGGCAGCGAGTGAAATGGAAGAAGAGTCCGACGAGGTCGCAAAAGGCTTCCTCGACAGCGACAAAGAGCTCGATCAGTTCCTCGACGATTTCCTAACGAAGAGGAAACTGATGCATCTGCGTCTGGTGAAAGCGGAGAAACTGTCGAAAATCCTGTCTCAGGATCCATTGGGCGGGGGGAATTACATGAACGCTCCCCCTCTGAGCGTCAACAGCAATTATTTCCCGACGATCCCTGCGGTTAATCCGGCTTCTGTTCCCTACCCTATTAATCCTCCTCAGAGTTCCGTACCTTATCCGACGGGCGCTTTTAACATGCCCATGCCCGGTTATTTTCAGAATCATTATTGATTTTGTGAGGATTTATTTTATTTGTAAATATTCTTTTTTTTGTGTATAGGTTTCACAATTCTGTAATTTTATGTATGTGATTTTCACAAGTGCACATAAATATTTTTTTATAATGCACAAAAAGAAAAATAGGTGTAGATTTTGGATGAAAAAAAAGTAAGGGGGGAAGAAATAAACAAGATATTTTCAATTTAATTCGCTGGCTTTTTTTACTTCGCAATGTATAAAGTTAAAGCCAACATAAAATCAATTTTTAATTCTTCTAATGGAATGGTAAAGGAATATAATAATAAAAACTGTGAGAATTACTTGCTTCACTTGTTTATTTGATCATTAAATATACAGAGGGTGGTGCCACATATGGAAAACCTTTTTTATATTTTTATCGAAAAACAGTTTTCACCAATGTTAAAAAAAAAAACAATAGTCAAGAAAAAAATATTTAATTGGGCAATAGATGGCGCTTGCATTATCTGCCAATTATTATGATTCATATTGTACTATTATTACTATTACAAATCTTCACATAACTCGCAAATACAGTTAAATATCATATAAAATAATATAAAATGTAATGATAAAATCAATTATGAAGCTTTTTGTAAATATTTAATTCACGAAATTAAAAGTGTTTCCAAATCTAAATTAATAAAAATTCATTTGTGACATGGAAGCGCTTTAAAAATATTTTGATAAAATTTGAAATGATGTGTAACGAAGTAGTGAATAAGACTTATTTTTTCATTCCATTTCATGATTCGTGTAACACCATTTCTGAGTCGCAGTATTTTCCACTCCGATAAAAGCAGGCTTTTTTTGACCCTAACTTTTGATTGGATGAAAATCTGTGGAATCGGTTGCTCAAAGATTTCTGGAATTAACAAAATTCTCATGAATTTCTCGCTAACCAATTCCCGCTCAAAATATCCCGTTTATTTCTTTGTTTCCTTACTCGCGATCGGAATTAATATATCCATCGGTAATTATTTTTTAAAAAGGACGAGTCGATCAAGTGCTCCTTAAAGGCTGACGTTTTGTTATCCGGCCCGAAGTTGTTGCAAGTTATTAACATTACGATTAGTTGTTAAAAAGAGATGTGGCGAGTGGAGTAGGATTAGAGTTAAAAGTTTGTCTGAGTGCGCGGGAGATTGTTTAAAGAAATGAATCGAGTTTTATGAAAATAGCCAATTTAATTTAAAAAAAAAACAAGTAAACAACTTACTGAGCACACTTTTTAATAATGTTTTGTTAACATGAAAGTAATGTTTAAAATATTATTACAGGATTGTTTTTTTTAATCAATCATTAAAATTTCATAGTTATAATCCTCTTTCCCCATCTTTTTCATTTTCATCAGTTGTTTTTTTTTTCACAATAGACCAACTTATAAATAATGAACGTAGGGTTATAAAGAAAACTATATTTCTTTTTTTTATAATGGTTTAAGTCAATGCCCCACTGAATTATAACCCTACGTTCATTATTTATAAGTTTGTCTATTGTGAAAAAAAAAAACAATTGATGAAAATGAAAAAGATGTTAATGTAGGATTTTAAAATGTTTCGTGATTCATTTGTTTAAACAGACTATCAAACTACCGCTAAGTGTGTATTGTGTGTGCAGTTTAATGAATAGTTGAGATATTGTGTTCAGGAATTAACAAGACATAATGTTGAGTTTAGAGTTATATAAATTGCAAATAAATAGCTTATATTATATGATATGGAAAAATATATATAAAAGAGAGAGATATTGTATAAACTGATGATATGAAATAAATTATTATATTATGATATAACCAGAGAATGATCGAAAAGAAAATTGTTTTTTTTTTATATTAGGAACCAAGAATTTGGAAATAATCAGGGCTATTCCATACAGAAAACATTAAATTTTACGTATACCTTAATACATTTACATTATATGTACATCAGTGATGATAAAAAATAACGTACGTGTTAAATTTAACATCCTCCGAACAATTCAAGTCGTTTGAAATAATCGATAAGTTCTCCTTGTTTGATTTTTGAGATGTTCCCATCTTAAAATTTGTCTATTAAATGTATATATCAGATCAACTGATGTTGTTTGGTGATTACACTGTATTTTTTTTTTAATATTTGGCATTGTTGCAATTGTTTCAGTACAGCCACTGAAGTTATTGTGTGATGAATCAATTGTCACAGTGTGAACCAATTAGAACAACTAATTGTTTCATGATTTCAATGTTGATTGGTTGACCCTACGGCAATTATTTTACTATAACATGAATAAAGGTTGTAAAACAATTGCAGCAGTGCCAACTTTAGGAGTGATGTGCAGTGCTGCGTAACCTCGAATAGGACAGACAGGCTCCTCCTCCAGGTGGTACCGATTGAAGTCTACGTCTTCTTGATCCGGTCCCGGGAGACAGCAAATCTTCTGTGGCTTCAGTGGAAGCGGTGCGATGACATGTCAAAATAAGGTAATGAAAATAACTTTAAAGTCAAAATCAGGCAACATTAGTCAATATTGGGCAATAGGAATGACTCTGAAGTCAAAATTAGGCAACGGAAATAAATATTAGGCAATATGAATGACTTTAATGTTAAAATTAGACAATGAAAATGACTTTACAGTGAAAATCAGGCAACACAAGACAATATTGGTCAATATTAATAACTTTAAAGTTAAAATTAGGCAACATTAGTCAATTTTGGCCAATATGAATAACTTTAAAGTAAACATTTGGCAATGATAATAACATTAAAGTCAAAATTAGGCAACACAAGTTAATATTAGGCAATATGAATGACTTTAATGTTAAAATTAGACAATGAAAATGACTTTAAAGTGAAAATCAGGCAACACAAGACAATATTGTTCAATATTAATAACTTTAAAGTCAAAATAAGGCAACACAAGTCAATATTAGGCAATAGGAATGACTATAAAGTCAAAAATAAGCAATGAAAATAATTTTAAAGTCAAAATCAGGCAACATTAGTCAATATTGGCCAATAGGAATAACTTTAAAGTAAACATTTGGCAATGATAATAACTTTAAAGTCAATATTAGGCAACACGAGTTAATATTAGGCAATATGAATGACTTTAATGTTAAAATTAGACAATGAAAATTACTTTAAAGTGAAAATCAGGCAACACAAGATAATATTGGTCAATATTAATAACTTTAAAGTCAAAATTAGGCAAAGAAAATAACTTTAAAGTCAAAATAAGGCAACACAAGTCAAAATTAGGCAACACAAGTTAATATTAGGTCAAAATTACGTAATATAAGGCAGTGTGAAAGACTTAAGTGTCAAAATTAGGCAAAGAAATTATCTTTAAAGTCAAAATCAGGCAAGACAAGTCAATATTAGGCAATGAAAATAACTTTAAAGTCAAAATTAGGCAACATAAGTTAATATTAGGCAATATGAATGACTTTATTGTCAAAATTAGGCAATGAAAATAACATTAAAGTCAAAATCAGACAACATAAGTCAATATTTATCACTTTATTGTCGAAATTAGGCAATGAAAATAATTTTAAAGTCAAAATCAGACAAGGCAAGTCAGTATTAGGCAAATGACTTACTTTAATGTTAAATTAGGTAATGAAAATAATTTTAAAGTTAAAATCCAATTATATCAACTAATAGCTTCATAATTTCGATGATTATTGGTCGACACTACAGTGTTTGTTGTTTTATTACACTATGGTTTTATTGGTTGTGGTGAAACAATTGCAGAAAAAACAGTGTAATTCGCGTACAGTATAAAAATCAAACAGTTCAAGCAAAGATTGAATAGTTTGAATAAGTGAAAGATCGAACTGTGATTTTAATTTTTTTTAATCTTTTTCCTTTCTACCGTTAGGTGTAAGGAGTGTGATTTTAATAAAAGCTCAAAATATTTTATGATTTCATATTTTTGAGTCAGTTTTCTAATCTCGATTTGTTATTGCATATGAAAAACTACCATACACTATCTAAAAAAATGTTTCAATTATTCTAATATAAGTAATAGATACTCTCTAATGAGTGTCATTTATATTATTATCATAGACACAAACCAATCTATAAAATGGATATTTTTAGCTTAATTGCAATAGGGTATTGTATCTATAAAATGGTTGGGAACTGGACATTTTTAGCTTCATTGGAATACGGTATTGCAATATATGCGTTAATTGTAGTAAGGTGAATTAATTTCGTTGAAACGGAAACACGTTTTTTACTTTTTCTTATAAAAAGGCATATTCTTTTATTTTAAAATTTGTTAACAACCCAACACCAAACAAAAAAATCAAAATCGAGTCCGTGTATTCGGGTCCGTTAGAGCATCCCTAAAACCGACTGGCGACGATTTAATGGTGTTTCTGTTGTTTCTTGTTTTTCTCGCTGTGTGCCTTGCTCTTGTTAGCGTGGCTCTTGCTGTGGTGCTTGCTCTTCTGGTGGGCCTTGCTGGTCTTCTGGTGCGACTTGCTCTTGCCGTGGGACTTGGCGTGCTTCTGGTGGGACTTGCTCTTGCCGTGGTGCTTAGCGGCCTTCTTGTGTGGCTTAGACTTCGATTGTTTGCTATGGGCCTTGGCGTGCGACTTGGCTTTCGATTTCAGTCCGTGGGATTTGGATTTGGCGGATTTCTTCACTGGGGAAGCGCTCCTTGAACGAGCTGAGGGATTTGTAATGTTGTTAGTTTAATCTTTGAAATGATTATTTGTTTTGATGTTAATTACTTACACGATCCGATTGAGAGTTTTCCTGATCCAAAGCCGATTGATCCACCGTAGCTACCGCCGCCGGAACTTGAATAAGAGGTGGAGCTTTCATAACCGCTGGAAACACCGGCTGAAGAAGAACTGCCTGAGCTACCTGAACCGCTTATGATACCTGTTCCGCTTGAGCTACCTGAACCGCTTAGGAAACCTGATCCGCTTGAGCTACCTGAATCGCTTATGCCACCTGATCCGCTTGAGCTACCTGAACCAGATGAACCTCCGCCGACTCCAATTCCGATTCCACCATCACCTCCAATTCCGATTTCACCACCAATATCGATTCCAATTCCTGAGCTTATTTCAACGCTTTTAACGCTGATCGTTTCTCCTTCGACTTTAATATCAATGGATAATTTCTCCAACGATTCGAGTATAGCCACGACTTCTCCATCGGACGATTCTGCATCACCACTGACTACAGCTTCGGCACGGCTAATCAGCTTATGCACGCTCGCGGAGAAGTTACCATCGAATTTAATATCAACGGTTCCTTGGGTGTACTCTGCGTTGTAAACGGCGTATGTGACGAGGAGGAGCATTTGGAAATTTTTCGATGAAATTTTGGTTACTTTCACGTTCTTCTCTCCGAACAGCACGGCGAACGCGTCTCCAACTTCAATGAATTCTTCGGGAATGAAAAATGAAAATAATAATAAAAAAATTACATAAAATTAGATTTTCAGCAACACGATTGGCAGATGTTGAAAATAATTTAATTTAATTCATCAATGTTATTTCAAATGAGATAATTATGTTATTTGAAGTGACCAATCGGAGCTGGCAACCAATTAGATTTTTTTTTCGGGGGGCAACTAATCACAGCTGTTTTTTTAATGGCAACCAATTAGAGTTGTTTGATTTACTGACAACCAATCACAGTTGTTTTTTAATGGCAACCAATCACAGCCGTGACAACCAGTGAGAGTTGTTTTTTTTTAATAGCAACCAATCAGAATTGTTTTTTTTTTATTGGTGACCAATCACAGCTGTTTCTTTAATGATAACAAATTAGAGTTGTTTGATTTAATGACAATCAATTACAGTTTTTTTTTTTAATAGCAACCAATCAGACTTTTTGTTTGGAATGGCAAATAATCACAGCTGTGACGAGCAATGAGAGCTTTTTTTAATGGCAATCAGAGTTGTTGTTTTTTTCTAATGGAAACTAATCACAGCTGTTTTCTTTTAATGGCAACCAATTGCAGTTTGGTTGAGATAAATATTTATTTTAAAAACATTCGGCTGAATTGAACGCTTTTTTCTCCTCCACGCACAACACAGTATCCATTTCATTTCAAATGTAACTCATATCTCACAAATATCAGTTATGAATTTGGAGCAACTGTATTGTGCGGGATGAGACTGTTTCCTCGCTAGAATTTACTTCTTCAAACTACTTCTCACGAAAGGAAATTTGAAGAAGTAAATACGAGTGGGAAAGAAATCCCACACCTCTCGCGTAAGGAAAAACGAAAACTTTCAGCAGCAAACAATCAGACAGCTCGAAAAATGAAAATGTTCAGCAATACAGCTGTCTCGATAATTGCTAAAGTTGGAAATAATACTCACCAGCGTTACTGACGAAATTGTATGAGGATTCGATTATGTAGCCCATGGCTTTGGCGAAACTTCCTTCGTAATAGCCCAAAATTATGCCCACGTTGCCGGCCAACTCTTTGTAGCTCGATTCTGCGATTCTGCCCATGAGGACGTCGACTAAAACGTTGAGGGACTGCTTCTTGGCTGTTTGTTCCATAATGTTGATCAACTTCAGGAGGATTGAGAGAGCCCTCTGCATTTTCATGCTTATTCCGCATTGTGCCTTACAGACAGGCGCTCTAGGAGCGGGAGTGTCTACTTCAGTTGGTTCTGGAGTGTCTACTTCAACTGGTTCTGGAGTGTCTACTTCAATTGGGTTTGGAGTGTCTACTTCAATTGGTCCTGGAGTGTCTACTTCAATTGGTCCTGGAGTGTCTACTTCAACTGGTTCTGGAGTGTCTACTTCAATTGGGTTTGGAGTGTCTACTTCAAGTGGTTCTGGAGTGTCTACTTCAATTGGGTTTGGAGTGTCTACTTCAATTGGGTTTGGAGTGTCAACTTCAATTGGGTTTGGAGTGTCTACTTCAACTGGTTCTGGAGTGTCTACTTCAATTGGGTTTGGAGTGTCTACTTCAACTGGTTCTGGAGTGTCTACTTCAACTGGTTTTGGAGTGTCTACTTCAATTGGGTTTGGAGTGTCTACTTCAACTGGTTCTGGAGTGTCTACTTCAACTGGTTTTGGAGTGTCTACTTCAATTGGGTTTGGAGTGTCTACTTCAACTGGTTCTGGAGTGTCTACTTCAACTGGTTTTGGAGTGTCTACTTCAATTGGGTTTGGAGTGTCTACATCAATTGGTCCCGGAGTGTCTACTTCAATTGGTTTTGGAGTGTCTACTTCAATTGGTTTTGGAGTGTCTACATCAATTGGTTTTGAAGTGTCTACTTCAATTGGTCCTGGCTTATTAGTTACTGAACCCTCTATAAACAGAGTGAATTATTATTCAATTATTCGCATCAAAAATACTGAAACGAAAACATTTTCAACAAATAATTAAATTCAATTTATTGGACTGTATCCGTACACAATTCAAATCGCGCAAAGCACAATTCAGATTCGCTCTTCTAAAAACACTTTAAAGCTCTATCTCTCGACTTGCGTTCGTTGATCCGACGCCATTTCCCTACTTTCCTTTTACAAATCCCGTTAAAAGAACATTGTGTGTATCTAATTGACAATAATATTTTATTTAGTTTTATTTAATCGTTCATCCGTTTGCCATTTAAGGTGTCGGACTTATTTTAATTTAATTAAACTGTATTTACTACTTTCGCACAAACTGAAAAAAAAATCTATTCAATATGATGTTTTGGAGGTGTGTAGTAAGCCTTAAGGCTTTACACCAGCCACATTAACAATTGTAACATTGACTACATATGCTTAATCGATGTTTGAACCGTTGAATGTGAAGTTTATAAAGACAGATTACGCGTATTATCGGTTCCTCGCGACTCCTCTTCACAGAAATCGAATCGAATGGAAATTCGAATCGTCATTATCATAATTGAAAAACATCGATTTTATCCATTCCAATGGACCAATCATTAGTTGCTTATAATAAATATTATTATTAGCAATTTATTACAAACAAATCGAGCTTTACTTAAAATTCAATACATTATAAATAAAGAAAAACAGTTGGGGTTTACTTACCGCATGTGTATTCGCAAGTTACGAGTTTGCTGGCGGCTGCCTTAAGAGATTTCGAGTGAGCCCTGGATTCTGCAAAGAAATGTATATTTATTATCTGTGGATCATTAGGCTGATGTTACCCACAAGCATTCAATTGCTGTCAGTGCAGAAAGTGTAAAAAAATCTGTCTGTGCAGAAAATGTAAATTTCTGCACAGTGCAGTCTGCCGGTGTAAAAAGTCTAGTGTTTTACACTTTCTGCGCCGACTAAATGAAATCCTTATGGGTTCAAGTTTGTGCAGCACAAAACGTGTTTTATTACACGTTTATAGAAATAAAAAAAATATTTTTTAAACATATAGTTCATAGAAAAAGAGAGCAGTACATTACATTTGATTCTAACTGTCATTCAAATCATGATTGAAATTGAATTAAAAAACATTTGACTGGAATTGTCATTCATGATTGAAATGGAGTTAAAAATTATTAAAAAATTTATAACGTTGCTATAAAATTAAAAAAAGATGATCAGGATGGAAATGGGTTGTTATAGACTGCGTACGTGAAAATATTTAAAAGAATGTGCTTGGAGTTATAGAAAATCTACAGTTTGGAATCATAGAAATTCTATATAATGAAGTTATAGATATTAAAATCATATAAATCTTATAATTTCGAGTAATAGAAAATCTTATTTTGGAATAATAGAAATCCTATAACAGAAAAGACTACAGCTTGGATTCATAGAAATGCTATAAGTTGGAGTTATAGAAAAGTTACAGCTTGTAATCATAGAAAGCCTATATCATGAAGTTATAGATATTAAAATCATATAAATCTTATAATTTGGAGTAATAGAAAATCTTAGTTTGGAATAATAAAAATCCTATAACAAAAAAAACTACAGCTTGGATTCATAGAAATGCTATAACTTGGAGTTATAGAAAAGTTACAGCTTGTAATCATAGAAATCCTATATCATGAAGTTATAGATATTAAAATCATGTAAATCTTATAATTTGGAGTAATAGAAAATCTTATTTCGGAATAATAAAAATGCTATAATAGAAAAACTACAGCTTGGATTCATAGAAATGCTATAACTTGGAGTTATAGAAAAGTTACAGCTTGTAATCATAGATATCCTATATCATGAAGTTATAGATATTAAAATCATATACATATTATTATTTGGAGTTATAGAAAACCTATAGTTAGAAGTGCTAAACTTCTATAGCTAATATTTGTATATTCACCAATGTAAATCTATGAATTTACAGAATTTCGACACGATCAAACATTATTTTCGTTTTTAGATTAAATTTTTCTTTTTTTTCATTTCTAAATTTGAATCGTGACTTACCGACTGTGGCCAGAAGGCACAAGGCCCCGATGATGAGGACCTTCAGAGACATTTCGATTTTGCCGCTTCCAACTGCCACTCTGGAGATGTGAAGGCGAAGCGTCGACTGTTGTTGACCATCCGGCCGGTCCGACATTTATACCGATTTTTCCGGAATGCCGGAATTCACGTATCGCCGTTATCGCCGGACACACGCGGAAGGGAGGAATCCGAAAAATCGCCGGCGTTTTTCGAATAGCCCGAAATCGAAAATCCCTGAACGGCAGAATATTTGCGATTGCTGTTTTTTTTTTCGTTACATTTCGTAGGTTTTATGCTTCAATAACTTTAAACGATTATCAATTGTAATGGGTAATTGTATTGTTTTTCGTTTAACAAAAGTTCAACCACAATATTCAAGCTGGACCAAATTAACACTTGTGTGTTGACGGGTAAAACTTTAATGTTGTAATTAAAAGTTAAGTGTTGTGGTTGCTTAACTTTTAATCACAATGCTAAAGTTAACTGTTGTGGTTACTTAACTTTTATTCACAACATTAAAGTTAACTGTTGCGGTTACTAAACTATTAACCACGACACTAAAGTTAACTGTTGTGGTTACTCAACTTTTAATTACAACATTAAAGTTAACTGTTGTGGTTACTTAACTTTTATTCAAAACATTAAAGTTAACTTTTGTCGTTACTAAACTATTAACCACGACACTAAAGTTAAGTGTTGTGGTTACTTAACTTTTAATCACAATACTAAAGTTAACTGTTGTGGTTACTTAACTTTTATTCACAACATTAAAATTAACTTCTGTCGTTACTAAACTATTAACCACGACACTAAAGTTAACTGTTGTGGTTACTCAGCTTTTAATTACAACATTAAAGTTAAGTGTTGTGGTTACTTAACTTTTAATCACAATACTAAAGTTAACTGTTGTGGTTACTTACCTTTTATTCATAACAATAAAGTTAACTGTTGTGGTTACTAAACTATTAACCACGACAATAAAGTTAATTGTGGTTACTTAACTTTTAATCACAATAATAAAGTTAACTGTTGTTTTTACTTAACTTATATTCACAACAATAAAGTTAACTGTTGTGGTTACTTAACTTTTAATCACAATACTATAGTTAACTGTTGTGGTTACTTAACTTTTAATCACAACATTAAAGTTAACTGTTGTGGTTACTTAACTTTTAAACCCAACATTAAAGTTAACTGTTGCGGTTACTAAACTATTAACCACGACACTAAAGTTAACTGTTGTGGTTACTTAACTTTTAATCACAATACTAAAGTTAACTATTGAGGTTACTTAACTTTTAAACACAACATTGAAGTTAAGTGTTGTGCTTACTAAATTATTAATCACAACACTAAAGTTAAGTGTTGAGAATACTTAACTTTTTATCACAACATTAAAGTTTTAACTTTTACCACAATACACAAGTGTTAATTTTGTCCACGACATTCCAGTTTTAACTCTAGTGGTTAAAATCTGAGTTAAAACTGGAATTTTGTAGATACAATTTTAACTTCAACCATCACATTTTAATACCATAACATCCAAGTTTTAACTGTAATACGCAAGTTAAATTGTATCCACAATATTCCAGTCTTAACTGTAACCATAACAATTAAGTTTTAACTTCAATCATTTCAAATGTTGACTTCCATCATGACACCGAAGTTTTAATTTTAACTACAATACACTAGTTTTAACTTAATTCACGGTATTACAGAATTAAATGCAACCTTAATATTTAAGTTCTGGTTTCTAACATAAAACTCAAATTTTATCTTTAATCACAACCTTAAAGTTTTAACTCTAACCGCAAACTCAAGTTTTAATTTCATTCGTAATATTTCAATTATAATTGCAACCATAAATTCAATCGTAATATTTAATTTTTTGCTTTAACCAAAATTGGTACTGTAAAATTAGCCCTACAGTATTTGATTTTTTTTTTTCATTTTTTTAAATTCTAGTCGAATCTATCGCACAATTGAAAATAACCCAAATTGAGGATGCCCTGTAGGGCGGGGGGGGGGTAGTGGTTGACAATGGGTTGAAACAATTGGCATTATCTTACTGCCCGGAGTCTAATTAAGAGAGCGGTTTAGTTAAATTAGCCCTACAGAAGTTTTTGCATTTTTCAGATTTATTTTTTAATTCGAGTCAAATCTGTCGACCCAGTTGAAAATAACTCAAATTGAGGGTGCTGTGGAGCAAGCAAATGATATTATCTTATTGTCCGGAGCTTAATTAAGCGATCAGTATTGTTAAATTAGCCCTACAGCAGTTTTTGATTTTCTTCAGATTTTTTTTTTGATTCCAGTCAAATTTGTCGATCCAGTTGAAAATTACCCAAATTTAGGGTGCCGTGGAGGGGTTGGTGGGTACAACACGTACACACAATTGATATTATCTTACAGCCCAGAATCTAATTAAGTGATGGGTATAGTAAAATTAGCCTTACAGCAGTTTAGAATTTTTTCAGATTTATTTTTTATATTCGTATCAAATCTGTCGGTCAAGTTGAAAATAACTCAAATTGAGGGTGCCGTGGAGAGGTTGCAGGCATAAACAATTGACATTGTCTTATTTAAGAGATTGGTATAGTTAAATTAGCCCTACAGCTGTTTTTTCAAATTTTTCAGATTTTTTTTTTAATTCGAGTCAAATTTGTCGAGCCAATTGAAAATAACCCAAATTGAAGGGTTGGAGGAAGCAACAGGTAAAAACAATTGATATTATCTTACTGCCCGGAATCTAATTAAGCGATGGGTATAGTAAAATTAGCCTTACAGCAGTTTAGAATTTTTTCAGATTTATTTTTTTATATTCGAATCAAATCTGTCAGCCAAGTTGAAAATAACCCAAATTGAGGGTGCCGTGGAGAGGTTGCAGGCACAAACAATTGACATTATCTTATTTAAGAGATTAGTATAGTTGAATTAGCCCTACAGCTGTTTTTTTTAAATTGTTCAGATTTTTTTTAATTCGAGTCAAATTTGTCGATCCAATTGAAAATAACGCAAATTGAAGGGTTGGAAGGAGCAACAGGTAAAAACAATTGATATTATCTTACTGCCTGAAGTCTTCTTAAAAGATCGGTATACTTAAATTAGCCCTACAACAGTTTTTGAATTTTTTCAGTAATTTTTTAACTCTAGATAAATGTTGGTTCAAATGAAAATAATCCAAATTGAGGATGCTGTGTTTAGATAAATAGCATGACTGTAAATCACATATAAACAGAATAATACAATTTTACATATATAACATTTTTTAATATCAATAGCGGAAGCTGCAAAATAAAAATTAACCCAAGCGATGAAAAAAATAATTGAAATATCAAAAACGGTAATCTCAGTGACATTAAACAAATAAATTATGCCATAAAAATTGAACTAAATAAATACAAATAGAAAACAGTATTCATTCACTTGGTCACAGTTATTTAAATATATTAAATAAAAATGATTTAAAAATAATTAATACATTATGTAATTCAATGTCCGGCGTGGGTATTTGCCCGGGAAGTAGTTGTTTTAATGTGCATTTGTTTAACGTACTTACGTAACGTAAGTCAAAAGTCACAATGCTAAATGTGGAAATAATTTATTAATTATTTTCAAATCATTTTTATTTAATATATTGAACTAAATAGATAAATTATAAATAAATATTGATAAAATAAATAATAATTATTATTAATTAATTATTTATTATTATTTAATTAAAACACTTGGTTTGTTGCGTTCTTATTCAGTGAGTTTGATAATAATTTATAAATAAATTCCAAAAGTCAGCATTGTTTTTATTAGAAATGAAACAAGGTTTTATTTGAAAAACGTGGAATATTACCATAGTTTTTTTTTCCTATTTGTTCACGTTGCACATCGGCTATTTGAGTTATGTTTCGAATTCGAAAAAAATTTCGAGTATTTCCCAAGCGTTTTCATTGCTAAAGCAATTACGCTCTTGAATTTTTGCAAATATTTGTTGTTTGCATTTTTAAAATAGAATTTTTGTCGCACGTAATTTTACACGCAGGGTAATAATTTTCATTTTTTTAACTTAATTGTTGATTGTTTTTTTTAACTAGATCTTAGATTTTAATATACATTACTTATTTACTGACGCCATATATAATTTCTATAGTTTCAATAAGTAAGTAATGTATATTACAATCTAACATCAAGTCACTTATTGAAACTGTAGAATCTATATACAGTAAGTAAAATAATACTGTATACAGATTTCTCCCGGTTTTAATTGCAATAAGTTTGATATTTTTTTCATTTGCCGACTTCTCCTTTGTACAATAATATATAAATTGATATTCGGGGCTATTCCATACGGGAAATGTTTATTTTAACGTGAACGCTATTAATTAAATGCACAATCTATTAATTTA
The DNA here is from genome assembly GCA_963082785.1 of Philonthus spinipes. Taxonomy (NCBI): domain Eukaryota; kingdom Metazoa; phylum Arthropoda; class Insecta; order Coleoptera; family Staphylinidae; genus Philonthus; species Philonthus spinipes. Next base: position 5,764,815 of record OY720305.1, read on the forward strand.
TAACTATTACAAAAGTTGCTTAGAGTGTAATGGTAAAAAATAACGCACACGTTAAACATTTCTTTTACAGAATAGTCGCAATTCGAATAAATGTTAAATTTAACGCAAGATTTTTAATATAACAATATATATCAATTAGAAAGCTTGCTTAGATTTTGACCATAAAGAATAACGTGCACGATAAATTTAACATTTTACGTATGGAATAGCATTAATTATATTTACAATAACATAATTAATTAATATTGTTGTGTACCCCTACACCACCATTATGGTAGATGGGGATATATATATATATATATATATATATAATATTGTTGTGTATGTTAACAACACAACAATATTAATGAAACGCTACAACGGTACAAGGTACAAAAGATAAAACAAACAAAATGAGAATATACAAGATGAGGTATATTGTAATGGACTTTTTTTATTTTTTCCTATATGTGCAAACATATCTAAAACATAAAAATAAACGGACTGACAAATATCTTTTGGGATATGAATAAAATTAAAAATGTCAGACACAGCTGTTCTGTATACCTAAAGCTATAGTAGTTCCTCAAGGTATACATTCGGTCCCTTATTACATCCCATTATGATTAATAGAATTTCCAGTTATTCAGTTATTTTAAAACTCTCTGCTGGTGATATATAGTCTTAATATGAATTAATTTAAACAAATAAATAACTGTAATTAAGTGAATAAACATTTTTTTATTATCCCCAATAGGAATTAATTCCATTCAGGATTGAAAAAAAGCAAACAATTATGAAGATTTTTTTAAATAAGGCTAGTTTTTGTACCTAGAAGAAAATAATGCTATATTTATACAATGTTCGTACCAAACTATTTTGAATAAAATATATAACTATTAATATTTACAGGCAACAATAAGAGTACAATTTACTGGACTTTATTCCTGTTGAAATCCCTACTAGCGAGAGTTAACACAAATTATGAACCAGTAAAAAATAGAATAATTATGATTAATATATTAATAAGGGCAGAAAGACATATGATCGATAGCTTATGAGATACAACTGTTTGTATTGATATTCAAATATATATATATATATATATATATATATACATATTTATAATACTCTGTATAAGTCTGGTAGTAAAGATATTGTTCTCTCTATATTAATAATAATTCAATTAGAACAAAAAAGTATTCATAATATATATTTAACATTTATTGTTCAACAGGAAACCATTTCCCAATTACAAGACAATAACATAAATACAAAAGCTTAGATACTAAAATACATTTAAAATTAAAACTATATATATATATATATATATATAATAATAGTAAAAATCTATATTAACAATTAAATTTACAAGAACTGGATAAAAATTAAATAATTATTGCCATTTAACAATTATTTAATTTTCATGTAATATATTCTATCAACCACAATAATCTTTCTGATTGTTTTAATTATTTTATTGTTTCAAATAAAATAAATATAATTTTTATTTAGAATATATTTTTTTTGTATAGTTTAAATTTGTCAAACTTGTATATCAAATTAAATTCTTTTGAAATTGTTGGATTATCTAATAAATAAACATTTAAAGAAAATTACTAAATTTATGCAAAACCATAATTTAGGGCAGAAAGACCTCCAGTCGATAGCCCATGACAGACTACTAAACCACCAATATGTATTGTAAATATAAATATTTTCAAAGAATTGTAATTCTGCTGTCTGAATAAAGATTTTTGTATGCCATAATTTAGTTTATAGGATTGTTTTTAAATAATTAAATTGACTATGCTACTTGAATTTAGGCAAAAGGTGGCGCTTGCGTCGTCTTTAATTTATTATGAAAAATATTCAATTTAGTTTTCGGAATTATTGAAATATTAAATACATAAACAAATATTTTAATTATACAATTTATACAATCGAATAATTTAGTTCTAGAGATTGTTGAAATATTAAATAAATAAACATTATATAAGTAAAGAATACATATATCAAGAAGAGTTCACATACTCACCAACAAAAATCTACGATTATATAAATTATTCAAATAGAAAAGAGTATTATTCATTCACTTGGTCACAGCAGGTGTACATTATGTAATTCAATGTCCGGCGTGGGTATTTGTCCGGAAAGTAGTTGTTTTAATGTGCGTTTGTTTAACGTACTTACGTAACGTAAGTCAAAAGTCACAGAGCTAAATGTGAAAATATTTTATTAATTATTTTCAAATCATTTTTATTTAATATAAATTATTCATTTTATATAAATCCATTAATTAGCTCCTTGGTGTTTTTGGATTTTAAAACAAAATAAATAATTATACAAATTTTTAAATGTACATAAACCTAAAACGTTGCGCTTTTGGGATTGTTGGGTTTTTAAATAAATAAACAATTCTATAAACTCTTCAATTTATTTAACAAACATCGCGCATTAAAATGCACTGCATTTTTTTTAGTTGAAACAGATGTAAACGATATGCTCAAATATTTAAAAAAAACATAGCCTGAACTTATTATTATTATATTATTAACGATTTATTATTATTAGTAATAATGATTTATTACTAATAATATATGATTAATATATAATATAATATAATATAATATAATATAATATAATATAATATAATATAATATAATATAATATAATATAATATAATATAATATAATATAATATAATATAATATAATATAGATTTATTATTAAAAATAGTAAATTTCAGTTTGTTATTTTCATTTGAGATTAATTGAAGCTCTGCACTGCATTTTGAGAATCGGCGATTGTTTCTTCCGAAGGAATTGAAGGATCATTTAGTGTTTTTTCTCTGAGTGATTACGGCCCTGTGGAATAAACAGAAAAAATAAATAAATAAGAAGCAGCATTTATATTTAACTTATATTAATTTAATGAATAAAATGATTTGTTTTCATTAATCGCTAAATGCGAATCAAATAACAGTGCATTGGGTTGCATATATTAACACATCATACGCAGCGAAAAATTATAACATTTATGCCCGTTTGCACCGATTTTACTTTAAAGCCTCCTTAGTTAAGGGTTCCTTAAAAGTTAAGGAAAGAATAGTGGATATTTGATTGCACTTTATCTTAAATTAAGCCTGCAGCAGTTTTTTTTTATTTTTCTAGATTTTTTTAATTGTATGCAATCTGACGGTCTTTACAAAAATAGCTAAAGTTTGGGTGGCTGTGGAGAGGTTGTGAGCTGCAGCAGCTAGAATTTAAGAACTGAATTTTACAGTTTTAAGTCTAATTAAGCGATTCAAGTAGTTAAATTAATCCTGCAGCAGTTTTTTTTATTTTTTACGATTTTTTTTATTGGACGCAATTCTGACGAACTTCATGAAAATAGCTAAAGTTTAGGTGGCTGTGGAGGGGTTGTGAGCTGCAGCAGCTACAATTTATGAACTGAATTTTATAGTCCTGTGTCTAATTAAGCGATTCAAGTAGTTAAATTAATCCTGCAGCAGTTTTCTAAATTTTCTAGATTTGTTTCTCCATTTTTTCAATCATTTTTCCTTTTCTATTAAATTTTCAATCAGAAACTTATTTGACCGAATTCACCGGGGAAAATACAATGATGGACATATCACCATTTTTTTAAATGATGTCAAATTTGAATAGCTACATGGAAAAAAGTTCAAAATCTGGTAGTTTTTAGGGGTTTTTGGTTGCGTTTAACCATAAACTATTCACTGCATTTTGCAGTCTGGTTTCTAATCAAGCGACTCAATAAACAATATACAAAACCATGACTTGCAGAACACCATCAAAAAATATTCATTGGTTATTTTTTTAATTAAATCCAAATGTTAAAAGTTTTCGAAATGTAAACCAATTTTTAATTACTATTTATGAAAGGAATATTTTTGTATTTTCGTTAAATTAACCATACAACAGCTATTTATTATATTCTGAATAAAATCCTTACTTAACTCGAGATGAAACATTTTTAATTAGCAAATTAAAACACTTGTTTTTTTAACAATCAATAAACAATATACAAAATCATGACTTGTAGAACATCACCAAAAAATATTCATGGTTATTTTTTAAATTAAATCCAAATGTTAAAAGTTTTCGAAATGTAAACCAATTTTTAATGATTATTTATGAAGGGAATATTTTTGTATTTTTGTTAAATTAACCATACAACAGCTATTTGTTATATTCTGAATAAAATCCTCACTTAACTCGTGATGAAACATTCTTAATTACCAAATTAAGCAAATTAAAACACTTGTTTTTTTAACATAAGAAAAAACAAGTGTCCTCACTTAACTCGTGATAAAACATTTTTAATTAGCAAATTAAGCAAATTAAAACACTTGTTTTTTTAAACATAAGAAAAAACATGTATCCTCACTTAACTCGTGATGAAACATTTTTAATTAGCAAATTAAAACACTTGTTTTATATATATGTATATATATATATATTCAGTGACTCTTTCTACCTTTTCAGGTGTAGGGTTTTGTTTTTTTTAACATAAGAAAAAAAAAACAAGTGTTTTAATTTCATAGCTATTTATTGTAAAATAGTAAGCAAATTAAAATACTTATTTTTTTCTACATAAAAAAAACAACTGTTTTAATTTCCTAGCTATTTGTTGTAAAATATTAAGAAAAAACACGAAAAAGTCGTCTTTTCAACCAACCTTGTTGTGGCTCTTCTGCGATTTCTTAGCCTTGGCCTTACTGTGCGACTTACTGGCGTGCGATCTCATGAACCTGGACTTCTCGGACTTTTCCGCAGGTTCTACTTCAATCGTGACAGATTCGTCAGAAACTGATTCCTCCTCTTTATTATCTGGGTTGGACAGCGTGTTATTCAAATTTTCCGTGGCGTTTTTAGAAGCTTCTTCGACCAGCTTCTGTATTTCCTCCCTGGCTAGTTGAATTTCTTTCAGGATTCTCTCTAAAAATATTTTAAAAAAAAAAATACCTTATTCACTGCACTACATTTTTACAATCATTAAGGATCATATGATCGAGAATTGTATTAATGAATTCGTTAATGATTCACCATAAATTCAAGACATAGCAGAAAGACCTCTAGTTTAAGAGAATGAGGATATATAGTAGAAAAGAGTATGCATTCAGTTGGTCGCAGTTATTTAAAATAGTCAATAAATCGTAGTAGCTAAAGGGAATATTATTATAAATTATAATATATTATATATATATATACATTATTATATAATTATAAATTATTATATATATATACAGAGAGCTTTTTTTTATCAGTATACACTTCCCCTATGTATACCTGCAAAATAGGCGAGTCAAACGCATTTATGTATGTATGTTTGGTTGCCTATAACACGCAACTGAACACACATATGCCAAATAATCAACTAAACATACACACATTAATCGGTTCAATGCGTTTGACTCGCATTTTTGCAGGTATACACTTCCCCTAATGTATACTGATAAAAAAAACCTCCCTGTATATTCAATGACCCTTTCTACCCATATGGGTGTAGGGTTTGGAAAATTATTAACCAAAAATTAATTATTTTATGTAAGACTCGTTTATCTCCGAGCCTAATTAAAAGTTAACTTACTCAAGTTAAACAGCAATGGTTTCACTTCCTAATAATTAATAATAAATGTATGAGGTAGCATATACATTTATTATTAATTAATAATTTTTGGTTAATAATTTTCCCTTTAGCTACTGCGACTCTATACGATGAATCCCAATGTTTATAAAATTCGTTAATTTATAAACATTGGAATTCATCGTTAACCAATTTAATATCTTGAATATAAATTCAACCAAAAACAAACAAAAAATAAATAAAGAACATGCAAACTTACCGAAATTGCTTCTCACGAAACTAATTATGGCTTTAACGACATCTGGAATAAATAAAATAAATTTAATAATCGCTTCAAAGAGACTCAAAATGAAAAAAAAAAATGTAATTAAAGCTCAAAATTATATCAGTTAAAGGAATGGAACAACTCTAGCAGTTTCAATAATAAATAATAATTGTTGATGCCTCGATTATTTTAATTATTGAATTATTTAAAAATAATGAATTGAATTATTTAAAAATAAATCTGACGGTCTCTACGAAAATAGCAAAGTTCGGGTGGCTGTGGAGGGTTTATGAGCTGTAGCAGCTACATTTTATCGACTGAATTTTACAGTTACAAGTGTAATTAATACTTCAGTTTCTCGAAACTCAAATAAAAAAATTCTCCTCATAATATTTAAGTTAAATTAATAATTATGAGGAGAATACTTTAGTTTCTCGAAACTCAAATAAAAAAATTCTCCTCATAATAATTAAGTTAAATTAATAATTATGAGGAGAATTTTGTTATTTGAGTTTCGAGAAACTAAAGTATTAATTACACTCGTAACTGTAAAATTCTCCTCATAATTATTAATTTAACTTAATTATTATGAGGAGAATTTTTTTATTTGAGTTTCGAGAAACTAAAGTATTAATTACACTTGTAACTGTAAAATTCAGTCGATAAAATGTAGTATTCTCCTCATAATAATTAATTTAACTTAATTATTATGAGGAATTTTTTTTATTTGAGTTTCGAGAAACTTGTTTTTGTTCTTCCATTCATTTATTTTAATTTATTGGTTTTATAGAAAATTATTTTTCTTTCTATTATGAATAATTCTTACTTACTTCTAACGATGTCGATGCCTCCCGTGAATGGCAACCCTTTGAATGGGTTGTTGGAATCGAATGAAAAACCAAATTCGTTGTCACGGTCTCTTGCTGAAACGAAATAAAAATTCTAATAATAAAATCTGCCTCGGTTTTTTTTTTTAACAAACTAAACAACTTCATTCGTGTAACTTTTATACATAGTTTAGATAATTATTTACAGCGTATTTGTAGATTTATGTTTACATATATTACATGAAATTAATTAATTAATTAATTCTTTATTTACAGAAAATCACATTTTTACAATTAATGACAATCTGTAATTACAAAATACAACAATATATTCAATTGAACGACCGAAGGTCTTTCCGCCTATTTTTTTTTTTTTTTAAATTTTCGTCTACTGCATTTTTTGTTGACTCAATTACGTAGCTACTTAAACAAATCTGACTTACCATTCAAATGATTTGGTTGCGCAACATCTGAAAAAAAATAAAATAAAATAGTATATGATTTTTTTACGTTGAGTTACAAATATTTTTTTAGTAATAAGAAAAGGGTTTATAATAATTTATTAATTAATTATTTTCAAATTCCTTTCTTTAATTTAAATAATTTTTTATTCAAGGTTTTTTTTTTGTAAACCAAATAATCGGAGGTAAATAATGAAGAAATAAAAAAATCCATACCTGTCAGAGCAAGAGTGCTCAGACTCAGCAAGAAAGCTCCCAAAATGAAAAGTCTCATGGTTTCAATTGCACTAGCAAAGTACTTTGAGAAAAAAACGACACAATATTCCCCTTTTATACAACAAATCCCGCAGAATTCGAAATATGCTTTTCGATGATAAAGCGAGAATGTCGCGCCCAGCGCTTTGTGTGCACCGTATGAAACATTTTTCTTCTGATTATGGCGATATTCTTTCGGAAAGCAAAAAAAAAAATACATGTTACGCAGGAGAATGCGGTAAACAAATTTTTCTCCGATTACGGCACTTCGAAAAACAATTCGAAAAAGGAATGTCGGCGTGATGATGATTCGCACGTCGACATTCCTCGTTTTGAAGAGAGGCGTTTTCTTTTGTTCTTTTTAAATGCTTCGAGAAAAGCTTATCTTCAATATTATGTTAAATTATTTCATTCTCGGTGTTGTTGTAAATGCTGCAGATTTCCAACTTGTAATGCATGCATTTAAACATGCTGTTGTTATGAAGTGCTTTAACATGATTTTGAAGATAAGGTTTTCTGAAATGATTTTTGAAGACTCGATGGTTTTTCTGTAATTGATGTTCAAATATGTTTTATGTTGATTTTTCGCCACTTTTTTTGCTTTAGGTCAGATTTTTTTTATTTTTTAATTAGATCTAATAATTTACTTATTTTTATTTCTTCAAAACACCTAAATCGATTTTTGAAGACTCGATGGTTATTCTGTAATTGATGTTCAAATATGTTTTATGTTGATGTTTTGCCACTTTTTTTGCTTTAGGTCAGATTTTTTTATTTTTTAATTAGATCTAATTAAAAAATAAAAAAAGACTCGATGGTTATTCTGTAATTGATGTTCAAATATGTTTTATGTTGATTTTTTACCACTTTTTTTGCTTTAGGTCAGATTTTTTTTATTTTTTAATTAGATCTAATTAAAAAATTAAAAAAGACTCGATGGTTATTCTGTAATTGATGTTCAAATATGTTTTATGTTAATTTTTTGCCACTTTTTTTTTGCTTTAGGTCAGATTTTTTTATTTTTTAATTAGATCTAATTAAAAAAATAAAAAAAGACTCGATGGTTATTCTGTAATTGATGTTCAAATATGTTTTATGTTGATTTTTTGCCACTTTTTTGCTTTAGGTCAGATTTTTTTATTTTTTAATTAGATCTAATTAAAAAATAAAAAAAGACTCGATGGTTATTCTGTAATTGATGTTCAAATATGTTTTATGTTAATTTTTTGCCACTTTTTTGCTTTAGGTCAGATTTTTTTTATTTTTTAATTAGATCCAATTATTTGCAAAAAAAGTGGCAAAATATCAACATAAAACATTAGATCTAATTAAAAAATAAAAAAAAAATCTGACCTAAAGCAAAAAAAGTGGCAAAAAATCAACATAAAACATATTTGAACATCAATTACAGAATAACCATCGAGTCTTCAAAAATCGATTTAGGTGTTTTGAAGAAATAAAAATAAGTAAATTATTTGTATACAATTTAAACAAATAATTTGTGTCTAATTTAAATTGGACACACACACACACAGAAAATCAATGAATGATTTGTATCTAATTAATTTAAAAACAAAAATTCAACAAATAATTTGTATGCAGTTGAGGTAAAGACAAACGATCAACGATTTATTTGTATCCAATTGAGTGGAAGACATAAAAATCAGCGAATTATTTGCATTCAATTAAATTAAAGATAGAAATTCAACAATTAATTTGTAGTCAATTGAGAGAAAGACAAACGAGCAACGATTTATTTGTGTCCAATTGAGTGGAAGGCAAAAAATCAGCGAATTATTTGCATTCAATTAAATTAAAGATAAAAATTCAACAATTAATTTATAGTCAATTGAGAGAAAGACAAACGATCAACGATTTATTTGTATCCAATTGAGTGGAAGACAAAAGATCAGCGAATTGTTTGCATTCTGTTAAAGGATGGAAGGTACTCCTTTGAACGATTCTAGCTCAGGAAGCACGTGAAGAGCAACTAATCCAAAACAACTGGTCCAAATGATGATTAGGTATATTTACACGAACAAAAAATACACGAACAAAAATACACGAACAAAAAATAAAATATTAAACAATTACAAAAAAAAAAAACGGTAATGAAAATAGCAGCAACCCAGGTGAACGGCGTCGACGGGTGCGGTCGTCGACGGAGAGGCAGGTAGCACGGACGGTGGTTGCTCTCTGGTTTCTTTGGGATCATCTCTCCGAATTTATACAGCGATTTCGTCGTAGGGGGTGGAGGCTGTCCTTTGTGGCACGATTACCGATTTGCACCTTTCGGATTACCAAAATACCGGCTAATGAGTTTCACGAGAAACGATAAAGAAAAGATTATCCTTTCTCGCGAAACGGATCGCCACTTAATGGCTTTTGATAATCCGATTAGGCACAGTAGGTAAACGTGCGTTTGGGATAAACTCATTTTAATTACTTATGAAAAATAAAATTGAAAATTTTATTGTGACCGGCAAAAAATGTTTGCCGGTAACAATTCATTTAAATTAAAGATAAAAATTCAACAATTAATTTGTAGTCAATTGAGAGAAAGACAAACGATCAACGATTTATTTGTATCCAATTGAGTGGAAGACAAAAAATCAGCGAATTATTTGCATTCAATTAAATTAAAGATAAAAATTCAACAATTAATTTGTAGTCAATTGAGAGAAAGACAAACGATCAACGATTTATTTGTATCCAATTGAGTGGAAGACAAAAAATCAACGAATTATTTGCATTCAATTAAATTAAAGATAAAAATTCAACAATTAATTTGTAGTCAATTGAGAGAAAGACAAACGATCAACGATTTATTGGCATCCAATTGAATAGAAGACAAAAGATCAGCGAATTATTTGCATTCAATTAAATTAAAGAAAAAAATTCAACAATAAATTTGTATTCAATTGAGAGAAAGACAAACGATCAACAATTTATTGCCATCCAATTGAATGGAAGACAAAAGATAAGCGAATTATTTACATTCATTTAAATTAAAGATAAAAATTCAATAATAAATTTGTATTCAATTGAGGAAAAAGACAAACTATCAACGATTTATTTGTATCCAATTAAGTGGAAGACAAAAAATCAGCGGGCAGAGCTGTACTGATGAGAGATGAAATCCCGAAACTCGTGTCTACAGATGGCCTTGTAACTATTATTTGTTGTTTCCTTTCATTAAATATTTTCAACTCAAACAGTTGCAATTCGCAGTAGGATTGCTATGCAAAAAATAAATATCTATTGTGTAATCCAATGTCAGGCAGGGTATATGCTCGGGATGTAGTTGTTTTAATAGATGCTTGTAAAACTTATAGTGTAAGTAATTTTTGCAGTTGGAAAAAGGGATTGATCGAATTTTATTGATCATTGCCAGAAATTCTCCTTGTTTAATTTCATTGTAAATATTTTCTTGACAGAGGCCAAATATATGAAAACTAAGGGATTACAGGGCAGAGCTGTACTGATGAGGGATGAAATCCTGATACTCGTATCTACAGATGGCCTTGCAACTATTATTTGTTGTTTTCTTTTATTAAATATTTTCAACTCAAACAGTTGCAATTCGCAGTAAGATTGCTATGCAAAAAATAAATATCTATTGTGTAATCCAGTGTCAGGCAGGGTATATGCTCGAGAAGTAGTTGTTTCAATAGATGTTTGTAAAACTTATAGTGTAAGTAATTTTTGCAGCTGGAAGAAGGGATTGATCGAATTTTGATGATCATTGCCAGAAATTCTCCTTGTTTAATTTCATTGTAAATATTTCCTTGACAGAGGCCAAATATATGCACCATTAAGTTAGGTTTGAGAGTAAATACTTGGCACTCAGGACTGTTAGTGGGTTAAATTAATATCATATGATCTAGATCACTTTTAGAGTGCTTTGATTTTTATAAAACGTCACATTTTTATAAAAAGTCACATGAGTCATTGTTTATTAAATCAAATTCTTCAATTTCTTTTAGAGTGCTTTGATTTTTATAAAATGTCACATTTTTATAAAAAGTCACATGAGTCATTGTTTATTAAATCAAATTCTTCAATTTGACAGAATAATATAACCTATTAAGTGTGGTTACTTTTGTTACCAACATATTTTTTTATAAAAAAATCAAAGCACTTTGGAGGAGAAATATTCTTGATCATATGGTATATAGGTAAATCAAACTCAAGCTCTTTCAACAAACATCTTTTTTATTATCCAAATAAAAATCGCAAAGTATTTACAATATAAGGGTGTAATGAGAGTACTTCTTGATATTGTTTATTTTATTTTATTTTCTGGACTAGTTTCGATATAAAATCATCCTCAGCAGAAAAACGTTATTTACAATATAATTGAAACATGCTTTTTGACTCAACCTATTCGCAATTTTCTGTAAATTTCTTTCCTAAATATTAAATAACACCAATTCGATTCAATTCATCAAAATTAATCATTACCTTACTTAAGATGATTTATTTTTGGAAAATTCTTTAAAAGACTTATTTTTAGAATTACTATGAGATTCCTCTTCGGACTTGTTTTTCAAATTCCTGCGAGATACCTACGATTTCGTGTTCAAGTTTTTTTTTAATTTATGGAGATTCTTTCAAAGTTTTATTTTTAGAATTCATTGATGTTTATTGCCCAACACTCGTAAGGGTACAAAGGTTTTTGATAATATATATATTTATATATTTTATTTATTTATTCAAACTGTACACCATTTTACAAAATGAAAACAAAATATATAAAAGAAAAATACAAATTGATTAGAAATAGACTTAATTTACAGTGCATAATTGCATAAAACAAAGGAGCTAAATAACCCACTGAACAAAATATTCACAAATAACGTTGCATCAACATTAAAAACAACATTAAATGTTAATGTAACATTGGTGCAACATTATTATGTTCGTTTTGCTCAGTGGGAAGGTTCATACAATTTACATATTGATGTTTATTACAAGATGTAGAATTTTGTTTAATAACGCTACAACGGACTTGCTTCCGTTTGAGGGGAAATACGAATGGAAATAGACCAGAAGGAGTTACTAAAGCAAGTAAAAATGCGGGAAAACATAGAATGAAGTGAGCTTATGGAACTAAGTAAACTTGTGAAAACATAGAAGGAAGTGAGCTTATGGAACTAAGTAAACTTGTGAAAACATAGAAGGAAGTGAGCTTATGGAACTAAGTAAACTTGTGAAAACATAGAAGGAAGTGAGCTTACGGAACTAAATAAACTTGTGATTTTTATAGATAAATAAAATTAGCATTCTTTCAAGAAACATCTTTTTTATTATCCAAAGAAACAATTGCAACGTATTTACAATATATTGGAAAGACGCTTTTTCACTCCACCTGTTGGTAGAAAGCAAAGTATTAAATCACCCTAAACCGATTCAATTCATCAAATATAATCATTACCTGACTTAAGATGATTCATTTTTTGAATTCTTATGTGATTCCTTCAAAGTCTTATTTTTCGATTCCTTCAAAGACTTATTTTTTGAATTCTTATGAGATTCCTTATTCTTTGACGTCTTGTTTTTCGAATTTCCATGAGATTCCTTCGAGTTTTTCGAATTCCCATGAGATTTCTTCGATTTCGTATTCTTGTGCGCACTTTTCGTCTTTTCGTGAGATTTCACGTTCTTTGAATTGTGTGAGCTGCGCCATTGCCTGGACTTCAATTGCTTCTGCCCTGATTTGCCGTGAGATTTTTGCGATTTGTGAGCGCTTTTTTGTAATTTACTTTTAGAATGGGATTTTTGCGATCGTTTCCTTAACCCGCTGTAATGGCGAGATCTCGCTTTGGCTGGCTCAGCTTTGGCGTCGCCTTCACCGGGTTTTTCATCAGCTTTAGCTTCCTCTGGTTTCGCAGCTTCTGTGGCTTCGGTCGCTTTACTTGCTTCTGTAACTCCTTCAGGTTTGCCTGCTTCTGTAGCTCCTTCAGCTTTACTTCCTTCCGCACCTCCTTCAGGTTTGCCTGCTTCTGTTGCTCCTTCAGCACCTCCTTCAGGTTTACCTGCTTCTGTAGCTCCTTCAGGTTTACTTCCTTCCGCACCTCCTTCAGGTTTGCCTGCTTCTGTTGCTCCTTCAGCACCTCCTTCAGGTTTACCTGCTTCTGTAGCTCCTTCAGCTTTACTTCCTTCCGCACCTCCTTCAAGTTTGCCTGCTTCTGTTGCTCCTTCCGCACCTCCTTCAGGTTTGCCAGCCTCCGTAGCTCCTTCAGGTTTATTTCCTTCCACAGCTCCGTCAGGTTTAGCTGCCTCTGTAGCTCCTTCAGGTTTACTCGCTTCCGTGGGTCCTTCAAGTTTACTGCCTTTCGTAGGTCCTTCAGGTTCACTCGCTTTAGTCTCTACAGTTGTTGAATCATCACCGAAGATGTTCGTAGTTGTCGCGCCATCATTACCTCGTTGCCCGAATATTTGATTGAATTGCTTGCCCACCCAATTTGCGGCGTCTCCCACAAGCGGGATCCTTTGGACTGAAAGCCGAAAATAATACTTAAATATTTCATTTAATATCTGATAGCTTGTATTTTCTTATATTATTTGTATGAAGACATATTTTTTTGCATAATGTTTAATTTTGTTTGTTAATATTAATTTATACTTTGTTCTCTTTTTTTTCTGTTTAAATTTAACTAACTTTGCTTGTACTCTTCTTATATTATGATGTTGATTGTATATTTTCCCTTGTTGGATTTTTCCGTTGGAAAATAAAAATTATTATTATTATTTCACGCGTGCCGTAAATATCCACCTCATCGAAATTACATAATTTCAGTGAATTGATTCATCGGTGCTGTGGGGCCACTCTTCTTTGTTTATGCTTACATATTTCAAAAATACACACAGCACAGTAAGAAAGCTATTCAAGATGCTTATTTGTTTAAAGTAGCGGTGTGCAAAATCGATTATTTAAAAAATCAAATATAAACCAATCAATTATTTTAGGTTAAACTTGAATATAATTATAATAAATTAAAGACGACGCAAGCGCCACCTTTTGCTAGATGAATGGTAGCTGAACGTTCCATTAAATGTTGAATATAATTGTTATAATTATTGTTTCTATAAATAATTGCGGCTTTTTAAAATAAAATGTACTTTATTCCTTATATTTTTTAAATAAATCAATTAATCATAGAAAACGATCTAATCAGAAATTAATTAAACTTTGAAATTGATCTGTGCAGATCGAAACCTCAGGAAATTAAAGAAAAAAAAAACATTAAACGTTAAACATTAAAACATTAAAATAGTGATTGTTTTTTCACTCAACTAAGTTTCGTCAAGAATGTAGCGCCACAAGCATTAACTTTAATTATTTTTTATTAATAATAGGAAAAGGATTTAATCACTTGGTCACAGTTATTTAAATAAATTAAATAAAAGAATTTGAAAATAATTATTTAATAATGAAAATAATTTATTAATTAATTATTTTCAAATTCTTTTATTTAATTTATATAATTTTTTTGTTTGTTTAAATAAAAAAAAATTGAAAATAATTATTTAATAATGAAAATAATTTTTTAATTAATTATTTTCAAATTCTTTTATTTAATTTATATCAATTTTTTGTTTGTTTAAATAAAAGAATTTGAAAATAATTATTTAATAAAGAAAATAATTTATTAATTAATTATTTTCAAATTCTTTTATTTAATTTATATCATTTTTTGTTTGTTTAAATAAAAGAATTTGAAAATAATTATTTAATAAAGAAAATAATTTATTAATTAATTATTTTCAAATTCTTTTATTTAATTTATATCATTTTTTGTTTGTTTAAATAAAAGAATTTGAAAATAATTATTTAATAAAGAAAATAATTTATTAATTAATTATTTTCAAATTCTTTTATTTAATTTATATTATTTTTTGTTTGTTTGAGGTATTTCAAATTTCGTTTGAATCATTTCATACTCACTGAACGAACTGATGAATTGCCAAATAGTCTGGAAAAACTGTGCAATCGCATTGATTATATTAAAATCCTGTCCTTGAGTGCTGGTGTCGTCTGTAGTTCCATTTTTTTCGATGTTCGAATCTACAAAAAGCGCTTGAATATCAGGAGGCAGGCCAGAATATGCTACAAGAACAAAATAAATTAAATTATACATTATTTAGAATAATGGTAGTAGAAAGGATGTGGGTTATTTAGCTTCCCGAAAAATAATCATTTTCAGTCATTTTTTTGCCACACATGTTAATTTTGGCAAACTACGAAATTAACATGGGGTCTTATGGGAACGGTTTAGTGGGAACCCGCCAATTGGTTGTTTTGAACGTATCTGCGGTTGGATCAAAATTACTAAGGTCACAGACCACTCAGAAGACCGCGGTTTTCAACACTCGATTATTAAAGAATCCAGCTGTATTTTCACAGAAAATCACCGTTCTAGCTCGTCTGTGATTTCCAGAAAAAAATCGCAAAAACGAGATAAAATTTCGCCCACTTTTCAAAGGCCAGCTTTGCGAGTGAATTGACTCAAGACTAATTACTCAACCTTGTTAAAATTCTCACAGCTTATGCACCCATTCTTTATCTACATTTTGACATAATATGAAGTCATCTGACGGTTTTAACGTTTTCCCCGAAAATTGACTTTTTTCCATACAATTTCAGTGAAAATTGTTTTCTCTAAAAAAAAAAAAAACACTTACGATCTTGATTGTTGCTTTCCCTCAATTGCTTACTCCTTACATGATTGTGACGATCTTCTAAAAAAATATTATAATTAAAGCTCATCCTACACTCGAAAAGGTATAAGGGTTATATGATTGATTATATATAGATATATATTACCTAATTAAAATTCTTAATTAGGTGTACATTAAAATGTGTAAAACAAACGTTAAGAATTAAAATTAAATAAAAATGTTATCTATGTTTTAGCACACTGTGTTTTGATGAATCAATTTTTGTGAAACGCCAAATATTTTGAACATTTTAAAATAACCAATTTTCACATTAAAAATTAACAACATTTGTATCTTAGGCTTTTATAAAACAATTGCTGTGAAACACAAAACATTTTGATCGCTTCTAAATTTAAATAAAAATACTTGTCCTTTCTCCTACTTATTTTTTATTTCACTAGATATATTTCTTCTACTGAACATATTTTCCGAAATATATCTAGTGAAATAAAAAATAAGCAGGAGAAAGGACAAGTCTTTTTATTTAAATAATTAAAGTCTCCACAACCAACCATCAACGCTTTTAAATTATTAATTTTCACTTTGATAAAGAAAAATCCTTTTATCAATATTTCACCATTCTGTTACAGAGGAGAAAATGTTATATAATATTATATACATTATTAAAATCCACGTTAAATTTAACAGTTCACGTATGGAATCAACTGTCTTAATTGCTTTATGGAAACCATAATTTTATTTCCCAATTTAATTATTGTTTAATTAAATTAATTATGTATATATTTTTTAATAGTATAATTGATTTGTTTTGTTTGTTTTTTTTTACCTGCGGGTATTGCTGATATGAAAACCGAACAAACGGCAAACCAGAGGAAAATTTTCATTATTCCCATGTTTTTTAAGCGGAAAACTTAACAGACTATTCCATTCGCTATCGCTTTTTTGTTATATTTAAACATCTGGCGGAATTTCGCAAATTTCTGCCGGCTGATAGAGGAGGAATTTGGTGAGTGCGCAATGAAATTATGCGAAAACCTCGTTCGCGTTTTTTTGTTTTCTAGAAAAATTCGTTTCGTGTCGGAAAATGTCACAAGTCCTCGGGTGCAAAATTACAATAATAATAATAGCTTATTATATTGCTTATCACATTAGTATTATAATATTCGACAAAAATTTCCATCGACTGCTAGTTGGCTAAAGTTGACTATCGACTGCTAGTTGGCTAAATATAATCAATAGAATGGAATATCAAACATTATTGCAAGTGCCTGTAAAAAGAAAAAATAAATCACATTTCAATAGTTTGTTATAGGATAAATTTATTTTATTTTACTTACTTCTAAAATTTAAAAGATAACGTCCGTTTGGTTTTAAAAATATTTACTTGGTTCCATGCTTTATCCCAACCCAATTAAGGACAGGAGTGCCCTTAATTAGGGCCAGTTTTACTCTTTGACCGTTGATTTATTTAGAAAATAATAACGCCGCTTAATACATACGATACACTCGATAATTCTAAAATATTTTTTTTATTAACAACAAAAATATAAAACATATTAATTAGAATCGAAACATAATTTGAAATATGTGGAAAATACCTCTTTTTCCATATGAGAAAGATTTTTTTGTTAGAATATCTAATTTTGCAATAAATCTGTCTTAATATAATCAATTTAATTTTTATAGTATTTAAAAAATGGCGCTCTTTTTCTTGTCTTTTAAGCAGTTCAAGCATTTTCGAATAGATGGCGCAATTAATTTAATTTGTGGAATATAACGAATTGGGAATAGACTTTCGTGATTTGCATATAAAAACTGCCTTCCATTTCCTAATATCTAATTTTGCATTAAATCTATTTTAATATACTCAATTTAATTTTTATAGTATTTAAAAAATGGCGCTCTTTTTATTCTCTTTAAAGTAGTTCAAGCATTTTCGAATAGATGGCGCAATCAATTTAATTTGTGGAAAATGACGAATTGGGCAATAGACTTTCGTGATTTGCATATGAAAACTGCCTTCTACTTCCTAAAGTATTCTAATATAAATAATGGACATTTTCTAATTTCCATTTATATTCATGCGTTGTAATCATAGACACAAACCAATCTATAAAAACTATTTTTTTAATTGGAATATGCATAGACGTAGAAAAAAATCATTCTAACTCTATGGAAATATGCAATTAATCCCCTCCCCCACAAAAAAATGTATTGCATAAAAATAGGCCCTACCTTAAATGGAATTTTAATAATAATTTAAATTAAGTAAATCAAGTTGCCTATAATACAACAATGCACACACAGCTTTAGTTATGTTAATGAAAATATTACTGATATATAATAAATATTTTCAAATAATATAAGCATAAGATATAAACAAACACAATTATTATGAAAATTTAAAACATTTTTATAACTTTCATCTATAAACATTGATTTTTCAAAAAGAATGTGTGAAAATCGGGTTGCCTGTAATTGAACTCAAACGGATATTTACGGAAGTTCAATTAAATATTTTTAATATGTTTTACTGCTAGTTATCCTAAAACTAATTTAAACACCAAGGCCCGCATTCCTGCAATTGATCGAACGTTTCGGGCGTATGAAACGTATGATTTCATGCGATCGATTTCAGGAATAAGGCCCCAAATTACAAATGCAAAATAATACAATTTACACAAAAACTACAAATTCTAATATAGATATAGTATATTGTATACATCTATGATTATTTATCATAGATATAGTATGTTTTATACTGCATCTATGTTATACACATTGTATTATATGCAACTCAATATACTTACAATTTGTGTGTTCGGTTGCATATGATGGATGTGAATTTCCATAGATTTATTATCTACACTAGATCTTTGTGGAATTTTGAATTTCGTTTGTGTTGCTTTGTTAATAACACTTTTTTTTGAATAATATTAGCTGGAAATATTGCGACTATTTGATGATTCTGTAAATATAAAACTATATTGCTTCCAAATTGTAATAATACAATATTTATTAATACAATTGAAAGCATTTTTGATATTTAACAAAGCGAAAGTCTCAGCTATCAAATATACAATTATAATAACACATAAATTTAATCAAATAACATTTTATCATATAAATTAGTGATTATATTATTAATCGTTTTCATTACAAAATATTTTATTAAACACTAATTCAATTTTGTAATTGAAATTATTAAAAAAATAATTGCAACACTAAATCAATAACATGAAATCACTAATTTAATAATGTAATTATTTGTTTGATTGGATATTTAATTAAAGTTGTCTTATTATATGCAAACTCAATATACCCATTAGTTTTTTAATATTTTAATTAGCCCAATTTACAATTATGTTAGTGATTATACTATTAATCACAGATTTAATGATGTGATTGAACTAATAAAATAATTTCAGCAATAAATCAGAGATTATATTATTAATCTCTGGTTTAATGATGTAATTGAACTTATGCAAAATAATTACCACACCAAATCAGTGATTATATTGTTAATCGCTAATTTAATGATGTAAAGATTTTTTGATCAGATATTTGATTAATTGTATATGACTTTATATGCAACCCAATGTACAGATTAACTTTTTATATTTTAAATAGCCTGATTCATAATTCATTAATCTGGTTTACCTACTTTTTACGATTATCTAAATGTTATGATTCATGAAATTGGGGGTCACTGGGTCAAGAATTGAGAGGAAAACTCCTTATCGCATCTCCAGAGCCGTACTCGCGGGAATTTCAATAAAAATTCCTATTCAAATTTAGCGAAGAAAAAAGAAACCCGAAACAAAATAAATGTGCGAAAATCGTGCATCCGACGAGCGGTTCGAATAAAAAAAACTCCCCCCTTTTCGTCGTCGCAGGGTTTGTCCCCCCGCGAAACTTTCGCCGGGGGTATCGATCGCCAAAACCGAACGGACATGCGATTCGAGACGAAGCAGTCGGGTGTTACGTAAAAATATTCCGACGTTACGTCAGTGGGCTCGCTGCTCAAATGGTCGACGTTTCGGGAAAACCGCGAACGGCGTGAAGTGATCCCGGAGTTTACTGTCAGAGCGGTGCGAGGAAGAAAGGCCCCCCGTTGTTTTCGTTTCGTCTGATCCGACTCTGCACAACCCGGCACGATGTTATCAATCTGTAAACAGACGTTCTCGACGGGCATACAAAGGTCAGTTTGATAGATACGGACGCGCATTACAAAATATTGAATTGATAATCAATTGTTGTTAATCTACGGCGGGGGATTCCTGTAAACACGGATTTATCTTGTTTAAATGGATCCCCCTTTAAAATCCTTTTAAATTTTATCGACGTTGCGTCCCAGACATAACGTCTCCATTAAAATCGCGCTATCTATTCAATAAATATTAATCAATATCAATTTACACAAATGACAATCAATACAATTTGTTTTTTCTTGTAAACAAATTTTATTTATACCAAAAATATTAAATCCACCTTACATAACAGTACATACAAAATCTTCGTTAAAAAAACACGGTAAGAATAATAATACATAATTAATTTCAAAAAAAAATATCCATTCCCTCTCTCTCTCTTTAATTTCGCTTTGTGATTATTGCACACACACACATAAAACATTTGCATATTAAATTCCGTTCGTTACGTAATGCACAATTCTCCCCGTTACAATGTTGCCAGCTGGGCGACGACGGCTGTCCTGGGTCGCTCGCCGTCCTATATATTTATTGTTTTTTTATTAGGATGTCGTCGCGGCAATTGCCTCTGATTGCCCGGTGTTGTTTTTTTTGCTCTGAACGCGTCGTGTGATCCAGGGCTTTGAAGCAATCCGCTCGCGCCGGTCGCGTGCCCCTCGGAATCAATAAGCGGACATCTGTTTCACGGGTCGGAATCCCCCCCTCCTTGCGCAATTCGTTACTTGTTTGTTTTAATTAGCCACCTTGATTTCGTGCAAATATTGAAATATTTTTGGTGTTTTTTTTGTTGTAATATATAAGATTTTTAGTTTGAATAAGATTTATTCGTAACTTTCAGGCCCACACCCTTTTATTGTATATATATACAGAGAACTTTTTTTTATCAGTATACATTTCTCATACGTTTTTGCAGATATACCGGTATGTATACCGATAAAAAACCTCTCTGTATGTATATATGTATTATACTTACAGTAGTTATTGAACCATTTTAGTTATTAATTAATTGATTTGTATTTTTTTTTCTGATATTTGTCCTTTTATGGTATATCTGTTGGACAATAAATATTATTATTATAAATTATTGTACTTCTACATTGAATAAACGTATTATTATTATTTTTTTAGTAAGTTTAAAGCTGCCCTACAGGCCAACGGAAGACCAACAAAGTACTAATTCATCATTAGTTTATTTTTCGTTTATTTTAAGTAACTAATTTAAGCTTTATTCATAGCGTGTAGGAGTAATTTTAACTCTGTATATGTTTTAAATATACAAAATAAATTAAATTAGTTGCCGTGATAGAGGGCGTAGTGAAGAGACTTAATTATTTTTGCAATAATTTTAACGATGCCTTGAGAACGTTTAGGATTTATGGGAGGTTTATGGAATCAAAAAAAAAAAAAAATATTACTGTCTTTTCGAATCCATAAAACTGAAAAACGATCCAAAATTTTCTCAAGACATCGTTAAAAAATCATTGCAAAAGTATAAGATTTATCCTAAAAAAATGGATAAAATATGTCGAAAAGAAAAAAAAACTAATACACTCTTAATAAGTATTTTTTGTTTGTGTAGTCGGGGATGACCTCTTCGTGGGGTTGGAAATTAGACGGACTGCATTTGTTTAAAATTTTAATAATCGCTAACGACAATTTCACATATCGTAACGTAATTTAAATCTCCATGATTTTTCAACCTGAACATAGCTCCACTAAAAATCTCATAAGTCTAGCCAACATAAAATACATTTCCTTTCCGCGGCGTTAGAGGGCGCGCGCAGGCGGGTAATTCAAAAGTGGCGCCTAGATTGTAGAAAATGGAATGAAATAATTTTAATTAAGTATAGAAATCCACACAACATTTCCTTTGCAACAATAAACTCTCCTTATCAACGAGATAGCACTGCTATCGCTCGTTTGCGGCAAACAATATATATTGCAAAATAATAGTTTAAGGTAAAAAATTGTCCCTTACATGCGAAACAAGACTATGATAACTGTATTTAATTACAGTTATTATATTATTTATTTATTTAAATTTAATGTACCCTTACGGGTGTTGGGCATTTAATGTATATATGAAATTTTAATGTGAAATCTTGCAGCTTGAAAAATAACAATGCTGAAATATATTTTCTTTCTATCATCCACAAATCGAGCAAATTTGAAAGACCAAAACGGCTGACTTTGCCGAACGTCATATTCGATTTCTTTGTCTTAGATTGTTACTACATGTCCTTAAGAACCATATCAGCCAATAAAAAGGGTATTCTTTTTATTATAACATTTTTTAAATATTTTATGTTATCCACAGTTTTCAAAACAAAATCGATTAAATTTCAATATTTGGTAGTATTTGGCATTACGACGATTTAGGGCCGATTTACAATAGCTCGGGGAACGAGAACAGAGAATTCCCGAGCGATTGTGAACCTAAATCCGTTCTTTTCCGTTCTCGTTCCCAGGCGATTTTATGAGTGTCGTTTTTTCATTAAAAAACTGCTCAAAACTGAAATCTTTATACGGTTCTGTCCATAGAAAATTAATAGATAGATGGTTCTGTCTTTGACTTTGGTTTTGTTAAATTTAAGAGGGGGTTCTATCTAAAAAAAAATGAAAATAAATTTCATATTATTGATAAAAAATCGAGAGAACCATATGCATAGTCCACTAATTGAAATTATCTAATCGGTACTAACAAATTTTCCTATGTTTTTCTATGGTAACAAATTTAGTTAGCTTTCGCGATTAGATTATACATATGGCTGCAAGTGTTTAATTAAATTATTAAAACATTGTGTATACATTTAACCAAAACAAAATACTGACCTTGACATTGTAATACCTGATAATAGTAAAAAAATACACATTAGTAATATATATATTTTTATTTCTGCAGTGAATTCTATATAAAGTAAATTAATAAGAATTTGCCTAATAGACTTTGATTAAAACACTTGGTTTGTTTCACTGATCAGTGAATCAAGTGAAACAAACCAAGTGTTTTAATTAAAGTCTATTAATTAAATATGTTTCACCACGGGTTAAATGAGAAATTAATTCAAAATAGAATTTGCGTTTTGTAATTTGTAATTCTATTTTTTTTTGTAGTGTATCTACATTCCCGTTTTTTTTTTTTCGAATACATGCATTTTTTAAGAATTCTAATACTATATTATACGTTGTCCTTAGAAAAATATAATCAATGTAATAACAGTCGGTCTTTCTGCCCACATTAATAATTTTACTAGAGTAGTAGTAAAAATCTTTATTATTATTAATTACATATGTGATTCATAATAAATTAAAGACTAGTTATCCATACGCTAGATGAATGGTGACTGAACGTTTCATTATACATATGTGATGTTCATTTTTAATACAAATATATTTAATTGTGATAAAAATAGTAAACGGCTATCGTTCTGTAGCCTTTCTGTTGCAGATAGAAAAAAATATTTTTTTTAATATGTAATGTTTTGTCACATTATTATTTAGTGTTGTAAGGCAGGATTCTAGTTTATACAATAGCTACTCAAAACGAAGATGGAGCGATTCCAAACAACGGTTGATAGAGAGAGAACTTTAATTTGATTCGTAATATCGTTTCATTTAGAATCTCATAGCTGGTTATATAGAGTTGTTATAGTTTGAAATAGCGAATTTTACTAATTTGCTGGAATGTGTCTGTGAAAATCTCGATTTTTTTCGAGGGTCGCAATTGTATCGGAAAGCAAATACTAATGAAATTAAACAAATAATAATAACAACAAAATAATTCCACTTTCAAGTGTGTGAGTGCGTTGTTTTGTGGCAATGTTAATATTGGCAACCGTGCCTTTTTTTTTCGTTCTACGAGCAATCAGTCGGTCAATGCCGTTCCGCGTTGTTTCACTTTCAGCTGTAATGTTGCGACGCTTGCAGGATTTCTAATTCAATTTCATTTTTTTTTTTCCTTTCCGATTCCATGAAATTAATTTTATATAATAAAAAAATGTTTTATTGTTTTTTATTTTTTCCTTTGCGATTGCATGAAATTAATTTTATATGATAAAAAATTGTTTTGTTTTCAATTTTTTCCTTTGCGATTGCATGTAATTAATTTTATATAATAAAAAATTGTTTTCAATTTTTCCTTTGCGATGGCTGAAATTAATTTTATATAATAAAAAATTGTTTTATAGTTTTCTATTTTTTCCTTTCCGATTTCACGAAATTAATTTTATATTATAAAAAAATGTTTTATTATTTTCAATTACACGAACACACATTCTTGGTAACGTTAATAACGCGCTCTGCAATTATCGTTTTCTCAGAGCCGAGGTCGCGTAATTACGTTTTTTTTTTAAATTACGAAGGCTTCCTTCCACACCTTGCCGTTTCGTTGGATTTAAACGAATTTTATAGTGGGGGAAAAGTAACGAGAAATGAGTTAAAATTACTGCGGTGTGTTTTTTTTATCCCAATAGTAAAATTAGCTTTATATCTTGTTTTTAAAGTTATGCGCGGTGTGTTTTTATTATCGCGATGAATTTTATTGTGAGGAAAAAAAAATAACGAGATGCGAATTAAAATACTCTATTGAGGTGTGTTTTTATTATCCGCTTTAAAATTAGCTTTAAATCTTGTTTTTAACATCATAATTATTTGGTCAATTAAACACGATGGAAAATAACAGACTTTTAATTGGATTATTTGGAAAGTTTTATTACAAAATGCCGAAATATGTTTGATTGATAATGTTTGGAATATTTCGAAAACAAATTAAATTTGTTGGGAATTGAGTACATTTCCTTCGGATGTTGTTATTGACGAATTAAAGTACTCTATTAAGGTGTATTTTTATTATTCAAGTAGAGCACTTTTGAAAATATTATTTTTAAAATCGTAATTATTGCGTCAATTAAACCAGTTTTTTTATTAATAGTCTTGTATTATTTGAACATTAGTTGCATAATAATTAAATTTTATAATTATATCTGCGGGATGATTTATTCGACTAGTTTATATTTCAGCCCGTATTTAGTAGGCGAATCCTGCGATAACTTTCCTCGGTGTCGCCGAGAATTTTGGAACGGCACCAACACCGGCGATATGGCGACCATATGATTGCAACAAGGCCGCGTCCAGGTGCTATGAATAGAGACAAAATCGAAATTGCGTAATGACAACGTTCCCACCACGCATTCACGCGTGTGATTTACATTCTCAACTCTTTGATGGCCCGAAATAGCGTCTATTTTTTTTTAATTTCGTTGCAGTGAAAGCGGCCACGGAATCTCCCCGAGCGATGACTCAGCTACGATGCCAACAACACGCCGAAATAATGGCGAAAAAAAATAATTTTTTTATCGAATATTTTAACTGTAGCCATAAAAATATACTTCTTTACTGCTTAATAATCAATCTTGATTAATAATAAATACGTTACGAAACGGCATAAATTTTTCCACCCAAAGTGAGGATCGTTAAAATCTGACCTAAAAAAAGAAATATTAATAAAAAAAATCGTTAAAATCTGACCTAAAAAAGAGATATCAACAAAAAAATTGCGATTTTGATAATGCGAACTAAGAGGTTTCCCGAGAGATAAAAAGGTAGATTTCATAAAAAAAAATGTACTTGAAAGGTTTAGTGATGCTAGTATCAAGTTAGGGCAACGGCCATACCACGTTGAAAATACCAGTTCTCGTCCGATCACTGAAGTTAAGTATCAAGTTAGGAAAAAGGAAATCCACTATTTGTATGTAAACTTCAAGATTTTATTTAATATATATATATATAATCTAAAATCCCCATCTACCATAATGGTGGTGTAGGGGTGATTTTATTTAATATGTTTCGAATTGCCCAAATATGAAACGGTGCATATTTGTCTCAAATTGGACAATCCGAAACATATTAAATAAAATCTTGAATTTCTATAATTTCTTACCTTTTTAAATGTAGATTCATAATGCTTCTCGTATGGAAGCCTTGATACCCATTAGCGAGAAACTCTGGTCTTGATGCAAGAAACGCAGTTTAATGTTTCCTAGCCAGTTTTCATATGAATCTCAGTCCGGGTAGCAAAAGCTGTGTGGAATGTTTGGTCTGGGTTTCTTCCATTTCTATTATTATCAATATTTTTGTTTTAGGGTGACGGTAAGATGTATGGCCTCAGTGATGCCCGAGGTCAAGATCGGCGACTTCGATGTGAAAAACGAGCCCGTCCTGGCATACTTGAAGAACTCCCCCGAGAGGAAGGCCCTGGAGGCCGCCCTCACCAAGATGTCCAACGAGACCGTCGACGTGCCCATCGTCATCGGCGACAAAGAAATCAAGACTGACCAAGTTAGATATCAGGTAATGGCTTGTATATATAAAAATAATTTTAACTAAATGCATTTTGAATTCTTTTTTCTTGCAATTTTAATTTTAAATTCTTTTTCTTGCAATTTTAATGTTATACAAAGTAAAATAGCCTCATTTATTAATAATCTAGAAAAAAAAACTGTTCCAATAGAGTGTATGCTCAATTTGTAGATTAAACCTTTTTTTTTTTGTTTGTTGTTTTTTTAAGTTACTGATCACTGAGGCTTCAATGTATAACAAAGTATGTTATAAATTGTGTAAGTTTATAATAAAGCACTTTTTAAAAGTTACAAGTGTTATAGAGACTCTGCAATATAAATTTTTGTGCGATTTAAAAAAACTTTTTTTTTTTAAGCTTCCATTGTTTGTATCTCCACAATATACATTTTTGTGAATTAAAAATAAACATTGTTTTATTTACAAATAGTATATTATAGAGTTTCATCAAGTAAAGGCCTCAACCATCGATTAGAGTGTAAACTCTTTGTTTAAAATTGTTATTTTGTTGTTCAAAGGTTATGCCGCACAACCACAAGAAAAAAATCGCTAAATTTTACTACGCCGATGCAAAACTAGTGCAAAAGGCCATCGACAACGCCGTCGAAACTCAGAAAAAATGGGACAAGGTACCGATTCCTCAGAGGTATGTAAATCGAAACACAAAATAAATCAATGGAAAAGATTTTTTAAATAATTGAAAATTAATATTAATTAAATTCATTATTCACCTCACACTGAGAAGTAGAGAGGAACATATAACTTCAACTACTGAAGATGGAAACATAGTTTCCGAAATATATCTAGTAAAATAAAAAATAAGTAGGAGAAAGTATTTTTATTTAAATGATGTTATATAAGACTAAATAAAATAAATAAATTAATTATTTCCAAATTATAATCCTACACTCTTATGAGTATAATGTTTTTTTTTATAATATATATATTTTCAAATTATTCTTATTTGATTTAATTTAAATAAATAATCCTTTTCTATTAACCTAAAATAAATTAAATTAATTTTAAAAAACATTAGTTTTGTCATACTCTTTTGTAAATCTTATTTAATAATTAATTTGATTCCAATACAAATTGCATTTCATTTCTCTTGTGCAGGTTGGACATTTGGGAGAAAGCCGCCAAAATGATGGCCGGAGAATACAGGGCACAATTGAACGCCGCCACCATGTTGGGGCAGGCCAAGACGGTGATCCAAGCCGAAATCGACTCGGCCGCCGAATTGATCGACTTCTTTAGGTATGCGCTTACTTTAAACAAATTTATTTATAGTGTTAATTAAAATTAACAATCTCGACACCCAATATGGGTAAAAGAGGATAAGATTAAGAAAGAAAGAATTTAAATTAACGCATTAACTGCCATGAGAAATGTGTTTAGTCACAAGACACGGTTGAAAGAACCTTCCATGCTAATTTTTCATGATTCAAAAGAAAACCAAACAACAACCAGCTAACGGTTATAGGGTTTTCTGCCATCAAAATAGAATTAATGAAATGATTTGATTTTTTACTTCACTACTTATTTAGTAAGAATCGAATGATTTCATTAATTTGTAATAATCGCACCTCAGATAGACCTTATTGGTTATGCTTAGTGTTGGGCAAAATCGAATAATATTAGTAATCAAGTATTACTAAAAGTGTCATTTTAAGTATTTAAAACGAAAAAGTGGCTTCAAATTTATGTTTATTAATAAATGGGAAGTTATTTTTGATATTTTTATAATAAGTAATATTCATAAAATTATAATATACTTAATTTAGCAATAATAAAAGATCGACTTTGCCCATCACTAGTTATGATATAGCCACTGCGCAAAGCTTTGACGACCTGAAATATGTGGTCTGCCCCAGAGGGATTTTATTTAAATAATCTGGTAGTTATCGTGTTAAATTTAATTTTAAAATATTACAACAATTACTGCTCTACCATAAAAAATAAAAATCTTTCATA
The DNA here is from genome assembly GCA_963082785.1 of Philonthus spinipes. NCBI lineage: Eukaryota > Metazoa > Arthropoda > Insecta > Coleoptera > Staphylinidae > Philonthus > Philonthus spinipes. The sequence continues at coordinate 5,793,435 of OY720305.1, forward strand.
ATATAGATTAAATGCGTACTTCTTGAAAGAAGCACACAAATACCAGCCGATCTCCGAAAACCCCAACGTGACCAAGAACAGCATGAGGTACAGAGGCATCGATGGTTTCATCGCCGCAGTTTCTCCATTCAACTTCACCGCTATCGGTGGAAACTTGGCTTACACTCCAGCCCTTATTGTAAGTATTACAAAAAGATAGGTCTTTAAAGATCAAGCTGTATATTTTTTTTTTAATTGGCAGTAATTTTAATATCTAAAAAAAATATTTTCATAGGGCAACGCCGTTTTATGGAAACCCAGTGATACCGCTCTCTTATCCAACTGGATGATCTTCAAGATCTGCAGGGAGGCCGGAGTGCCACCGGGTGTTGTCAACTTTGTTCCTTGCGATGGCCCAGTTTTTGGAGACACGATCACCGCCTCCAAACACTTGGCTGGAATCAATTTCACCGGTTCAGTTCCGTAAGTTTCATTAAAATAAATCTCTGATAGCCGTACTAATAGTCACAGTTTAATCCTTGAATCGATTTAAGATTGATGAATCCCAGATTCGCAAATGCTATTGGTTGATCTAAGGATTGTTTGCAATATAATCTATAATTATGTTGACTATTTTAAACATTTTGATCCAATATTAATTCTCAATTCTGAATCAATCCATGACTATTAGTACGGGCTTAAGAAAATTATATATTGTGTCAGAAGAATACCTTATTTTTTGTGAGGAGCAATTACGAGTTTAACAAAAATAGCAGACTCCCTTTTTTGCACATAAAAATGAATACTTTTTTATTTTCACTTTTGTCTCTCATGACACAATATAACACTCTTCTTTCCCTTTTTCAACAAATTAAGAAAGATGATTTCTACTCTTGTTTGTACAAAAAATATTTGTTTTTTTTATTGGATATTGGTAACTACGACCAATCCACCAGGAACTTTTTATAAACAATGCTGAATGCCCGTCAAGATGACTTTTTTAATATTAAAAAATTACTGATTTTGTTTATTAATGCTTTCAGAACGTTCACACGTTTGTGGACGCAAGTCGGCAAGAACATCAACAACTATGTCAACTTCCCACGCCTGATTGGTGAGTGCGGTGGCAAAAACTACCACTTCGTTCACCCCACCGCTGACGTTACCAGTGTCGTTAACGGTACCATTAGGAGCGCTTTTGAATTCAGTGGTCAAAAGTGCAGTGCCTGCTCCAGGATGTACGTTCCAGAATCCCTTTGGCCGAAGGTAATAAATAATAATGTACCCACTCATATAGAATGTTATTTTAAATTAAATAATTAATTTTACCCCGACACCAATTGGTAAAAGGGGACATCGATTATATATATATATATATATATATATAATTTTTTTAATCTATTATCCAAAAATTGTAAATTTTTAAAGAAATATTTTTGTTGAATCCTGTGATGCTCCTTTTTTTCTTTTCATTCAATTGTTTTATTATTAATTCTACACCTTTAATGTCTTTCAAAATATTTCCTCTTCTCAATTGGATTTGGGATTATAATGTCTTGTCTCGGTTTTCATCCAGCTGGGCACACTTCTCCGTGCTTATCTGTGTATTAGAACGCTTGAATTAATCTCAAAGTTTCATCAACACTCTTGCCTACTGGTAAATAATATTCATATTTTTCCATGCAGATCAAGGAAGGTTTGTTGGAGAAGAGGAGCAAACTGAAGATCGGCGATCCGACCGAGTACGATACATTCACGTCGGCCGTCATCGACGATAAGGCGTTCAAACGCATCAAGGGCTACGTCGACCATGCCAAGAAGTCCGACAAGCTGTCTGTCATCGGTGGTGGAAAGTGCGACGATTCCCAGGGCTACTTCATCGAGCCCACGATCGTCGAAAGCAAGGACCCCACGGACAAGATCATGGTCGAGGAGATCTTCGGCCCCGTACTCTCCATTTACGTGTACAAAGACAGTGATGTCGACAAGACCATCGATCTGATTGGAAACTCGACTGCTTTCGCCCTGACGGGTGCTGTTTTCGCTCAAGATAAGTAAGTTGGTTGGATTTCTGAGTTCATATAGATCAACATTATCATTATTCCAACTTTCTGATTGACTGTTTCAAATTCCCAAACATTCTATTGTCTACAGTCTATTCATATTCAAGAAGCAGTCCGTGTTAACACAATCACGTGAACGGTGAAAATACTACTAAATTTTTATTTAGTCTTATATAATATCGTTATATGTTCCTCTCTACTTCTCAGTGTGAGGTGATACTACTAAATCCAAACTTATAATTTCAACTAGCTTTTAGTCGAAACAACAAGTTTGCATTTTGATAAAATTGAATTAAAAATGAATAAAAACGTAGCAGAGTTAACTAAAAATAAATTGGTTGAATTTTAAATGGATATTAAAAATAAAATATATTTTTCCTTCGTAGACAATTCTTGAAACGTGCTCTTGACGACTTGAAGATGACTGCTGGTAATTTCTACATCAATGACAAATCTACTGGCAGTGTTGTCGGTCAACAGCCATTCGGTGGTGCCAGAATGTCAGGTAAAAACAAACAAAAAATACACATATTTAAGAATGTAATTAACTTACATTTTGCAATCAGGAACAAATGACAAGGCCGGTGGACCACATTACATACTCAGGTGGGGCAACCCGCAGTCGGTGAAAGAAACCTTTGTGCCCCTCAATGAAATCGAATACCCCTACATGTCCCAGATGTAAGCGACCGCACCATCGAAATAAAAACAAACAAAACAAAAATCGCCCCAATAGGGAAGAAAGGAGGAAGCCGAAGAATCTCGCCATCATTTTTCCCCTTTTTACTTTATTTAGTTACCTCCCACAATCCATCCCCACTCCCAGTATTATTATTATTTTAACACACGGTTTCGCTTTAACGTTGTGATAATTTGATCCTCGATTATACCCCACATCCCACATTTATGAAAAATTTGTACATATCCCAGTTATTTAATTTCAGAAAAACAAAACCCGTAGGCTTAGTTTCCGTAGACGATAATACGACACTTTGTGACAATATTACCAACTCTGAAAAAAAAAGAGATAGATGTGTATTATAAATTATGATTATTATTATAATTAATATATGAATAATGAAATTGTTATTATACGTTATTGGAAGAAAGGAAGGAAGGAAGGAAAGATTGTTGCTATTACGTTTTTCATTTTTTTTTTCTTAGGGAGATTTTAGAGCCAGTTGCTTGTTGGGCCCGTCTCGAAATATTATCTCTTTATATTTTTTTTTTTTCTTGTTCTAATTTATTTCGTTATTTGGAAGTCGCCGTCGATGTAGATCTTTTGAAGATGAACCACTCGATTATTATAATTATTAATTAAATTAATAAATGATTACATGTATGTAAATTGTATTAAGTGTAAATAAATTGAGAATGATATTGTCAATTTACTTTGCGCGTTTCAGATTAATTCATAACACACAACAAAAAATTGAATGAAAAGTTATTTGTCATTCAATTGAAAAATTAATTTCTTATTCTATGAGATTTAGCTTTGTAGTCTAGTCCTGTTAATCAGCTACTGTCCTTTGCTGCTATTATTTTCCAATTCTTCTTGTGTTTTTCCTTTTTCAAACTGTACCTTTTGTGAGATTTATTGCCTTAGCTTTTCAGCCATGTTTGCCAGTTACTGTGCTATTATTTCCACTTGTTCTTTGCTCCTCGAGTTTCATTTCTTCTTATGTTTCATTTTTTCAAACTGTTTTCTCCTGAGCGATAAATGGCCTTAGCTACGCAAGAGAATATATATATATATGTTATTTATTCAATACCTTAGCTTTATAGTTGTGTCGACCAGGACCCTTATTCCTGAAATTGATCAAACATGTAAATTTCTATTTAAATAACAGATTTCGTATGACCGAAACGATCAATATTAGGAATACAGCCCCAGTTCAAACTTACCTAGCCCGCTTTCAGCTGGAACAACAGCGCCATCTATGTTCTCGACCGTTTATTAGCCTATGTACTGGTACTGAACTGTCACGCCCATAGATGGCTCTGTAGTTCTGATTGAACAATTTTCTTAATAGCTTCTTTCCACATTGAAAAATCTTAAGAAGACATAGATATTAATATGTATTAACATCTATGGCTCAAGATCGCAATTAAAACGTATTACACACTTCCCGAATTTTAGCCAATCAAAACGAAGATGGAGCGATTCCAAATAACGGTTCATAGAAAGAAAATTCCGATTCGCTGCCACAATATCGTTTCATTTAGAATCACATAGTAGATTAGTTTAAACGATTGATTATTTGATAAAGTAAATTTTCCTTTACAGTTAAAGATTTCGGGTTTAACGAAATTACCGGTAGATGGAGTTGGAAAAACGCGCACAAACAAAACAGACGATTCGAAAAGTTTTAATTGAAACCAAAATGACGTTGACATTTTAAATTACAAGAACACTCGTGAAGAAATTCAAGTATGAAGGGGATTTGTATATGCAAACAGTGCATCAACGATTTGAGAAACGGCACGCCAATCCAGAACATAGAAAAGTTCGATCCCGACAGCACTTTGAGGAATATTTTGAAGTATTGCGTTCCATACTTGGTGAGAATTTGTGAACTTTGATTTCTTTCTATAATGATAAACCTAAAAAAGGTATAAGGATCTAAGGAGAAGTTAACAGAAGTTTTGCGCTTGGATTCACTTAAAAATGCATTTCTCTACATTTTTAACTGAATTTTTAAGAAGAAATTAACTGAAGTTTTGCGCTTGGATTCGCTTAAAAATGTAGAAAAATGCATTTTTAAGTGAATCTAAGCGCAAAACTTCTGTTAACTTCTCCTTAAATCCTTATACCCTTTCAGGTAGGTGTTGGATAATTTCAGTTAACAAATGTTTTTATTTAATTGAATAATTTGTACCACATTTTTATTATCCTCAACTAAATATGAATACTCTAATTTAAAATTAAAAAGAATTCGAAAGTATTGAATGGATTATTTTCTTTTTAATTTTAATTCTCAATTTAATTTAAGTTTTACAAATCTTAATGCAGGATTCTTAAAATTCTAGTTAAATTAGAAAAAAAATAAAAATGCAAATGCAGGTTTTTTAAACTATAGTTTAATTAGAGAACAAATTTATTTCTCTAATTTTAACTAGAGTTTTAATAATCCTCAATGAAATCGAATACCCCTACATTTATTTCTCTAATTTAACTAGAGTTTTAATAATCCTGGATTTTTAAATTTTTTGTTAAATTAAAAAAAAAACAAATGTATTTTCCTAATTTAATTAGAGTTTTAATAACTCTGGATTTTTAAAACTCTCGTTAAATTAGAGCAAACGAATTTTTTTAATTTAACTAGATTTTTAATAATGCTGGATTTTAAAAACTTTGGTTAAATTAGAGAACAAGTATATTTCTGTAATTTAACTAGAGTTTTAATAATCCTATGTTTTTAAAATTCTGGTTAAATTACAGAACAAATGTATTTTTCTAATTTAACTAGAGTTTTTCCACTAAACAAAGTATTCAAAAATAACGCCGAATCAACATTAAAAACAACATTAAACGTTAATGTAACATTGGTGCAACATTATTATGTGCGTTTTGCTCAGTGGGTTAATAACTCTGAATTTTTAAAACTCTAGTTAAATTAGAGCAAATATATTTGTCTAATTTAGCTAGAATTTTAATAATCCTGGATTTTTAAAATTCTGTTTAAATTACATTAAATAAAATTAGTTTTAATAAGCCTGCATTTGAATTTTAACTAGAGTTTTAAAATTTTTATATTTTTTTCTTAATAAATGAAACAAAAGTTTTAGAAGTTGTAATTTTAAAACTTAATTCCTCTAAATTATTTTTACTGGGCCGTTTTAAAGAATCTTCATAACACGAAAAATGTATCCCTGTGCTTCCCCTGCGTGGAAGTTTTGAAATCTTTAGAGGATCACGTGAAAAGATACACAAATTTAGAAGATATCCACGATGGACGGATTCCCGAAGACATCGGCGATTTCGTGCAGCACTGCATGCGCTCATTTACAATTTCCTCAGATTCACAATTACTTCTGAATAATGAAAATACAGAATCCAAAGCAACAAAAGTAAGTTAAGTAACTGCATCGTAATCGAATGTTCAGTGGGGTATTTTTATAATAATCGAAACTCCCCTTAAATTTAACATGACAATCTAAGAATACACATAAATTAGAAAATTTTGTCTGGTCAGTCTTTGCGGTAAATCGTGTGAATGAACAATTAGATTCTGACGTTAAATTTGACATTTCACATAGAGAATAACCCCGATTATTTATTTATTTAGTCTTATATAACATCGTTATATGTTCCTCTCTACTTCTCAGTGTGAGGTGATAACACCGATTAAATATATTAAATAAACTGTATTCATTTTTAATGAGCGATCAAAAATTAAATTATCTATCTGAAAAATAAATAACACATATTTCTGTTTCACTAAAACTAATCTCCAACTACTTTCGATAATCATTCTCAAGGATTCCGAAAAAGCCACAATAGACCGTCTGGTAGTGGTGGACTTCACTCATACATTATTACTTTCAGAAAGTGAAAAATCCCCGTGTTTTTAAATTGAAGAAAGCCAGGAAACGAGTGAAGCGTGCGAACGTGAAGGGGCTTCCGAAGAAGCGGATCGTTCGAAATTTGAAACGCACCGTCAGTCTAGATTCGAGTTTGGATAAGAACCATAAACAGAAAATTCCGATGATGTGCAACAATTATTTAAATTCGATGTTGGAAAAGAGTAATTCCGATCAACAAAGGAGGTCACCAAGCAGTTATTCCGAACTATTCTTGTAATGATTCAGTAATTTTTTAACAATTATTAAAATGTTTTCTTTTTCTGAAAACTTTTTTTTAATTATCTAGGAATGGAATATTATTCAGAAAATAAGAGTATGGTTGTAGTGGTGGTGATTGTTATTTTTTTTTTTAGGATTAACTATAATAAAACAATTTTACTAAGTGTAACGAAGTAAACATCTTTTACTTTGTATAAGAAAGATGTAAACAACAGTTTATACTGTATTTTCATTAAAAAATAATAATCAACAGTTTGTTCTTTGTGCAATAAAGAGCAACTATTTTTACTTTGTTTTGCATAAAGAAGATTGTACTTTTTATGAGAAAGCAAAAGTGTTTTCAATCATATTTTGAAGTTTTATATAAATTGGAAAAATGCATAATAAGAAAAATAAATGACTACGAAAGAGAAATTCATTTATATTAAAGTCACTCATTTTGACAGCTGTCAAACAAACAAATGTTTCATTTTTGTGAATTTCGATGTTATAAAGAATATTCACATTTAATGAAATTAAATTAGGCAAAAGGTGGCGCTTGTGTCGTCTTTAATTTATTATGATAAAGAATATTGTATATTTTTTTACGAACATTTATTATCTTTATATCAATCAGTAATATTATGTGTGGTTTTCATATGTTGTTTAACATACGATTTATCGATAAAAGTCTTTGCGCAAACTTTACACGAAAACGGTCTTTCACCTGTATGAGTCCTTATGTGTTTTTGCAACTTATTGTTAGCGAAATACGCTCTCGGACAAAACGGGCAGAAGAACTTTCTCACCGGCTCCGTCACTTTCGAGTCCCCAATCCCGTGCACTTTCGCCAAATGCTGGTTCAGTGATTTCTTGTGCTTATAATCCTGCCCGCAGTGTGAACACCGGAACGAGCAGACGTTCGAGTGTGAATCGATGTGCCGTTGCAAAACGGATTGATTGATGCATTTCCGATCGCATAAATGGCAAGCGTAGTTACGTTCACCCGTGTGTGTTTTCACGTGTGTGTCTAAATTTGTTTTTAGGGGAAAGCGACGGTTGCAGTAAGAGCAGACGTATTTCCATAAAGAGCGGTCGAGGTGCACGCAAATTTTATGCTTGTGTAAATCGCTGGAAGTGTTGAAGGCTTTCGGGCACTTGTCGCATTTGTAAGCGCGTTTGTTAGCGTGGATTTTCTCGTGGTGATACAAATCGCTCGTCGTTATATAGCCCTTCCCGCAAAAAGAACAGATGTGTGGTCGACTTCCCGAGTGGTATTTTTTATGAGCCGCTAGGTAGACGGAGGAGGCAAATTTCTGCTCGCACTCGTCGCATTTGTGAATCTTCTCGGTCGCATGGACGTTTCTTACGTGTCTGGTTAATAAATATCGAGCTCCGAAAGTTGCTCCGCAAATTTCACACTCGTTTTTTTCCTTTGTCTTAATTTTTTTACCAACACGCAATTGCTTCAGTGTTGAATACGAACCGTTGCTTCGGGTTTTCATTTTCGGGCACGAAACTTCTTTTAGTTGATTCGAACCGTCTTTAAAAATCATAGCCTCATTTTCTTCGCCTTGTGTGGAATTAATAGCACTTGTTTCAAAGCCCTGTTGATTCTCATTTTTCTCTAGTGTGGAATTGGCTTCAAAGCCCTCTTGATTCTTATTTTCTTCTAGTGTGACTTCGAAGCCTTCTCGATTCTCATTAGCTTCTTGTGTGAAATTAATGTCCTTGGCTTCAAAACCCTCCCGATTTTCATTTTCTTCTTGTGTGAAATTAATGGCTCTATCTTCAAAACTCCTTTGAATCTCAGTTCCTTCTTCTATGATATTAATGACTTTGTCTTCAAACTCTTGACGATTCACATTTTCTTCTTGTGTGAAATTTATAACTCTAGCTTCAAAACCCGCTTGAGCATCAGTTTCTTCTTGTGTGAAATTAACAGCCCGGGCTTTGAAGTCTTCCCGAACTTCATTTTCTTGTATTGAAAGAGAGCCTACATTTCCTTGAATATCAAGATCTAATAATAAAGTCTGATTTTTATTGGTAACTTCTATTTGTTGTTGACTTTCGTTGTTATCCGACGTTCCTTCAATTTGTACTGAATTTTTAATATTTTCCAATTTTTGATACATAAAACTCGAATTTGAATAACCATTATTAATAGTGGTTTCATTCCTCAAAAACTCATCCCTTTTTTTAATATTATTTTCTTCTCGAAAGTTAACATCACATCGATTATTCTGACTAATCGAGCGATTTAAATCTTCACTTCCTTCGTGAATATTGTAGGTTAGGTAACAGTTGTCATTTATGTTTCCGATGTTATTTAAAAATTCTCGATTTAAAAAAGAAGCATTTTCATTGAGATTATGATGTGTATTTCTAATTTCGCTCAACTTCCTCGGTTTCCAGTTTAAACCTTCATTTCCTTTTAAAAAAATTGTATTCCCGCTTTCACGCTCTGCTTGTAAATTGTGCGTTACGGAAAAGCTGGCTTTTATTTCACTCGAAACATCAATTTTAAAATTTCCTACATATGAATTATTTGATATATTATTAACTAATTGCTTTCCGTTATTTACATTATTTAATATATTATTTTCGTTGCTTATATTATTGCCCACGTCTTTATAGTATTCTCGATTAATATCCTTAATTTGTTTCTTGTTGCAAGAACTTTTATGTATTTCCAATTTTTTCTTCGTGTTAAAAACCAAACCACACGTTAAACAAACAAACTCCAAATTTCCAGCCGAGTGACTCTCGTGGCTCTCCCTAATATGCTCGATTAAACATTCCTTCTCCGAAAACTTCGCACCGCAATTATAACAAGTAAACTCGACCAGCGTGTTTTCCTTATGCACATAATTCGCGTGCTTCTTCAAATAAACCTCATTTGGAAAATTCAACCCGCAATCCTTACAACTAAAACCCCATTCCTCGACTTTTCCGTGCTTATAAATAGTATGCTCCCAAAATTCCTCGCTGTTCGTGTAACCAGTTTTACATTCATCGCAGTAAAACCGCTGCAGGACGTAATGCTTGTTCTCGTGCTCGATTAAGTTTTCTTTGTTGTGAAAGCTGCGTAAACATAGGGAACAATCGTAGGGTTCCCCCGAGTTGTGGATGTTCAGGTTATGTTGGATTAGTTCTGTTCGTATCGTGAAGTCGTGTAAGCATATTTTGCACTTTATTTGAACGTCGTCGTTGTTTAAGTCGCGTTTTCGGAGGTACGACGAAAGACATTTGTTCCGGAAACAGCTGATAGCGTCGAGTTCTTCTGTGCAGCTTTTACAAAGCGTGCAGTTCATTCTCCAATCCTGAAATATATTGAAATCAAAATCCGTTAATATTTTATTAAAATGGATTAAAGTACAATAATCATTTACCAATTCAGGCAAACAGAATTTCAACTTGGTCCTCCATTCAATGTTCTCAGAATCAATTTCCGTGGCACTCACAACGTTCTCCGTGCCGGAACAAACAAAACAAACATCATTTTCCATTTTTCTGCTTCTTCCGATTCCTCTTTACTTAAAAAACAATCAAATAAAATAATTAAATTATGTAAAGGTGTAGTATAATCAAGTAAAACCATAACATAATTTGATAAAACAATAGTATAATCTGATCAAACCATAATGTAAAATCACAATTGAACGAATGATTTTTTAATAATTATAATAATCAAAAAAATTGAGCCGATTGGCACGATCACCAATCAAAAAGATCGAACTTGCAAGGATCGAGCAGTCGATCTTGCCTATCACTAGTTTTCTTCTTCAGGATTACTTATACTAATAATATATATATATATTATCAAAAACCCTTTATACCCTCAAGATTGTCGGGTTTTACTAATAATAATGAACTAAAAACTCGTTTTTGAGGGGTAATTGTACTTACATTTTCCTCAATAATTCTGTTCGAAAGTTAAGTTTTTCCTGAGGATATGTTTGTCGTTATAGCGACAATTAATATATAATTATAGTATTATCGTGTAGAATTATCATTAATTCCTGCTGTGGTCACTTATTTCGTGGCTTTTCTTTCATTTAAATGAATAAAATCTTTATATAAAGTCGATGATTATTTTAAAATTTGAGGTTATGTTAAAACCATAGATACAATCAAAACAAACATAAATTATACATTTTTAATAATTTCAAAAATTTCTGAAGAAAGTTATGAAATCCAATTGGAATTTATTTAAATATGAATTTTATATATTTGTAAAATTAATAAAAAAAATCTTCCAATTTGTTAACGCTATCATAGATAATTACCCGAGGCAATTGTTGTTTGCAAATAAAATTGCATATATTACAAAAGCAATCGGCTTTGGATTAAGAGTCCTAAAGAGAACTGTAAAATCTAATTGGAATTTAACTAACTAAAAATTCGTTGCTAGTCTGTAAAAAAGTTATATCTAACGTGTACTTTACTTTTTATTATCTCAGATTTTATAATAAATATACATATATATATATAATATCTCTTAGAATGTGAAGTAATTAATAACGTACTTGTGAAACTTAACATTTCACGTAGAGAATAGCCCGAACAATAATTTTTAATAATACCAAAGTAAATAATAAATTCTTGAAATTTATTTCAAAGGTCACACTATCATAGATAATAACTTGCGGTGGTTATTGTTTGCAAATAAAATTGCATATATTACAAAAATATTTGGTTGTTGTAATTGGGATTAAAATATCCCAAAGGGGACTGTAATATCCAATTGGAATTTAACTAAAAAAAATTTAATATTGCCAAAATGAATAATAAATTCCTCAAATGTAATGATAAAACTGTAATAGATAATGAACTGTTTCGATTAATGTTTGCAAATAAAATTGCATATAGTACAAAAATAACGGGCTGTTTTAATTGGGATTAAAAATAATCCCAAAAAATCCAATTAGATTTTAACTCGATCGGGGCTATTCCATACGGGAAACGTAAAGTTTAATTTCACATTTATGTATATAAATCTATTATAAAAACTGTCTAAACTATGATGGTTTAAACTAACTTACACGTTAAACTTAACAATATGAATTTTATACATTTGTAATAATGAATAAAAATATCTTCGTATTTATTTTAAAGGTAACACTATCATAGATAATAAACGAAGAGCATATTATTTGCAAATAAAATTGCATATATTACAATAGAAACAGCTGTTTTTATTTGGATTAATAAAAATCCCAATTAAAACAGCTGATTTCTAAATAACAGGCTTTAAATCCAATAATAATTTAACGTAATATTAAATATTTTTAATATTAATATAAAAACATACAATTCGTTTTAAAGGTGTTATTTAAGCAATTGAAGTAAATATAACCGTTAACGGATTTAAATAATCTTTCAAATTAAAATGAAGCAGCGCACACTTGTTATCACCAACGTAGACTAAGCATCTTTTCATGCCAAACACTTCCTGTGCTAAATAAAATTAACTAGAAGCGATGAATGAAAAAAAAATCACACCTACAGCGAGTCAGATTTTTACTCGTAGGGTTTTTAAAGGTAAAACCCGTTGAGAGCACGGTTTGATAATCACCGGGCTTGCGCTCGTATACCGCCGAATGCAATCGCCCAGATAATCACTCGGTACATTCTTTAATGTATTTCAACTCGGGTGTACGAATTGAGCGGTTGTAAAAACGTTGCCGGACACACTCGAAGCACTCGTAACGGCCTTATTCGGCTGCACGCGCGCCAGTCGAGGTCGGACGTCCTTCGTGCGCGATATAACCAAAAAACTTATTGATTCGCGTGGAACAAGTAGGAAATATTAAGAAAAACAAACGAGTGCTCCCCGTGCGGGGCCGCTGTAAAAAAATCCAGTGGTGGTTTTCATTCAATTTTTGTTTTGGATTAGATAATGTCGTCTTATCAGTTCGTACAGTCCAAGCAGCAACAACAGCAAAGAGATGAGTAAGTACTGGCTCGGAGTGTGCTCCGGCGGTCGTGTTTTGTTTCCTGTTGCGGGGTCTATAAATAGAGACCGATGGGGGGCGGTTCGGGTGTTTGTTTTTAAATGAAAACAATTGAAAAACAAAACAATGAAAAAAATAAATGGCGACCGTTGAGCGTTTGTTTTAATTTGAATTTTGTTTAAAAAGTGACATCATCCACGTAACGGATTTCAGTCGGTACGCCGACTATGATTTGCGCAATTTCTGCCTCCTCCATGCTGTCCGCACAGCTGTTCGACCTGCGCTCTTATTTCGTTCTTTTTTCCCCGGAGCTTCCCATTTGACAGTTACCGAATGATTTCGTTAAAAAAAAATCAAACCATTCCAATTAGGATAGAATGCAGGATTTCCGGTGTTGGTGTTTGTTTTTGTTCCTCCTCCGTTGACGTTTCGTGAAAATGGGAAATCAAACATGGCGTTTTGTTTCACCTTGATTTCCGTTACATAAAAATAGGAGGCCCTGATTTAATTGCATTTTATTAAACAACTTTAATTAAGTAAAGTTATTTAAATTTTAAATACTTTGCATACTTCCTTAATAGCCACATTTAATTTTATATAGAGGTTTCGAAGTTGTCACTGCACATCTGTTTATTGAGGTTAGGTTAAAAAAAAACGAATCGTGCATTTAAAATCCACCTTTCAATAAATAAAAAAATTGGCAATTGTTTACTTATCGCAATTGCAAATGCAAGTTGATTAAACTCACAGCAAGTTTAATTAACCGTCCAATGGCATACATATATATCACTGGATATTAATTATTGTAAGCAATGAAGTTATCAACATAAGTCATATTTATGATATTTATAACAAATAACGTAGATACATAGCAGTATTTTGTTAGTTCAGACGCCTTTCTGCTTACGACGAAAAATATATACATTTTATTAATAATTTTCTCTAAATAACAGTGAAAAATAAATCAATAATAATTTTAATTTATTGGTAAACTCAATCTTTTTGTTACTGTAAAATTAAGTGTATGACATTTTTATTAATGCAACATATTCTATTAATATCAGGGAGCAGTTACCCTATTTATTGAAACCATCAATTAATTGTTATTAATTGACTTTATTTATTTAAAATTGTTATTGAGAAATACTCAATTACTAATATTACTCGATTTTGTCCAACACTAGTAAAAATTTAATCAATGTATATGCAACCCAATTTACACAAAGTTTAGGGCGGGAAATTACCTACGTTTTTAACAATAGCATCATAGAGTAACTAGTATATTCATCCTCTTTGATAGCATATAGAAAAAGCGCGCAACGCAGTGCTCAAGTGGACAACTATTTTCTAAATTTCAAACCGTTATAAGGTTTTTGAGGTTAGGTGCATATACAAACTATTGAATAGCAAATGGCGGGATTTTTGAATAAAATATTCTAGTTCACATTTTTTTTTTTCAAATGAAACTAATAATAAACAATTTTATTAATGTAAGGGTTATTGAAAATTTAGTAAATGTTTATTGTTTGTAGAAGAATATCATTAGATCATGCAAATTAAATATAAAAAATATCTGAAAAAATAAAATTAAAATAAAACCGCAATATTCTTAAGTGTAATATATTTAACTTAACCTTTAGTATATTCATGTATTAATGAAATTATATACTTTCTTTCTTTCTTAATCTTATCCTCTTTTACCCATATTGGGTATCGAGTAAAATTATATACAATAGTTATAATTTAAGTTAATAATACCATTAGGAACTGTCTTTTTAAGAATCTATTAATAGATATACATAAAAATTGGTTGAAATTTGTGTAATATATTTCATAAATTTAAATGTTTTGGAGTTTAGAACAACTTGAAAAATTCAAATCTAATCATAATAGATGAAAGACGACGCGAGCGCCATCTTTCGGCTAATTTCATGTGGCATCGTCATTTCATTCAAATCTATTTAATAAAATGTTCAATAGTAATTGCGCAAGTGCATTGGGAAGTATTGGTAGCAAGTTTGCACGATATTTACAAATAAAATCTTATAGGGCGAATTTCATAAACTTAAATTTTGGAACAATATTAACAATTTAAATCTATGTTAAGTCCAAATTCTCAAAACATTTTTTTTTTTGGCCTGAAAATAATGTAAAAACTATAAGTTATTTATTAAAAAAAATAGATGAGTTTACTTCTAGTGCTTAAGTGGAGGACTATTGCTGTTTCCCCAATGTCAAATATTATTCGCTCCCTGACAATAGAGATGGATTTCTTATATATGCAACCATATCTACGCACTTTTATACGCCCCTGGATGAAAACTGCTGTTTCTTGTGTTGCATACATAAGAATATTAAGAATTATTGAATTAAATGCGCACCATTGCTGACTTTGTTGATCCGCAGACTTGGTTAAATTAGTAAAGTGGTAATAAAATTTCTAGGAATTACAATGGTGGAATCAGAAAAACAAAAGAGCATCGCGTTTTCAATGTATTAACAAAACAAACGATTTATAAAAGGAACACCCTATATATTTTATTACTATTTTATAAAGAAAACTATTTTCAACAATTGTTACAGAATATTAAAATGCCAATAAGAATATCGAAGTTATTGGCATTTTAATAATATTATATTTTAATATTTTAAGAAAACACTCTTTTTTATTAGTGTTTTTTTTTTATAGCGACTTGATTTTTTTAAAAGAATATTAAAATGCCAAAAACTTCGTTATTTCTCATTTTTATTAAATATTATTATTAAAAAAATACAATTACTTTGCCAGTTAAAGATCTCTTTAGATTAAGTAATGACAAAGTTAGCAATGGTGCGTACTTAAATTAGAACAACTTGTAAATATAAGGATTTATTGCATATCAGACTGCGACTTTTGACATAAACTGTTAACGATCATCACATTTTATCCACAATAACGAAAATACAAAATCCAGGCGAAAAGATGATTGGTTGATAGCCAATTAGCAGACTTTTACAATACAATGCAATATTTTATGTTATATGTAGATATTGTATTATGTTTGTTATCAAAGATTTTGTGTGTATAAATCCCTGCAACATCCTCTCTGATGTTTGAATTAATGCAAATAATTAAAAATTTTAACGTAATAAATACTTAAATCAAAAATTGAAAACTATATATTTTTAGGCTATCTGTTTCAGAATTTATTAGCCACATTGATGAAAAAATAATTTTTCTATGAAACTTCTTTCCTTAAATTGTTTAAACAATTTTCTTGTCTGACGTTTTTTCAGTTAAAAAAATGTTTTCTCGATTCCTTAAACCCTTTTGGATGTCGGATGGGACAGTTAAAAATTTAATCATTTAAAAAATGAAAATTATGTGCTCGAGGTTTTTTATTCAGATCTTCAGCTGAAGTATTTATAAAAAAATATCTTTAATACACAATATTAAACAATTTTCCCACGAACCTTTCTCGCGTAAATTGTTCAAACAATTTTGTTATCAAATTCTGTTTTTGCAATCAATTAAAAAAAAAATCGCAAACTATGTAATTGAGGTATTTTATTTCGGAATTTCTATTCTCCTCTTTCGATAAAGAATTGGAAATATTTCAGTACAGTTCCAATTACTTTTAAATTTTTCTTTCTTAATCTTATCCTCTTTTACCCGTATTGGGTGTCGAGGACTTTTAAATTTCTAATTAATTTAAAATCGTTTCAGGAAATTACACCTAACCCGAAATCCACAACACGACAATACAGTCCGGTTAATCATCTGAAAACCTTTTGTAAACTCCCACCGACACATCACAAATCCCATTGTGGTAGTTAATAATAATTTTAGAAACGCTCTTCACGTTTTTAATGGTACATACAGATGTTCAGTGCGGGGACCCACGCGTCGCCCGCCTATTTCGATTCGTCGGAGTCATGTGATTATTATTGCTGGGGTCGCTTGAATTGCAGCTGTCTCGTCCCACGGATCAACCCCACCATACACACACACACATGGGGTAGTTTTCTCTACGTTTTTTTTGTATGTTGTTGTTTCCTTTCCTCTGCAAACACTTTGCGCGTCGACTGGAAAAGTCCGAGGGAAGGAAACGCGGGCTTTGTTTAATTTTAATACCTTTCAGGTTGTTTGTATTTATTGTGCGAAATTTGGAATTTGTTTTTTTATTTTCGTGGAGGGTGAATCGGGTGGGAATTTCTGACTCTCGCATGGATTTATTTATTAGGGTGTGAAAAATAAAATTATACGCAATATCTTTACAAGGGTGTATATAGGATCTTTTCAGATAATATATAATCATAAAATTGTAAAGATAGCACAGAGCGCCATCTGTTGCTTAATTACAAGTGGCATCGTACTTCACACTACTTCTCCCATAAATTCAATGTGTAAAACGGTGAATAAATTGGCAAGTAATATTGACTTATTTTCAACGAATTTGCATGCATTAAATAAATCCTTAGTGTTCGAATAATAAAACTGCGCTAATTGTATTATGTGAATATCTATATGTGTTAATTGTAAGATTATCTTGTAATAAGTTTTTGGAAACTGTTGGATAATAAATTATTATTATTATCATAAACAATTTGGGCCTAAAAGATAGACGACTAAAAATCGTTTTAATTTACAGTAACTTGATTTTTTTTTCTAAACAGAATAATAAAATCTTAATAACTAGAGTTGGGCAAAGTCGATCTTTTTTGTCACTTCAAAATGAAGTATATGACATTTTTTAATGTTTTTTTATATTATTAATATTGAAAGTGTCTCTTATTTATTAATAAGCTCAAATTTATTGTTATTTATTAATTTTAGCTATTTAAAACAGCTTATTCAGAAATATTCTATTACTAAATTCAATCGATTTTACCCAACACTACTAATAACTTCGTTTATCATTATAAATGGAAGACGACGCAAGCGCCATCTTTTGCCTAATTTCATGTGGCATCGTCAACGATTCGTTTGTCACAACTTTTACATTCCCTATGAAAAAAATGTTACGTTTAATGTGTACGTTATTGATTAAATTCACATTACAAAACTCAATTAAAACAAAAATCACCACGGGTTAAGTGAGAAGTTAATTAAAGAAAAAATCTTTTACTCAATTTTGAATATGAAGTTCAGGATTAAACTTCTCTTTATGTTTAATTAATTTCTCACCCAACCCGTGATGAAACATTTTTGAATTAATTCAGGATGATTTAATTGAAATTAAAACACTTGGTTTGTTTCACTTATTTATATTTTCTCCAACTAGTTTCGACCATTGGTCGAAGAAGAAAAAGAAGATGACCAATGGTCGAAACTAGTTGGAGAAAATATAAATAAGTGAAACAAACCAAGTGTTTTAATTTCAATTAAATCATCCTGAATTAAACTTCTCTTATTTACCTAATGATGATTTCGTAGTTTATTATTAATGCAGAGAGAACGAGAGGAAAATAAAAAATAAGAATGCAATCCGATATCGTTATCGTTCTCCCCCACAAAGCAAAAAGTCGCGCGTCTCAAGAAAGGGAGAGCACGAATTTCTTAAAATTTCCCTTGCACGATCCCATTCTCCTCCTTGGCGGCATTATGTCTGCCCGTCTGCCTTCTTTTGCGAAAGTACAAGCTGTATTTGTGTGTGTGTGTGTGTGTGCATTATGTGTATCAAGACCCCCATACAATTCCGCGTTCCCATTATTATTCGTCGGAATAAATTTGAACAGCTGGCCCCGTGTGCAGCCTTAGCACGCGTCGCCCCGGCTTTCTTGTAAAAATTTTTCGGGCTTCTCGCACATCTTGAACGTTTTCTTGGGGTGTCACCCTCCGGTGAACAATGGCCGCGCGGCCACATGGCGATTTTTTCCCTCCGTCTCTGCCTTCACTTTTTGGCGCGCATTGTCTGATAGTGTATCCGTGTCTATTGTTGAAATTGTACCAGTTTTTTTTTGTCTTCTTCTTCTTCTTTGGCTTTTCGAAAGGAAGAAATACTTCCTGTTTTAAACAAATTTGGATCGATGAAGTAAATGTAAACCACCAAATAATCAGTGACGAAATGATTCGAGCTAAACCGGCTGCGGATCACACCGCGATATTTTTGGTTTGGAATAAAGGATAGGAACCATTTTTCTATAAAATGCACCCTGCATAAAAATCTCAAAAAAGGCATTTCATCACATTCAAATAACAAATCTATGCAGCAATTAATCCACCCAAATCACCGTTCCGATTTAATTTGAAGGGTCATGAATATCCAACCATCCATCCCCTATCCTGATTACAAAGTGCGACGACCCCGCAATATCTGTCCGGCCGGTGCGAAGACAATAGGCGGGACACTTCCTAGTCGATGGGGTGGCACACGGTACTGCTCTCGTAAATAGAATAGTTATTTTTATATTATCGATCAAAGTGCGTGCCATCTGCTTGCTGAGCACAGGCCGCGGCCGCCACCACCTGCCCTACCTTTTGCCCGCATCGCCCCGAAGAATCGTTCCGCGCGTATCATTTTTTTTAGATCGCGCACGCACTCGTTTTTTTTTTACACGCACACGCGACGTTTTCTTACGCAATGATGAATTTGTACGAAATTAATTTAATTAATACAAAACTAATATTATTATTTGTGCTAAAAACTGCGATTTAAGTAAAATTGGTTTCTTTAAATACTGTAAAATAGTGCCTATTTTGTTGGCTTTATGCACAATTCAAAGAGAAATTTTAGTTTTTGTGAAAATATTCATTTAAAAAATTGTAATAAAAAATATATTTTGGATAATTGGAAAACACCGTTGGTCGATATATAATTTACTAAATCTTAAAATACCGTACAATTTATTCACGCAACATAGCAAAATCCATAGGTTAATACAGTACAATAGGATTTTCTGAAGTGAGAGAAAGATAAAATATATAGCAGACGAATCGTAATAGTTGTTGTTACCATGGCTACGTATTCAAAAATAAATATTATCTTGTTTATCAAATTTTGCTTCAAATTTGGAATTGTCAAGTGCTGCGATGTATTATACTCTGGAAGAGAGAATACAAATTATTATACGGTGGCAATTCGATGAGGGATACCGTTCATTTATTTGTGACATTATCTATCCCGCTTCCTCCTATTGTTTGTGTAAGTAATACTCTCCAACACATAAAAGCTATGTTGCGAGAATTTATTGTAGATCGGTATATAATCGTAACTCAGGCTAAAGAAAACCTGGAATGACTAAATAGGCAGGATTCTGAAGAAACGAGTACAGTGGAACACAGCTGAAAAAATGTCTAACAATAAAAAAAGAGTGGATCAAATTTGTCTATAGAACCGTTGAATAACGATACGATACATAGTCGTCATTTAACGATAGAACAGACAAGTAGAAGACAAGAAACGGGAATTTTTAACCAAAAGAACAAACCTAAGTTTGTCTAAAATTCTTTAAAAGAGACCAAACTTTTCTCCAATTATTTATTAAAGAACAAATTTTGTACTTCCTCTTAAATTTTTTGATAAATAATGACTTTTGCTCTAGTTTTTCTCCAATTCTCAGCAAAAGAACACAATTTCCACCAAATTTGTTTCTAATTATTCGTTTTATAAAATATCCACTTTTGTGGACGAAATAACGATTCTCGGTTGGTTGTCTACCTTGTAGACTCGAATCGTTGACGATGCCACATGAATTTAGGCGCTTACATCGTTTCATTTATTGTTATCTTTGAAAACGCGATGTTCTTTTTTTCTAATTTCCCTATTTGCTAATTTAACCAACTCTTTAACTCAACTATGAACTTAGTTAGGAACTGATGCGTACTTACTTTGAACTAACCTGTATAGCATTACAAATGGTGAAATTGTGCACATATTATAAATCCCTTGTGAAATATACCATTACAAATGATGAAGTTGTGTTCGGATTATAAATCCCTTGTGAAATATACCATATATATATATATATATCTTAAATTCTTTAAATTTTAAACTGAAACATCGCCTGAAAAGGAAATTCTTTAAATAATTTACACGAAAAACAATTTCGAAATTTTTTCTATTTTTTGTTCTGCATTTGTTCGAAGGTGATAAAATTCGCTCTAACTTTTCTCCAATTATTTATAGTTTCTTTGATAAATAACGATTTTTTCACTATTTGTTTCTCTGAAAAAGAACAAAATTTATTTACACTAATTTTGTCTCCAGTTTGAAAAAGAACAAATTTTGTAGTATTGTTTCTCCAATGTTTTGACAGAGGACAAATTTTGTATTATTTTTTCTCGAAATATTTGAACAAAATTTGCACTATTTTTTATCGAATTCTTCGGGGAAGAACAAAATTTGTACCATTGTTTTCTTGAATTCATTATAAAAGAACAAATTTTGTATTATTTCTCGAATTCTTTGAAAAAGAACAAAATTTGCGCTATTTTTGTTCAGGAATTTTTTGAAGAACAAAATTTCTTTTCTTTGATAAAGAACAATTATTGCACTATTTTTTCACCAATTCTTCGATAAAAATAATTATTGCACAATTTTTTCTCCAATTTTATTAAAAAGTATAAAATTTCTTCTAATTTTGTCTCCAACTTTTTTGAAAATGAACAATTTTTCATTAATTTTTCGTCAATTATATTATAAAGAACAAATGTTGCTCAAACTTTTCTCCAATTTTTTGATAAAGAACAAAATTGTGTAGTACTTTTTTCTTCAATTCTTTAAAAGAGGACAAATTTTGCACTATTTTTTCTTCAATTCTTTGGCAAAAAAACAAATTTGCACTAATTCTTCGAAGAACAAGATTTGCACCATTTTTTCTTCAATTTCTTTATAAAGAACAATTATTACACTATTTATTCACAGTATTGATTTCAGTTTGAATATCATTTACATACATTTATATATTTAGTTGTAATATTGATTTTTGTTACATATGTTTTGTAAAAAGGAGATACCGTAAATAAATATATTAATAATTATTTGATAATAATAAATATTGCACATTTTTTTCTCTAATTCTCTCAAAATGAAAAAAAAATCCATTAATTTTGTCTTCAATTATGTGGCAACAAATTTTGCACTAACTTTTCTTCAATTTTTATATCAAAAATCAAATTTTACTACACTTGAATTCTTTGGTTAAGAACAAATTTTGTAATTTTTTTTTCAATTCTTTGACAAAAGACATTTTTTTCACTACTTTTTCTCCAATTATTTGAAGAACAACAAATTCTGTACTATATTTTCTTCAATTTCTTCATATAGAACAATTGTTGCACTATTTTTTCGCCAATTCTTTGATAAAAACGAATTTCCACTAACTTGTCTTCACTTTTTTGTTAAAGAACAAATTTCGCTCCAACTTTTCCTTAATTCTTTGATAAAGAACAAATTTATATTATTTTTTCTTTTATTCTTTCATTAAGAACAAATTTGTACAATTTTGTTTTCAATTCTTTGAAGAACAACAAATTTTGTACTATTTTTTCTTCAATTCCTTGATAAAGAAATGTTACATTTCTATAGTTCTTGCCTAAAAATAGTTTTGTATACTTTAATTTGATTAAAAAATATATATATATATATATATATGTCGTGCTATTTTCGCGTTTTTAGTACATTTTTCATTTCTTAATATTAAAACAACCTGACACCGTATGCTAAAAGGGATTACTGATATATTAAATAAAAATTATTTGAAAATAATTAATAAATTATTTCCACATCTAGCTGATTACGCAGGGTGTCTCGGCTTGAGCGTCAAGTAGCTTTACGGTAAAAAGGTTTATTTTTTCAGAATCAGTTTTCGCAGGAATATATAGGTTTATTAGGATCACATTTTAAAATTGGTTTTAAATATACAGGGTGTCCCATAAAAGCATGACGTATCATGGTTTTATTTATTTATTTATTAACGGTAAACACCTTTTACAAAATTAAGAATACATATTGATATAATGATAATAATAATAATAATAGTTATTAATTTCTTACATTTTTTCAGAACCAAAATCATTTTTTATTTCAACTGACTTTTTTTTATAAGCAAAATCTAAACGCTAGCTTATTAGAATAATTAATAATAATAAATGTACATTTTTATTTCTGCAGACAATTTTTTTAAAGACAACAGAATTTGCTACAAGATAGGCCTATGAGATGTTGGGTAAAGTAAGCCTTTGTGTCATTATATTTTTCAATTTTCCCAAAAATTAAATTACATCGATCAACACTGCTCCCTCCCTTTTTTTTACTTTTGTGAACTCCTATCTTTTTCCTTTCTCATTGTTGCCGACGTCATGGTCTCATGATTACGTATAGATTTTTTTTCGTGGTACAAAGGGGAAGTCTTTTTTCAGATTCCAACCACCTGTCGTTGAAAAAAGAAACCGGCTACTTTTTCCCTCGCAACACCAAAAAAAAAATTGATTTCCGTATATTGGCGTCCTTATTAATGATTTACAGGATTAAAAGTAAATAAATAAAAATTAGATAAATATCCACAGCTGTCGTTATTAATGTAAAGGACGTAGTAATTAATAAAGAAAATAATTTTGTGAAAGCAAATTGTAAACATTTCGCTTTCTTATTTTTTTAAAGCGTTTAAGAGATAGCTATATAAATATTAGCAATCACTAATTCGAATTAGATTGCAGTTGTGATCAATGAACAATATTGTATTATACATTAAAGTAATCATAAAATAAGCAGGAATTTCAACAGATGAATTAAAAATTATTTGAATGTTTAGTTTGTGTGAAAATCAATTATGAAAAACAATGAAAATTCATCAAATTTATAGCAAATTTCAAATTATATTTTAGCTAATAAAAACTTGCGCAATGAAAATTTAAAGGATTTCACTAAATTCTGCATTCAAATAACTTAGCAGACACAACCTATTAATTTCATTATATCTTACAATTTTCTTTTCTAACTTGAACTAGTAAATTGACGTAATACACGAAAATTAACGACTTATTTATTATTTGGACTGATGCTTCACAGTTCGTAGATAAAAACTGTAAATACATATTCATATTATTAAATCCAAAAGAATGGCCTTTTTTTCAAACGATTATTTCCATTTTACTATATAGCTATCTCTTTCTACTAAACCGCAACCTTAATATTTTACATCTCGACACCCAATACCCGTAAAGAGGATAAGATTAAGAAAGAAAGAATATTTTACATTATTTCTCTATATACCGATACACACAGACACTGGCTTCTTAATATTGATTCGCATAATAAAACCGTATTCTCAAAATATTCAAAACTTGATCGCTTCTTCGTTGTTTCTTTCTTCTTTCCACCACGTCCATTTAAACCATCCTTTTGAGCACTCGCCGTCGCGAATGCCGTTTCTTTTTCGGGCCTTTTCTTCTCCTCTCCAACGATCAGCTGTTCCTTTCAAATCATCTCGCCGTTTTTTTTCTCTCTTTCTTTCTTTCGGTCCGGTTTATCCGGGCATTCCGACCTTGGAAGGATGACACTGAGTAATGGGGGGCGCCTGGTTTCGCATTATTTTTTTTTTGTTCTTTTCGGGCGCGCGCGCTAATTTCGGAATCCCCGCAAAAAGGTGTGCGTGCGATTGCTTTTTTCCACATGTGCGCCAACGCACATTTTTTTATTACAAAAGGTGCGGGCTTATCTGGGTTATCATCGATTTCGGGTTTGTTTAATGATAACGCGGGATTTTTAATAGTTTTATTTTTTCGAAATATCCGGCGCCTGAAATGTGTATTATTTACTTTGGATGAAAAAGCAATATATTTATCATATATTTAAAAAAAAAACATGTAATCTATTGATGAGGCTGTTTCTTAGGCCGTATTTATAGTAAAAGAGCAGGCTGTTTCTTAGGCCGTATTTATAGTAAAAGAGGAGTCTGTTTCTTTGGCCGTATTTATAGTAGAAGATGAGGCTATTTCTTAGGCCGTATTTATAGTAAAAGAGCAAGATGTTTCTTAGGCCGTATCAGAAAAACAGGTTTTTTATATTTGATTATGAAAGGATTAAGCTACATTTTCATCAAAAATCATCTTTCCAGCTTGCGTATGTTCGCCAGAAAAAATCGCAAAAACTAGATAAAATTTCACCCAATTTTCAAACCCCCATTTTGCGAACAAACTGACTTAAAACTATTTACTCAATCTTATTAACATTCTCATTGCTTATGCTCCCATTCTTTAGCTACATTTTGGTAAAAAAAGAGGTCGATTTTTGGATTTTCGCCGAAATTTCACATTCTTCCCTTTGATTGTATCAAATTTCAGTGAACGTTTTTTCTCTACCAAAAATCTGAAAAAAATCTTAAAGAGAATTAATGATAATTTAAAAAACTTGGGCTATTTATTTTCCCGGAAAATAATCATTTTCAACCATTTTTGGTTACTTAAATAGCTCCGCGGAATTTACATGGGATCTTATGAGAACGGTTTAGTGAAGGCCCGCCGATTGGCTGTTTGAACGCATCTGCGGTTGGACCAGAATTACTCAGTATACAGTTGACTTAGGAGGATGGGGTTTTGAGCATTTTATTCCTAAATAATACAGATATATTTTCATAAAAAATCATCTTTCCAGCTTGAATGTGTTCGCCAAAAAAAAATCGCAAAAACGAGATAAAATTTCGCCCAGTTTTCAAAGGCCAACTTTGCGAGCGAACTGTCTCAAAACTAATTACTTAATCTTGTTTAAATTCTCACAGCGTATGCTCCCATTCTTTAGCTACATTCTGGTATAAAATAAAGTCATTCGGTGATTTTCTGTTTTTTGCCGAAATTTCACATTTTTCCCATAGTGATTTAGTGAAGTCCCGCCGATTGGCTGTTTGAAAGCATCTGCGGTTGGACCAGAATTACTCAGTACACAGATGACTCAGGAGGACGGGCTTTTTAGCATTTGATTCCTAAATAATACAGTTATATTTCCGTTAAAAATCATCTCTCCAGCTTGAATGTGTTCGCCAGAAAAAAATCGCAAAAACGAGATAAAATTTCGCCCAGTTTTCAAAGGCTAACTTTGCGAGCGAACTGTCTCAAAACTAATTACTTAATCTTATTTAAATTCTCACAGCGTATGCTCCCATTCTTTAGCTACATTTTGGTATAAAATAAAGTCATTCTGTGATTTTCTGTTTTTTGCCGAAATTTCACATTTTTCCATTTCGGTGAAAATATTGCCAAATTTTAAAAGTATTTTCTGAAAGCCTCTTGCAACTTAGGAAAATGTAACAATGTACAGTGCATCAGTCTCAAAATTGTTTCGAATTAATTAATCCAAAATTAATTATGAACCGAATAAGTCATCTGTTTCGTAATAAGCATTAAGTCCGTGTGGGATTTGACTCCACCTGGAATCGGTACTCGGAAATCCACGCCGGGCCATAAATAAAGCTATTAAAACCGGAAGAAAGAGGAATTAACGTCCAGAATTAGAAATTTCTTGTCCCCCCGGCCGTATGTTCTTATAATACGAGAGGTACGCGCGATAGACGGTGATAAGGCCCGGTAATTACCATAGGGGCGTACCATATGTCGAATACGATTAAAGATAAACGTACTGAAAGGGAAAAAAGATGGATTGATGGAGGGAAATGGAAAGGAACACAAGGAAAGAAAAATTACTTCTTAAGGAGGATACAAAAAAGGGACATTGAAATGAAAAAAAATCTTTTTTTCTTCTGACTTTATTTTTTTTTTATCAATCAATCAATTTATTTGTGTTTATACTAGTGTTGGGCAATATCGAGTGAATTTAGTAATCGAGTATTTCTGAATAACCAATTTTAAGTAGCTAAAGTTTATAAATAACAATAAAATTGAGTTTATTAATCGATAGGCAAAACTTTCCAATTTTAATATTATAAATAACATTAAGAAAATTGTCATAAACTTCATTTTGCAGTGACAAAAAAGATCGAAAAGATCGACTTTGCCCATCTCTAGTTTATACATAGGTTTACACACGTCATATAATAACTATGTCATAATATTATCTCACTCTAAAAATAAATAATTAAATACTTGCAATAATAAAAACAAAAAATATTAAAAACATCACATTATAGAATACAAACAACGAATGAACATATTATTTCTCTTTAAATGAAATACATTCCTATTTGAACGGCATATTATAATAATTCAATTTAAAGCAAAACTTTATTTAAAACAAAATCACCTTGCACAACATAAAACCAAGCCATTTATTAATTACTTCAACACGTGCTTCGTTAGGGTCATTATACGCAATTTCATGCCGGTGGTGTGTGTGGTTTTTAGTTTCCCCGAAGAATTCACTTCTCGTGTATTCTTTTTGTCTTCTTCCTTTTTTTTAAGTGTCAGTCAGGTGCATTCGAGTCCCGCATATTCTCCAAGGAAGTTCAATAACACCCTCGGAATACAGTTAGGCGATTCCCATGGAAAGATAGTTCAACGCTCAGGACGCCGACCACTAATGTCCTCACCCTCACACAGAAGGTACTCCGCCTCGTGGTGGTACCGCAGGTGTTTTCCGAAGGCTCCTTCGCGGCATATGCCAAGGAGGGGCACGTGCTTCGACTTCTACATTTGTTCGTCCCCCCTTAGTGCATTTTAATTTCTTCCTTTAGTTTTATTGTTATTATTGTCGTAATTGTTTCATCTATATATACAAACATCTTTATTCAAACAATATGACAACAAAATTTTGCAAAATTTATTGTAACACGCATAATAAAAAAAAAAAAACAGATCGACGATACATTTTTAAAATTCTTAGAATTAGAGAGGGACAACTCAAATGAGTCTAAATTGAATTTTTTACATGCCCGGCGAAAGCTGGGCAACATTATTATTATTAAAAAAAATAGACGAAACAGGGCAGAAGTCCATGACAGACTACTAACACAATTATACATATATTGTGTTAGTAAAATTCTTAGAAAATAGACCAAGCAGGACAGAAACCCATGACACTAACACAATTGTACATATATTGTATTAGCAGTCTGTCATGGGCTTCTGCCCTGTTTCGTGCATTTTCTAAGAATTTTAAAAAATTGTAATCGGTCTGTTTTTTTTTATTTCAATGGTGAATAAATTTTTGTTTGTATTTATAATCTGTCGTTTACAAGAAAGAGCTGTGGAATTCTATATCTCTTGACTATGCAGTGGATAATTAATGTGTGTCAATATTATTGAACTATTGAAAATAAAAGTCAGAGAGCTAATTGTGGAAATAATTTATTAATTATTTTCAAATCATTTTTATTTAATATACTGAAAATAAAAATGAATTGATCCACATTTTATACTCCTTAAGTTTACAATTTGAAAATATCATAATTTTTATTTAATATACTGAAAATAAAATGATCCACATTTTATACTCCTTAAGTTTACAATTTGAAAATATCATAATTTTTATTTAATATACTGAAAATAAAAATGAATTGATCCGCATTTTACATTCCTTAAGTTTGATAGCTCTTTGTTATTCTCGAAACATACTATATATTACTCTTAACTACAAAAAATGAATTGGTCCACATCTTATACCCTCGATTCTTTACATTTTTTAAGTTTCATTGCGAATAAATATATTTTTCTATTCATGATTCAGTAATTAATTCAATATTAATAATGATAAAAAATAGTTTTAATTGGTAGTTCATATTGTATAAAATAAATATGTTGATTTTTACTAATCTATTCATATTTATTTTATACAAAATGATAAAAAAAGTTGTCTGCTGCTCTCAAAAGTACTACACACGTCTTTTTTCTACAAAAATTATTTTTTTGATTTGAGCTTTTTTACAGATTTTTTTGGAGACAAAACTTCAACGAAAATGAAAATGTGGAATTTCGTCAATTCCACTTTCAGCCAAAATGATAAAAATTGAATTGACGAAATTCCACTTTTTTCATTTTCGTTGAAATTTTGTCTCCAAAAAATTCTGTAAAAAAAGCTCAAAAACCCTTAATAGTAGACAGCACTTTGGCTATTTACTTTCTCGAAAGATAATATATTTTAACCATTCTTGGCTATTTACACAATAAAAACTTACAATATACTACCCGCAAATATAAAATCATTAAAATTTATTCCATTTAAATTTAAAAATAAAACATAAACTAATAAACCACGAAATATTGTAACGGAATAGTCCAAATCAGAAGAAGCAAAAAGTTTATTTCGATTCCGATAGCCCGAAATAGGGTCTAACCCAGACATCACGAGGCGAGGAAAGAAGGAAGGAGCACATTTAGGAGAAACACAAGGAACTACCGACATCAACAACAAATAATATATTTAAACAAACAACCTTGTAATTTCAACAAAATAAATAAATACGAAATTAACATGGGGCCTTATGAGAACGGTTTAAGGGGGACCTGTCAATTATTCGTTTTGAACGTAACTGCGGTTGTACCAAAATTTCTATGTCTATAGCTAACTTAGAAAAACAGGCCTTTTAGCATTCGATTCCTTAAATATCCATCCACATTTTCGTCAAAAATCATCGTTTCAGCTTGCTTATTGTCGCCAGAAAAAAATCGCAAAAACGAGATGAAATTCCGTCCAATTTTCAAAGGCACATTTTTCGAGCGAACTGACTCGAAACTAATTACTCAATTTTGTTCAAATTCTCACAGCTTATGCTCCCATTCTTTAGCTACATTTTTGTATAAAATCAAGTCGTTTGGCGATTTTTGGATTTTCGCCGAAAATTATGATATTTTCAAATTTCGGTAAAATTTTTTTTATTTCCAAAAAAAATCTGAAAAAAACCAAGAAGATATTTGATGATAGTAGAAAGAATGTTGTCTATATAATTTCCCAAAAATTAATCAATTTCATCCATTTTTGGTCACTTAAATTAACATGGGACCTTATGGGAATGGTTTAGTGCGAACCCGCCAAATGGTCGTTTTGAAAGTACCTGCGGTTGTACCAAAATTACTAAGTTCACAGACAACTTAGAAAAGCGAGTCTTTTTGCATTCGATTCCTAAAGAATCCAGCTATAATTTTCATTAAAAATCATCTTTCCAGCTTGCATATGTTCGCCGGAAAAAAAATCGCAAAAACGAGATGAAATTTCGTCCAATTTTCAAAGGCACATTTTTCGAGCGAACTGACTCGAAACTAATTACTCAATCTTGTTCAAATTCTCACAGCTTATGCTCAGATTCTTTAGCTACATTTTGGTATAAAATCAAGCCGATTGGCGATTTTTGGATTTTCGTCGAAATTTCACTTTTTTCCATGCATACGCCTTACGAAATTTCGGTGAAAATAATTTTCTCTCAAAAAAATCTGAAAAAAATCAAGGAGACCTTTGATGATAGTAGAAAGTATGTTAGCTATATAATTTCCTGAGAATTAATCATTTTCAACCGTTTCTGACAACGAAATTAATGTTTCTCCATAAGGTCTACATGGAGACGCACAGTGGTCGAAATGTATGATTCAATCTAATTGAACATTTCGCTATAAATCATACATATTTAATGTCTTTCATCACTAAAGTTTCATTTGTGAAATTTAATTAATGACTTATCTAACTTATTTAAATGATAAACACTATCAATCAAATGATGTTTGTTTTTATAAACTTTTAATTGACGACTCATTTAACACTTGGTGAAACATTTTTTAAAACACTGAATTTAAACTTTGTTTAAAAAATTAATAAAGCCGCTTTGTTTTTGATTAGTTTCGGTATGACGACCATTTTCAAAATTATTACAATAATAAAGTTATGGGGCAGAAAGACCGATGGTCGATTGCCATTTTCTGAGGCTTAACTAGTTGAAAATAATAATAACAATAATAATAATAATATTTATTTCTCAACAGGTACAAAAAACCTAATTACAGAGAAATACTTAAGAAACTAAATTACAATTAATATGTTTTGAAATTTTAATTGATAAATTTTGATTGTAATGTTGTAAATATATATATATATATTTATTTATTTATTATACGTTTCTAAGTTGTTGTTAATAACGAGCGATCTTTTTTCTATTGAATTCTTAATATAAAAAGTTTCCTAATAAAGCTTTTTACATCTGCTGATGATTCTCAAAGGTTTGAATTTGGAAGGACGGTTATCATTCTTAGCAATATATAATTTGGCCAAAGTTTACGCATTTTAATTTATGCGCTTTCCAAGGTGCTGAAATTTACGCTCAGGTGTTTATTTCACTCGCGGAGATTATTATCCATCCGTTTAAAAAGAGATTGCGCGATTTTACTTATTCTTTTATTTTTTTTGGGAGGGAAAAGCTCGACTTTCGAGCAATTAGGCGCACACCAGGCCCCGTGGTCACTCCGAAATAATTACGCCCATTGTATGGTCCGAGAAGAACGTCGAAACTTCTCGCTTTTACCTGCCCTCGCACCGTGTGAAAATGTTGCCCAATTGTGTCCCCCTTCTTCAAAAAATTCAATTCATCGATTCGATAGGAGGAATAAATATCTACGATCTAAAGTTGGCGACTTG
Source organism: Philonthus spinipes (assembly GCA_963082785.1). NCBI lineage: Eukaryota > Metazoa > Arthropoda > Insecta > Coleoptera > Staphylinidae > Philonthus > Philonthus spinipes. The sequence continues at coordinate 5,824,707 of OY720305.1, forward strand.
AATAATGCGGCAGATGTGGCTCGGGCTAAACAATTGTGTCACCTTTGCTAGAAAAATATGTGCGTTATAATTTTTCTACACGTTTTTTCTTAGATAATTAACATTAATACAAATTATGAGGTTTCGAATCGTGATCTCTGGGTTGGACCCTATCTCGGGCTATCGTTGCCGAAAGAAACTTGTACCACAGATAAAATATGTTTGTACCTGCATGTAATTTGGATTAAAATGGATTGATCGAATTTTATTGATCAGAAATTTTTCTTGTTTAATTTCATTGTAATTTGGACTATCCCTTTTAGAAGTAATAAAATAAACTATATTGTATTTAACAATGTATTAAAAAAAAACTCAATAAAGATGATTGTATATATATATTATTTTTTGTTTTATTTTTAAATTAAATTTACTAATTAATTCCTGCAAGTGTGTAAATCTATGCGGTCAAGTGAGCACAAAACCCGTTTTCTTGATTATTAAGTGCGCTTTATTTTTTTGTATTTGAAGGGGTGAACTCACCCCATGACGATTGGCAGTTTTCACATGGGGGAATCCCCGAATCAGGTTCAGGTTCCAATCATTTGCATCTCCCGAAAAGTAGAGCACACAAAAAAAAACACGGGTGTCCTGTTCTGTAAAAGTCGCACCGCTTGTCCATTAAAGAAACTTCTTATCAACACAAAATGAATTATAATAAATGAAAGACGACGCAAGCGCCATCTTTCGCCTAATTTCACGTGGCATCGTCAACGATTCGAGTCTAAAATGTAGACAACAAAGAATCGTTGTTTCGTCCACTTAATTTTCTGTTGTTTTTTTTTACTGAAGAAAATTTATTATCAACGCAAAATTAATTTTATTGTTTATTGTTTATTAACGGTAAGTCCATTTAAATACATATTGCTTTATACTAACTATTCATTACTAAATCAAAATGGACATTCTGTCTTTTTCAGTAAAGAAAATTCATTATCACCACAGGAAGAATTTCTGTTTTTTTTTTTTTCACTAGAGAAAATCCTTATTAACACAAAATACATTTTCTGAAGAAAATTTATTATCAACAGAAAATTAATTTTCATTACTAAATCAAAATGGACATTCTGTCTTTTTCAGTAAAGAAAATTCATTATCACCACAGAAAGAATTTCTGTTTTTTTTCACTAAAGAAAATCCTTATTAACACAAAATACATTTTCTGTTTTTTTTTTTTTTTTCACTGAAGAAAATTTATTATCAACGCAAAATTATTTTTCATTACTAAATCAAAATGGACTTTCTGTATTTTTCACTAAAGAAAATTCATTATCACCACAGGAAGAATTTCTGTTTTTTTTTTTCACTAAAGAAAATCCTTATCAACACAAAATACATTTTCTGTTTTTTTTTTCACTGAAGAAAATTCATTGTCGAAACAAAATGAATTTTCATTACCAAAACAAAATGGATTTTCTGTTTTTTTTTTTCACTAAATTATGGTTAAGCTGACTTAGCTTCGCCTACACTCATAAGTTCTCGTTTTGTATCTTTTTTCTGTGTAATAAATAAAGGCATTATTATTACCAGCACAGAATGAATTTTTGTTTTTTTTACTAAAGAAAATTCCATATGAATACAAAATCATTTTTCTGTCTTTTTCACTAAAGAAAATTCATTATCAACAGAAAATGATTCTTCTAGTTATTTCACTAAAATAAATTCATTATTTATCACTACGATAAAAATTCAGGCCTTTTCACTAAAATTTATGATTATTTATGGCAAATTGAATTTTCTGGCCGTTTCACGGTTAAAAATGCAGTATTAAAATAAAATGATTTTTTTCACTGAAGAAAATTCATTATCAACACAAAATGAATTTTCTTTGAGTACAATCGGAAAAATATATCAATCAGGAATAAAAAAATCAATTAATTTATAAATTTACAAATAATTTATTTCATCATCACCATATAGAATCTTGTCTTATCCACTGCTGGACATAAGCCTCTCTTAACATAATACTTATTTTTTCTGCATTGTACCTTCTATTATATTGTCCTGTAAGTAAGAAATCCTGTTGGACAATAAAGGCTATTATTATTATTATTATTATTATTATTTTGCTCGGTCTTGAGCATCTAGGATCCACTTTGAGGATATTATTTTCAATTCAGTAAATTGCATTTTTTAATACAATACCTCTCGTTTTTTTATATTGCGGTGGCATTTTGTTTCGACGCTAATTCCTCTAAATATAACCACATTTTTTTATCACCAATAAATTCCCGATTACGAACGTTTATGTTGCAATAATATTTATCGGCCACACGCATTTTATTGTTATCATTTTGCAATTTCCTGCTGTTAATTAGCACGAAAATTATCATTTCGCATCTCGTTTAATTAAATCCAAAATGCAAAAAAAATATGGAATTTTGCAATGAGCAAATGAAACTGATTACGTACAGAGACATTCAGTTCACGCACATGCTTCCGTGACATTTGAGTTTTAAAACTTCCGGTGAATAATTCAAAACACGTCAGTTCGAAAGTTTGAGACGGCATGAAACTTTCCGCGCCGTTTTTATCACATGCAGCGTGATTCATGTAAACACTTCAAAAGAAACTGTTTAGTCGCAATTAGAATATATTTGTCTAGGGAAAATTGCTTCTAATCTAAATTAGTGATAGGCAAATTTAATTATTTTAATATTTGAATATAAAATAATTAATTATTCCTTCACCTGCCTGAGGAAGATACAGTGTATCGAAACAATTGTAGCAGTGTATATAATAAATCTATGAAACTCAAAACAAACATTGTTTTATTACCAAATACGAAATAATTGATTATTTTCCTTAAATGTTGATTTTATCATTTCAATGAGATCTATGATTAAATAAAACGGTGAATTAAATAATATAACTGTGTTTTAATTATTGTTACCCCTATTTTGTTTAATAATATCATGGTGGGTAAAGTAAAGAAAGCTTTTTCTTTCGGGAAGATATGTTAAAATTTTATTTTCAGTGATCTTTGGTTTTTCTCTCCTTTTTATTTATTTATTTAATTAAATACAGTAACATACATACATGATAAAATGAATAGTTACAATAATAAAATAATAGAATTAACAAAAAACACATTTTTAAAAACGAACTATTTTGAATTATACGGCGCAAAGAACTTACAGAATTTATAAACATGTCAAAGCTGGATACTTTAATAAATTGATTAGCATGCCTTAACATGCGTGTGATAGCCGACTGCTTCGCATAATCTGTTCTGCGGAACGGTATATGAAAGATGGATACATTTCGCAAAGGACGGGCATTTTGTTCAAATATTAACTAAAGATATAATACAGGGAGAAAACAGCTATAAAATGTTAAGTGTAAATTTTTTTCCGGCACCCTTATAAACTTGCCGCGGAACCCTCTTTGAGAATTACAACTCGTATACGCAGGGACATTATCAGCCGATCCGACAACGGATCGGAAGACAGTCAACTTAGCTGTTAAATAAAAGAAAACCCTCTGAAACGCGTTGATAATTTCAAATTACAACAAATCGAAAACGATCCCCTCATTAATAATCCCGAACCCCCTTCCGGTTTACAAGACAAGACAATTACAGCGCCTCCTTCCTTCGCCCGCAGACCCTTTCGCGTGGAAAGATCGGAGTCAAGGGACACGGAATTATGCTCGACATGTAAATGTAAGGGCCGGCTTCCGGTTCACCCCTTCGCCGGATGCGGAGGAAGGGCCCCGATTGCTCGCACGCACAAAGGAAACGAAACTAGATGTCTGTAATTTACGATCGGCAAGAATGGAATGGATGTAAGAAAGGATGATCGGGAGAATTTGTTTATTGGTGTCTGAAATGAGCGGACACACGTGCGTTTTTTATTTGGATTGTGTACGTTTTCTATCATGCGTCTATTATTGGTGCTCGTTCGGTTGTTTCGAAATGCCCACCTTTGGAATGGTTGAAGAAAAGGGGAGGAATTATTTTGAATATAATCAGCTTCGCTGTTCGCAGATTCAGTTGTGTTAATTATGACCTTCATTTGTATTTTTTTGTTTGTGCTTTTTTTTATTTTTTACCCCTCTCATGAAATTAATTGTATAGATAAATAGTGTATTGGTGCTAGGAATTCGCAATTTTCTAGGGATGAAGTTTTGGATTGTATATAACGTTGAAAAAATCAGATCCTTCGTAAGAAGTATAATCAAATAGAATTTTCTTTCTTGCAATAATTAAAAGTAATTCTAGACATTTCTATTTTCATGACTTTTTTTATTCCACAACGATTTTATCATATTTTACGTTTATAACTTCAGACGTTTTTATTCTCGGGTCCTTTTAATCCCACAGCGTGTTTCTCATAATAACCCGTCTTTTAATTCGAATTTTCCTCGTCACAGTAATCACAGGTAATTCCAGATATTTCCATTGTCACGAATTTTTCATTCCACAGTGATTTTTTCATAATATTTTATGTTTTATTATACCAGACGTTTCCATTCTCGTGATCTTTTAATTCCACATCATGTTACTCATATTAATCCGTCTTTTAATGCGAAGTTTCTTCCTCGCAGTAGTCACAATACGTCTCGAAATATTATGGAAAAATCGTTGTGGAATGAAAAGGTCATGAAAATGGAAACGTCGTAATTTCAGACGTTTCCATTTTCATGATCTTTTCATTCCACAACGATTTTTCCATAATATTTCGTAACGTATTTCTAGACGTTTCCATTCTCGAGACCTCTCAATTCCACAGCGTGTGTTTTTTTAATAATCAGTCTTTTAATTCAAATTTTCTTCGTCGCAGTAATCCAAACGTTTCCATTTTCACGATCTTTTCATTCTCCAGCGATTTTCTCATAATATTCCTCATTTTAATTCAGTAATTTTTTCCTTTCGCAATAATCACAAGCAATCAATCAGTATTTCCATCAAACGCACACCTCCCGGCGACACGCTTAATTCTAATTAATCATTCAGACGAATTAAAGAAGCGCGGAATCGCGCTCTCTTAATTACTAGAAACGCCGACAGATGGCCGGCGGCTTCCGGTCAAACAGGAAGCGGCAATTCCGGGAGCCGCGTCGCTTTTCTTTCCATCGCAATCGTGCCATTTTTTTTGTACGTTCTTTCTTCCACCCCGTCCTCCAGATCCGCGCGATAATTTCAACAATGGGGTTATTTCTTCGCGAAGGGGGAATAGCTCGAAAACAATAAGCACATCGATGTTATTACAGGAAACGCGTAACGAGACAAAGGAATGGATATGTGTGAGACAATTGAGGGAAATGAATAAAATAAAAGGGGAGATTTTTTAAAGGAGATAAAACGGGGAATGTAATTGAAGATGTTTTTTTGCTTATTTATTTTAAACTTGCATTAATAATAATAATAATTTCTTTATTTGCACAGTTTCACCTTTATACAATGTAATAATAATTACACATCATTAATTGTTATTGAAATTATAAAAATATACATAAATACAAACCCAAGTGGTTAAAATGTTAGTCACGGAGTGTAAACTCTTTACAAGGATGTTGAACTAAAAAGAAGCACTAATGAAAAAAAAAAAAAAAAAACGATAAAAAATATACAGTGAATATACAATAATTTTGATTTACTATTTTTTGAATTAAATCAAGAAGCGCGGATAGAATTTGTATTTATCACAATGATTAGATAACTTTGATTATTTTTGTAATCGAAACATATTCATTCGAAAAAAAAACAACATATTTTCATTCGAATATCCCATCACTAATTGCAGAAATGAATCTAAAATATTCAAATATTCTTTGTGTATCAAATCAATAAATTATACGCGCCAGCAAAAATATTTGAGTTCAAACTCGTTCAGAAAATTTTGGTCATATTAAAAAAAATAGGCTTTAAAAGATAGAAGGAATATAAATCAATTACATTTAAAAAAATATAAATTTCAATCCAACCCTTGCGGGCTCCCGTAGGGGAAAAGAGTTTCACCTGCCCCACTTTTCGGCGTCTTTAATCTAGAACAAACCACCCTATCGTGTTTAACCCATCTCGCTCGTGTTGTTCGGCGGTGTATAATTTTTGATAGTTTTAAACTCGTTAAGGTAATTTTAGAAAAGTCACTTAGAAAAAAAAAATGGGAAAACGTGTAATCACTAAAAAAAATATATGTTAATAAATAAGAAAGAGTAGGCAGAAAGACCGACGGTCGATAGCCATTTTCTGAGGTCTAACAATGTGTAAATGATTGTATTTATATGTATTATAAAATTATATAATGTAAATAAAGATTTTCAATATATAAAAAAAGAGTATTTACTCACTTGGTCACAGTTATTTAAATAAATTAAATAAATATGATTTGAAAATAATGAATACATTTTTTCTACATAAATACATAGTAAGTACGTTAAACAAATTCACATTAAAACAACTACTTCCCGGACAAATACCCCGCCGGACATTTTCCCGGCATGTTAATATTATTATTTCTCCTATTTAAATATTAATGTTAGTTAATGAAAGTAGATAATACATATTTTTTTGTAATTCGCGTTGATATCTGGTTTCAATCCCAAAAATCCCCGCGTGCTCGTGAAAAATCTTCCCAAACAGGTGCTCGCAATGCCCCCCGTGTTAAACGCGGCTCAAAGCGAATATCGGTGGAAAGAAAGATAGAGGAAAACGAGCGCTCCCCTCGGCATTTAAATCCGGCACAATCGCCCTTAATTCGATATTCACATGCCACCCCGAAAAAAAAAAATGAAAAAGAGAAGGGTGAGGAACGGGCTCGTCCGTCCGTGTAGTGTTGGAGATGAGCGAGGGGTGAGTTTCCCATAAGATCGGAGGCATGGGAACGTCCTAGATTTTCTATTACACAAATCTAGGGCGAGTTTTTCGGGACGGACAATGCGAATGTCTCTTTACCTGTCCCACTTTTCACGCAACCCTTTCGTATAGTTTCTCTCCCTCTTTCGCATTATTTTCGGACGAAATAACCTTCACTACGCAATGATGATAATGCAATTTATCTTATGCCATACAAACAAGGCTAGTTTCTACATCTAAATAAAATACAATATTTAAAAACTTAAAAAAAAAGAAATACAAAGAACAAGAATATTGTTACTATTGTATTTCAGTCTACCATCGGAATAATTGTGGTCTAATATATTATTTTTCTGATTTTCTGACCTATGTAAGATGTTATTATTTCATCATATTTTATATATTTATTTATTTTATTTAGTCTTATATAACATCGTTATATGTTCCTCTTCTACTTCTGTGAGGTGATATTATATATATACTGCGCATAAATATGCTCAAAGTTGTTCACCAATTATAAATCCCTTGTGATTTATAGCGTCTTTCTGTCGCGCTGTCTCGAACATTAAAAAATGTATAAAGGTTGTGAAAGTGATTTTATTGTTTTATATTAATCTAGACTGATTGTTTAAACAATTAATTAAATAAAATCGAAAAGTTTTGAAAATAAAGGACTTTGAAAATTGTTAAAATCGAGTGAATACCGCGATCAAATCGTGTCGTCTTGAAAAATTAATAAAAAAATCAATAAAGGTTATGAAAGTGATTTTGTTGTTTTATATTAAAATAGATTCATTGTTTTAATAATTGATTAAAGAAAATCAGAAATAAACCACCCCGTTTGGAAAATAAAGAATTTTGAAAATTGTTAAAAACGAGTGAATACCGCGATCAGATCGTGTTGTCTTGAAAAATTAATAAAAAAATCACTAAAGGTTTGGAAAGTGATTTTATTGTTTTATGTTAATCTAGACTCATTGTTTAAACAATTAATTAAAGAAATTCAAAAATAAACCACCCCGTTTGGAAAATAAAGGGTTTTGAAAATTGTTAAAATCGAGTAAATACTGCGGTCAGATCGTGTCGTCTTGAAAAATTTATAAAAAAATCAATAAAGGTTCCGAAAGGGATTTTATTGTTTTATGTTAATCTAGACTCATTGTTTAAACAATTAATTAAAGAAAATCAGAAATTAACCACCCCGTTTGGAATATAAAGGATTTTGAAAATTGTTAAAATCGAGTGAATACCGCGATCAAATCGTGTCGTCTTGAAAAATTAATAAAAAAATCACTAAAGGTTCCGAAAGTGATTTTATTGTTTTATGTTAATCTAGACACATTGTTTAAACAATTAATTAAAGAAAATAAGAAATAAACCACCCCGTTTGGAAAATAAAGGATTTTGAAAATTGTAAAAATCGAGTGAATACCGCGATCAGATCGTGTCGTCTTAAAAAAATAATAAAAAAGATCAATAAAGGTTATGAAAGTGATTGTATTATATTAATCTAGATTCATTATTTTAATAATTGATTACAGAAAATCAGAAATAAACTACCCCGTTTGGAAAATAAAAAAATTTGAAAATTGTTAAAATCGAGTGAATACCGCGATCAAATCGTGTCGTCTTGAAAAATTTATAAAAAAATCAATGAAGGTTCTGAAAGTGATGTTATTGTTTTATATTAATCTAGACTCATTGTCTAATCAATTAATTAAAGAAAATCAGAAATTAACCACCTAGTTTGAAAAATAAAGAATTTTAAAAATTGTTAAAATCGAGTGAATACCGCGGTCAGATCGTGTCGTCTTGAAAAATTAATAAAAAAATCAATAAATATTCTGAAAGTGATTTCATTGTTTTTAATTAATCCAGACTCGTTGTTTAAATAACTGATTAAAGAAAATTAGAAATAAACCACCCCGTTTGGAAAATAAAAAAACTTTGAAAATTATCAAAATCAAGTGAATACCGCGATCAAATCGTGTCTTATTGAAAAATTTATAAAAAAATCAATAAAGGTTCTGTAAGTGATTTTATTGTTTTATATTAATCTAGACTAATTGTTTAAATAATTGATTAAAGAAAATCAGAAATTAACCACCCCGTTTGAAAAATAAAGGATTTTGAAAATTGTTAAAATCGAGTGAATACCGCGATCAGATCGTGTCGTCTTGAAAAATTAATAAAAAAATAAATAAATATTCTGAAATAATTTTATTGCTTTATATTAATCTAGACTCATTGTTTAAACAATTAATTAAAGAAAAAACAGAAATAAACCAGACCGTTTGTAAAATAAATGACTTTGAAAAAAGTCCAGATCGAGTAAACGGCGTGATCAATTCGTCTTATTTTGTAAAATAAAAAAAAAGTTTGGGCAGAAAGACCCCAGGTCGAGAGAACGGACAATATTTATTTTTGTTAAGTAAATATAAATGTATACAATCACCATTCATCAATTCATTTGCGCAAATCATCAGGACAGTTCAGCTAGCTAGCATAGATTTTTCTTTAACTTCATCATAAATTCACGACAGGGCAGAAAGACCTCTGGTCGATAGCCCAGACAGACTAACACCTACATGTATTGTTATTATTTATATTGTTAAAATTATCTATATAGTCTGGATAAAGATATATATATATATATAAATGTATGTATAAGCTTATGTAATGTTGTCTGAATAAATTTGTTTGTATATATATACAAAAAATATTCTAAAAGTGGTTTTTATTATTTTTTTTGGGGATTAACACAACTTCTGATAATATAACAGTTACATTTGTTTATTAGGGAAGGTTTTATTTTTATTATAAAACAGAGGGTGAATAGTTTCTGATAACTTTTATCGACGATGGGAAGCAACTCCCGATCCTACTTGTTACTACAAAAACATGCACGCAATTTGCATTTCCGAAAGGGGGGGTGAGTTACTAATTTAAATTCATTCACGTCGAATAAATTTGAATAATTAGAAATCGCACCGAGTGTGGGGGAAAAATTCAGGGAATTATTAGCGACTTGTGGGAAGTTCGGAAAAAATAGTACGTCCAACTTTTTTGTTTCAATTTTTTTCTCACGCGTAAATGTGGAACAGAAGGTTGTCGCATTTTTTTACGGGACATCTGTGTTTGTTGATTGAGTATATTTTTTAATAAATGATACACTTTTTACTACATGCAAATTAATTGGAACATATTAGAAAGTGAAATTTTCTAGCTTCATATTAAGTGGAATTTATGGCCCATAAACACGAGTGAGATACTATACTTTATCCAAGACTTCAATCAAGGGCGGATCCAGTAAAAAAATTGACGTAAACACTGTTTTCTAATGTTCATAATTTGGTTAATTTTTCTTTAAATTAATTGTCGAAATTTTTTAGGCATAAACACAAATGCCCAAAATAATTCTTTTTATTTAATTTTCATTTGTAATTGAAAATTTGTAGCTTGCATTATTAATATACTTAGTGAAATGTATGGTTCATAATCACGAGTGAGATACTATACCCACAACTTAAATCAGGGGCGGATGCAGAAAAAATGACATTTATACATTTTCCAAATGTTCCTACTTTGGTTAATTTTTCTTCAAATTAATTTTAACATTAAACAATTTCCCGAACATAATTATCTACAACTATTTCAAATATCAATCGACTAAAAGAGGCTGTACGATTGAAGTTATGAACCAGTTCACGAATTATAAATCACTTGTGATTTATAGCAATCATAATGCAGTTTCTTTCATTTTGAAATTTTGTATGAAATATCAAAGAAAAGGGAGTCATTTTATTAAAAAAATCTTTTCATTTCATCAAAGATATGCAAACAAAATTCCCTATTTTTTCAACATCATGACTCACGAATTATAAATCACTTGTGAGTTATAGCTATTTTAATGCAGTTTCATTTAAAAGTCGTATATGACATATTAAAAAAATACGAAGAGAGCCATTCCTTTAAAAAAATCTTTTCATTTCATTACAGATAAGGAAACAAAATTCCCTGTCTTTTCAACACCATATATATATATATATATATATATATATATATATGGTAGTGTAGGGGTCATACTTCACGAATTATAAATCACTTGTGATTTATAGCTATCAACAGTTGGTTGATTAATGAAGAGTGAATAAATTAATCAATCAGCTGCTTTTAGCGAATCAACTTGTTTATGAATTATAAAAAACTTAAAAACAAAATTTTATTTATACACAGAGCATATTACGACATATAAAATGTAAGGAATTAGTTGGTTGCTTCTAGCCAATCAAGTTGTTCGTGACTATATAAATACCTTGTGAGTTATAGCCATCATAATTTAGTTTTACTTATAAACTGAGTTTAATTTTACATAAAGCATAGTAGAACATAAAAAATGAATGAATTTAGTTGGTTGATTAATAAAGAGTGAATAAATTAATCAACCAATCTGCTTCCAGCGAATCAAATCGTTCACGAATTATAAATCACTTGGAATTTATAGCTATCATAAGTTGGTTTTATTTAGAAAATATGTTTATTTATAGATACATAGAAAATGTAAGGAAATTAGTTGGTTGCTTCTAGCCAATCAAGTTGTTCGTGAAATTATAAATCCCTTGTGAGTTATAGCTATCATAACGTAGTTTTACTTACAAAACGAGTTTATTATATAACATAAAAAAATATATAAAAAAATAGTTGGTTGTTTAGGGAAGAGCGAATGAATTAATGAATCAATCTGCTTCAGTGGATTAAGTGTTCGTGAATTATAAATCCCTTGTGATTTATAACCGACATAATATAGTTTTATTTAGAAGTCGTTGTGTAAAATATTTTTAATATTACGAATAGATAAACAATGTTTACACACATTAAATGTTTAATTTTTTCATCTCCGTTTTGTTTCTCTATTTATTCAACACCACAGTTCGCGAATTATAAATCCCTTGTGATTTATAGCTAGCATAATATAGTTTTACTTAGTGTATACGTATATTTTTTATATTACAAAGGGAGACGTTTGAGTAATAACATCCTTTTCATCTCCGTTTTGTTTCCCCATCTCTTCAACACCACCGCAGTTATCTTCTAATAATAAACCTCATTACACACTCCCGCTTGTTTAACCAACTACTTAAGCGCATTCACTCTGTAATAGATAAACAATGTTTACACGCACACATACACAAACACGAAAGTCGCGGCTGCATTCACTCTCCGCGGGGTCCTCCCTCCCTCTTTCTCTCCTTTGAATTTCTTGAAGCAAGGGCCGTCTGGGCCTGCGCCCTTCGGCGCCCTGACGCGTCGCGGAGGACGCGCGCGTCAGTCGAAATGCGGACCCCGCGAAGCCGGCACACCTCTTGAGTTCGCGCCAAAAACTAAGAGAGAGTACACGACACGTGGATTTAGTACATACAAAGCTGCTGTTCAAGAAGAGAGCTTTTTCTCGTGGATTTACAAGACAAGTCGTACAAAGCTTGATTAATAAGAGAGCTTTTCTCGTGGATTTACAAGACAAGTCATACAAAGCTTGATTAAGAAGAGAGCTTTTTGCGTGGATTTACAAGATCCTGGAAAGTTGTTTATTTAAAAAAAAAACAGCTTTTTTGCCTGGATTTAAAAAACTTAGAAAGTTTTTGATTACAATAAAAAAATCCTTTTTCACGTGGATTTGCAAGTCTGTGAAAGTAGTTGGTTACAAAGAAGAGCCCTTTACGAGTGGAAAGTTCTTGATTACAAGGTTGAGAAAGTTGTTGATTACGAAAAGAGCGCAGTGTTGTAAAAACAAGCCAAAGGATACAGTTTCTTAAAGAACTAAAACTCCTTCAGAAACAAGCAAACCAAAAATAGTGGTGTTAATATAAAAGACACAAAAAAATTATGAAATAAATTCTTTACTGTGTTTAGTAAAAAAAAAATATATATATATTTTCATAATTTATATAGTTCTAAAAAAAATTGGTTGTGCGTAACTAAAGATAGAAGATCTCAGAGAACTTGCGATAGCTAATGCTCATCACACAGTGCCGATTTTCAAGTGACTTATCACAAAAGACCTTTTAATTTGATAATTAATACACAGTGCCGATTTTTACGTGATTTTTTACGAAATATCTCTGAGGACTTGGACAGTTTTACCGATTTTTCAATCACAAAAGATCTTTGAAGTAATTGGATAGTTAATGCTAATTATTAAGTGACATCACAAAAAAAAAAAAATGGAAGTTTTGGATAATTAATGCTCATCACGAAGTGCCAAGAAGATTTATGCTTATCCAATAATGCCAATTTTTAAGCGACTTATCACAAAAGATCTCATAGAATTTGGAATGGTTTATTTATTACACACGTAGTTAAAGAAGCAACGATCTCAAAGAATTTGGTTTATATATCATACACGCAGTGCCGATTTTTTAGGAAGCAAAGACTAATCCAGCGGATTCTCTACTTAAAATATGTTGGACTGAATTAAACAAAAATAATTTTCATGATGCATCAACAAGCGCCAAATCGTGTTCAAAATGAAGTGCTCACTAAAATAAACTCGAACTGAACAATAAAGCAAAGCAGTGATGTGTTGTTGAAAAGCAGCAGCAAAAGATATTCTTTTTTTTTTTCGCGGGTAAAGTCGTGTCTGTGATATTTAGGATGGATCATTATTACAGATCCATCAAGCGCGAGGAGAGCGAGGACAGCGGCAACGACGAGTCGGAGGACTCCGGCATGAACGACGAGTCCCACGTCCGGGCCAGGAAGCACATCAACAAAGGCAGGTGGAGCAAGGAGGAGGACGCCCAGCTCAAGAATCTCGTCGACGAGTATTCGGAACGGTGGGATTTGATCGCCGAGAAGTTCCCCGATCGGTCCGATGTCCAATGCCAGCAGCGATGGGCCAAAGTGGTGAATCCCGATCTGGTTAAAGGACCCTGGACCAAAGAGGTAAGTGTTTAATTGATTAAATTCAATCATAAAATATGAAAGAAAGAACAAAGCACCAACTTTCGTCTTACGTTAATCTTAATCCTAATAGTGACAATAAAACCTCTTTTATTGCCTAGGTCTGATTTTAAGGTCTCTTAAAAAAATAGCCAATACAAGTGACGTTATCGGTAAATTAGGCTACAAAAGAAGCTTTAAAATCAAGATTGGACAAGAAAAAACTTTAAAGTCGAAATTAGGCAATATCACGTAACTTACAGGGTCTTTAAAGTCAAAATGAGACAACAAAGAGACTTTATAATCATAATTAAGCAACAAAGGAGGCTTTAGAGTCAAACTTCCGCACCAAATTGACTTTAATGACAAAATGTGGCTATAAAGAGACTTTAAAATCAGATGTAGGCATTAAAGTCTTAATGCTAGAATCAAGGAATAAGTTTACGTTAATGCTAATCCTAATAGTGACGTTAAAGTCTCTTTTATTGCCTACATCTGATTTTAAAGTCTCTTAAAAAAATAGGCAATACAAGTGACGTTATCGGTAAATTAGGCTACAAAAGAAGCTTTAAAATCAAGATTGGAGAAGAAAAAACTTTAAAGTCGAAATTAGGCAATATCAAGTAACTTACGGGGTTTTTAAAAGTCAAAATGAGACAACAAAGAGACTTTATAATCATAATTAAGCATCAAAGGAGGCTTTAGAGTAACAAAATAGACTTTAATGACAAAATCTGGCTATAAAGAGACTTTAAAATCTGATGTAGGCATTAAAGTCTTAATGCCAGAATCAAGGAATAAGTTTACGTTAATGCTAATCCTAACAGTGACGTTAAAGTCTCTTTTATTGCCTACATCTGATATTAAAGTCTCTTAAAAAAATAGGCAATAAAAGTGACGTTAATGTTAAATTAGGCTACAAAAGAAGCTTTAAAATCAAGATTGAGTAACAAAAAACAACTTTAAAGTAGAAATTAGACAATATCAAATAACTTACAGGGTCTTTAAAGACAAAATCAGGCAATAAAGAGACTTTATAGTCAACATAAGTGAACAAAAGAGAGTTTAATGCTAGAACCAGAGAATAGGAATGGATTTAAATTCAAATTATGGACAAACGAATCTTTGAAATCAATATTGTGCAACAAAATAGTAGAAATTAGGCAATATCTATTAACTTTTAGAATCTTTAAAGTCAAAATCAGACAATTAAGCGACTATATTAAACATTAAGCAACAAAAACGATTTATTTTAATGCCCGAACAAGGAAATAAGAACGACTTTTAAGTCAAATTAGGCAAGAAATGAAGCTGTAAAATCAAGATTTCTACTTTAAAGTTGTTTTTTGTTACTCAATCTTGATTTTAAGGCTTCTTTTGTAGCCTAATTTAACATTAACAGAAACTTTAAAGTCGAAACTGGACAATATGAAGTAACTTACTGTGTCTTCAAAGTCAAAATCAGACAATAGACTTTATGGTCAAAAATAAACAACAAATAATAATTTAAAGTCAACATTAAGCGACAATATAGACTTTCAAGTTAAAGTTAGTTAGCAAAAGAGACTTTCAAGTCAAAGTTAGTTAACAAAAAAGACTTTAAAATAAAATTTAGGCAAAAAAGAGACATTCATGTCGGAATCTAGTAACTAAAATTATAGTAATGTCAAAATCAGACAATGAGATTGGCTTTGAAGTCGAAATTAGGCAAAACTTACTATGTCTTTAAAGTCGAAATCACACAACAGAGACTTTACAGCTAACATTAAACAACAAAGGTGACTTTAATGTTAAAATCAGACAATAAAAGAGGCTTTAAAACAGGAAATAAAAGAGAAGAAGTAAACATTAAGCGACAAAATAGACTTTAATGTCAATAAAAGAGACTTTAAAATAAAGTTTAGACAATAAAAGAGACTTATGTCAGAATCAGGTAATTAAAATTATATTAAAGTTAAAATTAGCCAATAAGTTTGACTTGAAGTCAATATCCCGTAAATTATTGTGTCTTTAAAGTCAAAATCACACAATAAAGAGACTTTATAGCTAACATTAAACAACAAAGGTGACTTTAATATTAAAATTAGACAATAAAAGAAGCTTTAAAACACAATTTAGGCAATAAAAGAGAAAGAGTAAACATTGAGCGGAAAAATAGACTTTAATGTCAATAAAAGAGAGTTTAAAATAAAGTTTAGACAATAAAAGAGACTTTTATGTCAGAGTCAGGTAATTAAAATTATATTAAAGTCAAAATTAGCCAATAAGTTTGACTTTAAGTCAATATCGCGTAATTTACTGTGTCTTTAAAGTCAAAATCACACAACAAAGAGACTTTATAGCTAACATTAAACAACAAAAGTGACTTTAAAGTTAAAATCAGACAATAAAAGAGGCTTTAAAACACAATTTAGGCAATAAAAAAGAAAAAGTAAACATTAAGCGACAAATTAGACTTTAATGTCAATAAAAGAGACTTTAAAATAAAGTTTAGGCAATAAAAGAGACTTTTATGTCAGGATCAGGTAATTAAAGTCAAAATTAGCCAATAAGTTTGACTTGAAGACAATATCGCGTAATTTACTGTGTCTTTAAAGTAAAAATCACACAACAAAGAGACTTTATAGCTAAGATTAAGCAACAAAAGTGACTTTAAAGTTAAAATCAGGAAATAAATGAGGCTTTAAAATCAAAATTAGGCAATAAAAGAGACTTTCGTGTTAGAACCCGATAATTAAAATTATATTAAAGTCAAAATTAGGCAATAAAAGAGACATGAAAATCAAAATTAGCTAATAAAAGAGACTTTAAAATCAAATGTTGGCAATAAAAGAGACTTTTATTGCCAACATTTGATTTTAACGCGTCAGAACCATAATTAATTTTATATTAAAGTCAAAATCAGGCAATTAGATTAATTTTAAAGTTGAAATTAAACAATATTACGCAACTTACTCTGTCTTTAAAAACAAAATCACATAAAAAGAGACTTTATAGCTAACGTTAAGCAACAAAAGTGATTTTAAAGTTAAAAGCAGGCAATAAAAGAGGCTTTCAAATACAATATAGGAAATAAAAGAAACTTTCATGCCAGAATCAAGTGATGAGAATGGTATTAAAGTCAAAATCAGACAATAAGAATGACTTTAGATTCAAAATCAGGCGATGAGAATGACTATAAAGTCAAAATCAGGCAATGGAAATGACATTAAAGTTGAAGTTAGACAATATCACGTAACTTGCCGTGTCTTTAAAGTGAAAATAAGGCAAGAGACATAAACTATAGTCAACATTAAATAAGAAAATAGACTTTAAAGTCAAAATCAAACAATAAAAGAGACATATTAAATAAAAATGATTTGAAAATAATTAATAAATTATTTCCACATTTAGCTCTGTGACTTTTTCTTTTTAGACTTGAAAGTCAAAGTCAGTCAATAAAAGAGACTTTAACATCAAATTTAGGCAATAAAAGAGACATTAATGTCAGAACCAGGTAATGAGTATGATATTAAAATCAATATCAGGCAATGAGAATGACTTTAAAGTCAAAGTCAGTCAATAAAAGAGACTTTAACATCAAATTTAGGCAATAAAAGACACTTTCATGTCAGTACCAGGTAATGAGTATGATATTAAAATCAAAATCAGGCAATGAGAATGACTTTAAAGTCGAAATTAAGCAATAACATAGTGGCAAAATAGACTTTAAAGTCAAATTCAGTCAATAAAAGAGACTTTAAGGCAATAAAAAACACGTTCATGTCAGAACCGGGCAATCAGTATGATATTAAGTAAAAATCAGGCAATGAGAATGACTTTAAAGTTGAAATTACTCAATATTACGTAATTAACTTCTCTTTAAAGTCAAAATCAGACAGACAAAAAGAAACTATAATTAACATTAAATACTGTCACTTTAAAGTCAAATTCAGACAAGAATTCTTTTCTAGTCTGAATTTGACATTAAAGTTAAAATTAAGCGATAATAGCAACTTTAATCTTATTTAAATGATTTTTTTTCTGATTTAATTAAATTTATTAATAGCCTTTAAGAATTAACATTTTGTTTGGGCCACACAGCGAACTGCAATCTTATACTTGTAAAACCAAAGAAAAAAAGCGCGGGATGGCAGACGGGTATTGGGTAACAAGTGTGCGTTGTGTGTGTAGTTACTTACTTCTTGTCGTTGGGAGTAAAACGTGGGTGTGAAAAGGTATACCTGTCTCGAGGACCACTTCTTTCTTTGAAGCCTTTCAAGCGCGTCTCAACGAGCCGATGATTACGTTTCTGAAGAAATATTAAATGGTAGCCCTTATAAAAAAAAAAGTTTTTTAAAAGCTTTTTGTTTATGGTATATTAACAAATTAATATAAATTTAATGTTATGATCTTTTTTCTTGGGAAACCATATTTGTTCTTCGTGTGTTCCCTCTTCCTCCATAAACAACCAATAATACTTTTGTGATAATTACAGCAATTTTCTGGTATACACAATAAAATACACACAATAAAAAAAAGGATGCGAACATTAAAAATATAAAAAAATACTTTAGAGAGAATGAGAGCCCCCCCCCCTCTCATTCTCTCTCCATTTTTTGACTGTTAGAGTATTTTTTTATATTTTTAATGTTCGCATCCTTTTTTTATTGTGTGTATTTTATTGTGTATGCGAGAAAATTGCTGTAATTATTATAAAAGTATTAAAAAACTTGTAAAAAAAAAACAAAACACCTTGTGGGTTTAAATTAAAACACTTTATTAATATATTAAATAAAAATGATTTGAAAATAATTAATAAATTATTTTCACATTTAGCCCTGTGACTTTTGACTTACGTTACGTAAGTACGTTTTCTTTTCTATTTATACTTTATTAATATTGTGATCATGTTTCATGAAGTGATTAATGAGAACTAGATTAAAGATTTAAAACACTTTAACTTCAGTTAGAAATCTGTTTGTACTCAATGCTTGACTCGTTAAAATATTTTGGATTTATAAGAAAAGTTACACTGAAGGAAGGTAAGGGCGGTGCAAATCGCATACTTTAAATCGTGTTTTTATTTGCACACTAATTATTGTCATTGTTGGCTTTGTTTACTTCAAATACTTTATTCTGAGCTATTATGTAATAGGAAACGTAAAATTTAACGTAACTGTTATGTTCATAATCATAGTCTACGCAGATTTCGATTTATTATAATTTATAGAAAATCCACTTCAATTACGATACTTCACGGATAACGATTATATTATGTTGAACGTTAAATTGTTAAAAAATAACCATTCAAATAAAAAAAAATGTGTTACGCAATGATTCACATAGATAGATAAAGATAAAGTTTGGGTGGCCTCTTGGCCTGTACCACCGCGACCTTTGCAGATCTATTGTGGATATGATTCACATAACTCGATCAAAAATTCAGAAAGTGCAAGCTTGTGAGTTTACCGTCGTTTATAAAGCCGGTATCAAAACAAACAGTAATTGCTCGAAATTGTCAAGGTGTGTATCAGAAAAAAAAAGTAATTGTGGTAAAATTGCCGCTAATTAGCCGCAGTGTGTTCCCTCCTTCATTTTCTTTTTAATTTTTATGGGGAGAATATTTCAATTAAAAACAATCCTCAATTATCTCTGGATTGAACGCGCGCGTGTTTTTGGTAGCTTCACAATTAAGAAGATTGCGATCGGAATAAATCCAATTAAGGGCGAGCCGTTCGGGATCATTCGAAAAGTAATCACCGAAAATCGCGAAATTTTATCTTTATTGCACGAAAGAATGATACATTTTTTATTTCATAAAATTAATTCATTAAATAATAATAATTATAATAAATGGATGGAAATGGATAATCTTTCCTTTATTTAATAATATATATAATTAAATAAAATGAAATGAAACAAAGATGATTCACACATTTGCAGCTATTTAAATTACAATGAAATTAAACAAGGAACATTTTTTAGCAATGATCAATAAAGTTGGAAATTTTGCAGTTGGAAAAAGGGATTGATCGAATTTTATTGATCATTGCCAAAAAATTTTCCTTGTTTAATTTCATTGCAATATATATAATTGATTCATAAAACTGATAAATGTTGAAAGTTCGTCTTTTTTGTATGAATAAAACTATTCAAGTTTGCATTTTGTTTTTTCCTTGTTTTCTTACTCAGGACAAGTTCGCCTTCCTTTAGTGGACAAAACAATGATTCTCGGTCGTCTACCTTGTAGACCCAAATGCTTGACGATGCCACTTGAAATTAGACAAAAGGTGGCGCTTGCGTCGTCTTTAATTTATTTTAATTTATTATTCAAGTAGAAAAATATAGCATTATAGCTATTGGTAGGCACTAAATCAATAACTATAAAATATATTATAAACAGACCGACTCATTCCATTTTCAAATGTATGAGTTTTGAGTTCACGTGAAGTGTTAATATCAATAATAACGCACGAGGAAGTAAGGGAAAATACTTCCTTGCCCTGAAGTAAGGAAAAAAATTGGTATTTTGATCCCTTATTCCTGAAATTGATAGCACGTTTCAGTAGTATCAATAGCTATCTTTTTCTACTATAACACAAATTATATTCATACAAAAAATATTATATTCATGTTCTGATCAATGAATAATATTGTTTTATACATTAAATAAAAAAAAACATCAAAGTAATATTTTTTTGTGAATATAATATGTTATAGTAGAAAGAGATAGCTTTAATCTTAAAAAATGCAGGACAAGTTCGCCTTCCTTTAGTGGACGAAACAATGATTCTCGGTCGTCTATTTTAATTTATTTAAATTTATTATTCAATTTTGCGTTATAGTAGAAAAATATAGCAATATTGGTAGTTACTAAACCAATAACTATAAAATATATTATAGACAAAGACCGACACATTCCATTTTCAAATATATGAGTTTTGAGTTCACGTGAAGTGTTAAGAAAAGGAAAAAAGATAGTTTTAATCTTAAATAATGCAGGAATTTCATCAGATAAATTAAAACTTATTTTTCATGATAAACATTATTTTTTATAATCATTAAAAATAATGAAAATAAACTAATAAATATAATTGCGGTTTAGTAGAAAGAGATAGCTATATAGTAAAATGGAAATAATCGTTTGAAAAAGGAGCCACTCTTTTTGATTTAATAATTTGAATATGTATTTACATTTTTTACCTACTAAGTATAAAGTATTATTCTAAATAAAAAATAAATCGTTAATTTTCATGAATTATGTCAATTTACTATTTCAAGTTAGAAAAGAACATTGCAAGATATAATGAAATTAATAGGTCATGTCTGCTAAGTTATTTGAATGCAGAATTTAGTGAAATCCTTTAAATTTTCATTGCGCAAGTTTTTATTAGCAAAAATATAATTTGAAATTTGCTATAATTTTTTATCAATTTTCATTGTTTTTCATAATTGATTTTCACACAAACTAAACATTAAAATAATTTTTAATTCATCTGATGAAATTCCTGCTTATTTTATTATTACTTTAATGTTTAATATAATATTGTTCGTTGATCACAACAGCAATCTAACTCGAATTAGTGATTGCTGATAATTTGTATAGCTATCTCTTTCGTCTAAACTGCGCCCTTTCATAATCAATTTCCAATCTATATTTACAGTAACAAAAACGAGCGCAATGAAAATTTCAAGTGTTTTACTAAATTCTACATTCAAATAACTTCACATTCATTACCTGTTAATTTAATTATATCTTACAATTTTCTTTTATAATAAGAACTAGTGAGTTGGTATAATAAGCAAAAAAAATATTATAAATTATTATAAAAAATAGCTAATTATTAGCAATTTTGTAATAATTTAGACTATTTTTTTTCTAAATTAAATAAAAATAATTTGAAAATAATTAATTAATAAATTATTTTCTCTTTTGCTACTGTGACACAATGACTTATGTTACATGAGTATTTTAACAAATATTTAATAATAGACATTTGCTGTTGCATTAAACATTTGTTAAAGTAACATAAGTCATTTTGCCACAGTAGCTAAAGATGAAATAATTCATAAATTAATTATTTTTATTTATTTGATTTAAACAGCGGTGACCAAGTGAATAAATCCTTTCTTTAATTTTTTCTATTTCACAGAACAAAATGTATGTACATTGCACCCTGTTATAAAAAAAATATGTTATAATAAATAAGTTAATTAATTAAAAGTTGAATAATTTAAATATTCCAGAGTTTTTAATCAACTATCGATAACAATATATAACCAATTTCCTACTAACTTAATTTATGTAATGTATAAAGGTTTTCTTGAAATAAACACTTAGTTATTGTTTCAATTTTTTTTAAATTTTTTTCATCAGTAGATGTGTCTTAAAAAGACGCTTCCTCAACTCCAAAGAAACTTAGAGTCACTTCAATAATACAATCCTTCACAAATTGAATCCTAAAAAAAAAAACACCTCGCACAATTAAAAACCATTCAATGGAAAAAAATCCCTTCTTGCACAAACGAAAATAAAACCGGGACTCCTTTTCACCGGGTTCACTTTTACGACCCCGTGTGATTATTTTTTTCTCTCCTTCACAATCATTTCTGTTTTGTTGCACCGGTGGTGCATTTCCCCATTTTCACCGCGGTGCGAAGAATGCCTCCGACGAGGACGGAGATGTTTGAATAAAGAGACGTGCGAGAAGGAGAGAATTTCGAGTTCAGTAAACCGACCGGTTTTTCTACAACTATTAGCCAAGGAAGAACGAGGAGAGATAAAAAAGGCTTGCGTGTGTATAACAAAGAGAAAAACTGAGGGAGATAGAGAGAGTGGGGAAATAAGGTACAAAAGGACATTGCACCCTGAAAAAAAAAGTGTTATAATAAATAATTTAATTAATTAAAAAAATGAATAACTTAAATATTCCAGAGTTTTTTTTAATGAACTATCGATAACCAATTTCCTACTGATTTAATTTATGTAATGTATAAAGGTTTTCTTGAAATAATATATATATATATATAATATATATATATATAAAATAATATATAATATATAATATATATATATATATATATATATATATATATATATATATATATAATATATATATATATAAAATAATATATAATATATAATATATATATATATATATATATATATATATATATATATATATATATATAATGACTCTTTCTTCCCATATAGGTGTAGGGTTTTCTTGAAATAAACACTTGGTTATTGTTTTTTTTTTTATTTTATTTTTTTCACTAGTTTCGGTGAAGCGACCATTATCATTAATATGAAAAGTGTTTATTTGAAGATAATCTTTTTTTCCCTGTGGGGCCGTCTTCTTTGCGGATCCGGATGCACTGCAGCCTAGGTGGCTTTTTGTACTAAAGACAATCTTTATACATTGCCAACCATGTTTCATCAAATGTTAGATGAGTCAAAAGTGAATAGTTTAATTTATGTAAATGATTTATTTGAAACATTGAAATTAGTAATTTTAATCCAATCACAGATACGTGAAAAAACATCCAAAAGGCTTTTTTTTAATTCTTAGAAAAAATAATTAATAAAAGTCATTATTATTAAAAAAAATCTTTAAAAAGCAACTCGACCATTCCATAAAAATGCACTCTTTTTGTAAAAATAATTAATAAAAGCCATTATTATTAAAAAAAATCTTTAAAAAGCAACTCGACCATTCCATAAAAATGCACTCTTTTTGTAAAGATCGACTATTTTATAAATAAATGAACACTTTTTAGGGTTAAATCAGGGATTTAGTGAAATTCACCTAAATTGCAACACATCTTTCTGTCATTTAATTTGTATTATAATAATAGTTTTTATTTTCCAACGGAAGAATCCAACAAGGGAAAATATACAATCAAAATCATAATATAAGAAGAGTACAAGCAAAGTTAGTTAAATTTAAACAGAAAAAAGAGAACAAAGTATAAATTAATATTAGCAAACAAAATTATTATACACTTTGAACATTTAAGCGCAAAAAAGTAGAGAATAATTATTTTCTAATTCTAGCGGTTTTTGAAATTTTTTAATTAAAAATAAAAATGCATTAAATTTTTTTATTGTTATATTGGGCTTTATTAACGAAAGTCAAGTTTTGATATCATTTACAACATAAGTGAATATAATTAAAATCTCTGATGTGATCCAAAAAGGTGTACATTTTTTTATGAAATTATTTTTATCTTGAGGGACTTCGGTATTTTTTAATTTAATTAAATGTTCAGCCTCAATTATTCAAAAGTTAGATAACTTTTGAATAATTGGTGATGGCCATTTCGGTTTTTCGGAGCTCATCAATCCAATGTGTTCAAAATTAGTCAAAAGATGGCGTTAGCACTATTTTTCCAATTTTATGATTTCTTAGAATTACATTTATAATAATAGAAAAGTGAGTTTAATAAGGACATCTGCAGATGTATTTATTTCTTCGCGGTTTTCTTATTTTAGGTTAGGATTGATTTTTATTTTTTACAACGCCTGTCAAGTCTCTTAAAATTTTGGATAATGCTGATTTCGAGTTTGTGCCCGGTTTCTTAAAGAATGCAATTACATTTGCAGCAAAAATATTTTTTCAGATCATCTGAAAGCGCTAGAAAAAATAAATCACGAATAATTAATTGTTATTAATTGATCGATTAAATAAATTAATTTTACTTAATTTAATGAATTCTTAAAATCCTGTATATTTGAACTAAAATTAAATTTCAATGAATCTTCAACGCCTGTCAAGTCTCTTAAAATTTTGGAAAATTCGAGTTTGTGCCCGATTTCTTAAAGAATGCAATTACATTTGCAGGAAAAATATTTTTTTCATATCACCTGAAAGCGCTAGAAAAAAAAATCACGAATAATTAATTGTTATTAATTGATCGATTAAATAAATTAATTTTACTTAATTTAATGAATTCTTAAAATCCTGTATATTTGAACTAAAATTAAATTACACACATTAAATGAAGCCCGTAATTTAATAAAACCGCTGCAATTACCAAAAAACACGGTGCATTTTTACTAATTACAATTATTATTACTCGAAAACACTCGTTCTAGTTCCGATCAGGAAAATTACAAACGTCTCGGGCGTGATGAAGAAGTGGAAAAGCGTAATGAGCTGTTTAAGACATTTTTCGTGGAACAGATGTTCCCCGCCATCGACACCTGCTATCTAGTTCCGGGTAATTAAATAGGATTAATGTGTAATTAACGGAGGGCTTCCATTAGTATTAGTAACTAGCGGTAATGGCTAATAAATATATACTTGCGGACTTACGGATACAAGGAGTCGAACATGCAGTTAGATAAATATCTTTATAAATATAAATTAAAAAAAGAAACATACGGAGGTTCGGGATTATGAAAGGAAGATAAATTACGAGGAGTAATTGGTGAGCGTAAAAAATTAATTAAATAAATTATCTACCCTATAATTAAATAAGTTTAAACTTTTACTGAAATAAATGATATAATTAAATTAAATAAAATGAATTTGATAATAATTAATAAATTATTTTCTTTTTTTTAATAATAATAATAATATATTTAGCTTTGATATTTTGACTTACGTTACGTAAGTACTTTCAACCAAATGTACATTAATACAACTGTATTGGATGGTTGAAGCCATTACGTTACATACATGTTAATGATAACTGATTGATTTATCAGTTATCTGAGAGAGCTAGAAAAAAAAAATCATGGATTTAAGCAACATTTCAGCATATTTTGCGATGGCCATTATTTCCTCAATATTATTAAAATGTTCACATCCTTTAACTATTTTGGTATAAAATGAAGTCATTTGGAGATTTTCTGATTTTTGATAAAATTTCACTTTTTTTTTCAAATTTCGTTGAAAAAATTTACTCTCCAAATATTCTCAAAAAAATCATAAAATCCCTTAATGATATTAGAAATAATGTGAACTAATTAGTTTGTCGAAACTTTCCACTTTTTTCAATGCATTCCCCAACGATATTTTCAAATTTTGTCGATTTTTTTCTCGTTCTAAAATTCTTAAAAAAAAAATCATGATGATATTAAAAATAACGTGAGTTATTTAGATTCGCATAAAATAATCATTTTTAACTATTTCAGCCCACTTGAATTGCTTCGAGAAATTAACATGGAGCCTTATGGAAACGGTTTAATGGAGGACCGTCGTTTGGTTGTTTCGGACGCATCGGCGGTTGGACTAAAATAACTTATTTCACAGACAACTTAGAATAATGGACTTTTTTGCATTCGAATCGTAAAGAATGCAGCTACATTTTCAGTAAAAATAATCTTTTTAACACGCCTGAAAGTGCTAGAAAATAAATCGTAAATTTGATTAAAAAAATGGCACAATTCGCAAAGGCACAATTTGCAAGCGAACTGACAGAATATTAACTCCTCGATGCTACTCAAATTCTTACAAGTTATGCATCCATCCTTTAACTACGTTTTGGTATAAATTGAAGTCATTTGGAGATTTTCTGATTTTTAATGAAATTCCACTTACGATATTTTCAAATTTTGTCGATTTTTTTTCTCGTTCTAAAATTCTTAAAAAAATCATGATGATATTAAAAATAACGTGAGTTATTTAGATTCGCAAAAAAATAATCATTTTTAACTATTTCAGCCCACTTGAATTGCTTCGAGAATTTAACATGGAGCCTTATGGAAACGGTTTAATGGAAGCCCGTCCTTTGGTTGTTTCAGACGCATCGGTGGTTGGACTAAAATAACTTATTTCACAGACATCTTAGAATAATGGACTTTTTTGCATTCGAATCGTAAAGAATGCAGCTACATTTTCACTAAAAATAATCTTTTTAGTTCGCATGAAAACGTTAAGAAAAATTCTGGATTTTGAGCAAAGTTTTAGCTCCTTTTGAGAAGGCGCAGTTTGTGAGCGAAACTAGCAGACAATTATTTCGTCAATGTTGCTAAAATTCTCATAACTTATGCTCCCATTCTTTAGCTATATTTTGGGTATACAATAAAGTCATTTAGAGATTTTCGGATTTTTGATGAAATTTCACTTTTTTTTAAATTTCGTTAAAAAATTTTACTCTCCAAAAATTCTCAAAAAATCATTAAATCCCTTAATGATATTAGAAATAATGTGAGCTAATTAGTTTCCCAAAAAATAATTATTTTCTACTATTTCAGCCCACATGAATTGCTTCGTGAAAAAAATTATTTCGTCAATGTGGCTAAAATTCTCAAAGCTTATGCTCCCATTCTTTAGCTACATTTTGGTATAAAATAAAGTCATTTAGAGATTTTCAAATCTTTGATGAAATTTCACTTTTTTTAAAATTTCATTTTTTTTAAATTTCGTTTAAAATAATACTCTCCAAAAATTCTCAAAAAATCATTAAATCCCTTAATGATATTAGAAATAATGTGAGCTAATTAGTTTCTCGAAAAATAATTATTTTCAACTATTTCAGCCCACATGAATTGCTTCGTGAAGAAAATTATTTCGTCAGTGTTGCTAAAATTCTCAAAGCTATGCTCCCATTCTTTAGCTACATTTTGGCATAAAATAAAGTCATTTAAAGATTTTCAGATTTTTGATGAAATTTCACAGTTTTTAAAATTTCGTTAAAAAAATGTACTCTCCAAAAATTAAAAAAAAAAACATCAAATCCCTTAATGATATTAGAAATAATGTGTAGTTTCTCGAAAATTAATTATTTTCAACTATTTCAGTCCACATGAATTGCTTCGTGAAGTTAACTAAAATTGGTATAAAAATGTTAAATGTTTTCTTTACATCAAAATTATCAATGAATTTAATTTTTAATGATTTTGTATTAAACATCAACGAATTGATTTCGTTATTAATAAACATCCTATAGGTTTATTAATAACGAAATCAATTCATTGATATTTATTGCAAAATTATTACAAATTCAAAAAGAAAAAATATTTAATATATATATTGAAAATCTTTATTTCTGAGTATTACATTATATAATTTTATAATACATATAAATACAATCATTTACACATTGTTAGACCTCAGAAAATGGCTATCGACCGTCGGCCTTTCTGCCTGTCTCTGTCCAGTTCTTGTCGTTTTAGTTAATCGTCATGATTGCTAACGTCATTGTCTAAGTTCTCAGGTTTTAGTGAGATGAATTGATGAATTGTTAATGAGGGATGGGTATATCTAGGATTAATATTCGGATTACGTGGGATGCAGAGGAATATTTAATATTTTTTATTAAATTAATTTTTATATTAATAATAATAATTTTATTACGGAATAACCTTTTTACAAAAACAATACAATATATACATATATACTAGTGTTACAATCAATCAATCAATGTATATGCAAGTACAAAAAAAGTACAAAATCAAAGTAATTTCTTAAGTTGACGCTTAAATCTAATAAACGAACTACCAAATATATCAAATTTAATATCACAGTTGAGTAGGTAAATACATCTTATTATTCTATACAATGGACTGTTAAGTGAATAATTTTGCTTACAGGGACGTATATTAAAAACCGCTTTGCTTCTACATTTCAACAAATTATTCATATTAAAAAAATGTTTTTATATGTTTATCAATAACTAGTTACGATAATGCATTATCGATTAATAAAAAAAATGCATTAATAAAACTTCCCAGAAGCAAAAGATAATTATGTCGTCGTGTTACAAACCTACAAAACAAGAGATAAGAAATGAAAATTGACCTTTAGCAATGTAAACGTTGTTGCAATTTGGATGATTTAGAAATGACCTAAATACGTTTTTTTTTTTCAAGTAATAGTATTATTAAGGAGGATTAAATTAATATCAGTCGATGGTTGAAGCTTGAGGGATCCCTCGCTGACATCATTAATATAGAAAATAGATAAAATAGGCCCAAGAAAGGAACCTTGAGGAATTTATCGTTGACAATATTATTAATAAACAAAATAAATAAAATTCCAAACGCAATTGAAGATCCTCAAGGTTCTTTTCAGAATTGACTCCTGAAAAGAACCTTGAGGATCTTCAATTGCGTTTGGAATTTTTTTATCTAACTTTGCGAAATATAACAATTGTTAGAAATATTTATATTTTCCTAGATATAAATGAAATAAACAGCATACAGCTACTTTTGCCTGTTTTTAGGAAGATAACTAATAAATGTGTATGTTATCTGGCGCTTTACACCAGCCTATCTGATAATTAATTATTTATAGTCTACTATCTAGTCAAATCTGTGATATTTATTCTTAGTATGTGATCTCCCATTTTTAGTATCGTCTATTTATTTATCATTTATCATCAGTGTATGTGTTTATATATATATTTTAGTTTGTTATTATACGATCTAAGTCTGTGATATTAGCTATAAGCACATATTAGAAAGTATCAATATGCTGTAATAAAAACGATACGCGATAAGGAAAAAAAAATGTTTTTTTTTAATATTTGCAATATTTCAAACTTTCTTAATATTGTGTTTGATGTTGCATAAGGAAAAAAATGTTTTTTTTTTAATATTTGCAATATTTCAAACTTTCTTAATATCGTGTCTGATGTTGCATAAGGAAAAAAATGTTTTTTTTTTAAATATTTGCAATATTTCAAACTTTCTTAATATCGTGTCTGATTGTATCTAGATACAATATTCATTCAGCAGAAGTAATCAGTATATCTCTGTAGATTCGCATCTATTAATATTGAATACACGATTATATTGCTACAAACAAACTCACTGTAAAATTATTACAATTATTAAACTCTATAATTTCCAATTCGATTCGTGCCTCATTATTTTTCCACCTTTTCATCCGTCCGAAACGAGTCATTGTTTAGAATCGCCGTTCCTGTTTTTGTCCCTTGTAGCGAAACAAATCCCTCGCAGTGAAAATGGTCGTGTATGTAACTTTACTTCCACTTCAACCCTTCCCCCTTTTATATTCAAAAAAAAGGGCTATAATTTATCGACCGCCCAACCTTGCAGTCTCACCCTTTTCACATGTGCATTGTCCGATGAATCCAGGTTCACACAACCCTCGCGTGGAAATTTGTTACGCGCGCTTCAAGTGCTTTGAAAATTGTTAATACTTAAATTAAAATGATGAATTTGTTATTTAATTTATTTTGTAAACTCTAGAGTGAGATTTTTATTCAATTTTAATAAATGAAACACTTTTTTACTTTGTTTGTATAACTCTGAATGATTTTATTGTTGACTATAGTTTCGACAACCTTAACGTGTCATTATCAAAACAAAATGACACGTTAAGGTTGTCGAAACAATAAAATCAATCCGAATTATACAAACAAAGTAAAAAAGTGTTTCATTTATTAAAATTGAATTACAATGTATAACAAAGTAGAAGCTTAAAAAATTAACGAGATTTTTATTGATTGAACTATGTTTTTATTCTTTTTTAATTTCAAACGAGCAAAGCCTCATTTTCATTGTGGGACATTAATAAATGTACAATTGAATTTTGTTCCATGTAATAAATATACATACATTTTTATTCAGACTAGGTAATTGAAAAGAATTTTTGTCTGAGCTATGGAACAGCAATGAATCGGTTCTGTTTCTACAGTATATTCATTCCTAATTCACCATTCTCCAGGGAATGGCACTGTTCTATTCTCTATTCCCTGATTAGCTAACTTGGGATTATTCTGTGATTTACTAATTGTTAAGGCTCCTACTTTGTTATACATAGTTATTCGATTAATTAAAACACTTTTTTAAACTGTGTATAACTGAAATTTCAGTTATACAAACAAAGTTTAAAAAATTATTCTGTGACTTGTAGAACCTGCCCTAAGGTGAAAGATAACCCCAAATTAGTTCTATGTAGAACCTTTGGACAGGTTTTACAAGTCATAGCATAACCCTAAGTTAGCTAACCAAGAAATAGAGAATAGAATAGTGCCATCCCCTGGAGAGTGGTGAGTTAGGACTAGTCGCATGATTATATGCAGCATTGAAGCGTCCTGTTTTTTCAGTATATTCAATCCTAACTCACAACTATCCAGGGAATGGCACTGTTCTATTCTCTATTCCCTGGATAGTTATCTTGGAACCCCACAATGACTTGTAGTACCTGCCTTAACTCATCTTAAATTTCGCTTGGCTACTCCCAAAAATGAAGCACTCGATTTTTCATTACATTGAATCCACACTGAAAACAATATTCGCTCATCGATTAACTCCACTTTATTCGGATGATAAAAATAAAAAACACAGCTGTTGGTCGCGTTTTGCACATGTCCAACCCTTGTTTACGCGGTGTGTTAATTCCCAACAATGACATCTGTTCCCGTGAGTGAGTCAGGAAGTGAGGAGGGCCCTCCATATGCCACCCCGTTTCGGCCCCAATTCCGAAACCAGGCGATTCCTTTTCCCGAAAAAACAAAAAGCTACGAGAAGGTGCCATAAGGCACGAAAATAATAATGCAGAAAAATAAAATAAAACGACAACGGCGAAGAGCCTCGTTATGGTACGTTGCGTGTGAACGTTGCTTCGATATTCAATTATCGCGTCACGATGGATGAGTCCTGTGTGAAAAATTCTGTGTAAATAATTAAAACGCGTTTTTTTTTTTTAAGTGATGATTTATGTTAATTTGTGTGTTTTTTAGATTAAATTATTGACTAAAGATCTTCATCAGAAGATCATCAAGGGAAGGTCTTCCAGCCTACACGGGGCTTATACATATATTTATGTA
This sequence comes from Philonthus spinipes, assembly GCA_963082785.1. Taxonomy (NCBI): domain Eukaryota; kingdom Metazoa; phylum Arthropoda; class Insecta; order Coleoptera; family Staphylinidae; genus Philonthus; species Philonthus spinipes. The sequence continues at coordinate 5,856,211 of OY720305.1, forward strand.
CAATCATTTACAAAATGGGGCAGTAGCTCGAGTCACAGTATTACCCATAGAGTTAACCAAAGAAAAAATAGATTAAAAAATTATCTATTTTATTAAATAATTAAATTATATACATAATTTAATTTTTAATCTATTTCAATCTATTTTATTAAATAATTAAATTATTTACATAATTTAATTTTTAATCTATTTCAATCTATTTTATTAAATAATTAAATTATATACATAATTTAATTTTTTAATCTATTTAAATCTATTTTATTAAATAATTAAATTATTTACATAATTTAATTTTTAATCTATTTCAATCTATTTTATTAAATAATTAAATTATATACATAATTTAATTTTTAATCTATTTCAATCTATTTTATTAAATAATTAAATTATATACATAATTTAATTTTTTAATCTATTTAAATCTATTTTATTAAATAATTAAATTATTTACATAATTTAATTTTTAACCTATTTAAATCTATTTTATTAAATAATTAAATTATATACATAATTTAATTTTTAATCTATTTCAATCTATTTTATTAAATAATTAAATTATATACATAATTTAATTTTTTAATCTATTTAAATCTATTTTATTAAATAATTAAATTATTTACATAATTTAATTTTTAATCTATTTCAATCTATTTTATTAAATAATTAAATTATATACATAATTTAATTTTTAATCTATTTCAATCTATTTTATTAAATAATTAAATTATATGCATAATTTAATTTTTTAATCTATTTAAATCTATTTTATTAAATAATTAAATTATTTACATAATTTATTTTTTTAATCTATTTCGTTTCTACCGTTAGCTGTAAGGCGTTCTTGTTTAATGTCTGTTTATATATTTTTCTCTCCATGATTTTCTGTCTTTTGTTAATTGTTTAATGTCCCTCCAGTCTACGTTAATTTTTTTTAATTAATTAAATAATTCATCAATACAGCTTTGCTTTAAAAATCCTTTGGAAATGTTGTAACAAACCCCATTAATTCCTTAATCTCAATAACAGTTTTAATACTACTACAATATCTTTATTCAAAGTTATTTGTTTTACATATATTTACAATATTTTATGGTACATTTGTTTCTTTCTTGCTTGCTTTTAATATTATGTAATATTTCTCTGTTATAATAATAATAATAACAATATTTATTGCCCCACAGGAAATGTTCCCAATAACAAGACAATTATGTAAATAAAAATTGATGAATACAAATTAATTTTAAAAACATAATAAAATATAAAATAAATGGCTGAAAGACCTCCGGTCGATAGCCGATTCATCATCTACAGAATATAATTCTAATTTTTGTATATTATTGTACATACATATACACATTTGAATAAAGATGGTTAGTTAGTTATAAAATAAATACATTAAAATATAAAGAATAGTAGACTTACGTTAACATAGAGTAACGAAGATATATTAGAAAACGATTATTTATTTATTCACTTGATCACAGTTATTTAATTTAAATTAAATAATGAGGAATTTGAAAATAATTTACACAATTAATTATTTTCCCTTCACCTACTGAAACTTTTGACTTATATAATTTAAGTACTCTAAAGTACTTTATCAATTATTGATTTTAATTTTTTTTTCTGATTCACTTTTATAAGGTTTCGTTTCGAGTACCATTCATACAATTTTTTTCTTATTTGTTTAACGGGTTGAGCAATGCCGTTTATTTTTCTATATCAGATCAACAATTTACCAACATTCCCAAACTTTGAGATCACGTGAAAAGTCAACAAAAGATAACATCGAACCAATATTTGTGAATGGACGCAAGTTCTTATGTAAAACACACTTAGTACAGATATTTTTCGGGAATATCGTTTTGGGGATTAGGCGAAATAAAGGTGGAGTGTGTAATGCCAAAAGTAGCAGGAACGCATTATTTCGTTTTGTAATAATGACGTGTCTTTATCGAGCTATGTTGCTACGAATGATGTCTTTTTAAATTAGACACTGTTTCTTTTGAGGAAAATTGGCGGATTACCTATAAAAAAATTGCGATGAACTACGATGTTCCCGGTATAAAATAATAATAATAATAATCTGTATTAACAGATATATACAGAAAGTATACAAAATAAGTAATAAACATTAACAAACTGAAATGTATAATTTATATCTGTTAATTGGCTATCGACCAGTGGTCTTTCAGCCTGTCCGGTATAAAAATTTGTTCTAATTGGGTGAAAACTGTTAATTTTTAAGTGTTTACACTTGGGGTTGTAACGTTCGCGTTTTCCACTCTCCGTTTTTCGCAGAGAATTGTAAAAATAACGCATTAAAGTAATAGACCAAAAAATAAACAAATTAAATTAAAATCAAAAACGACAAATTAACATAGGCAACTTAAGCGACACAAAAATGTAAACAACAACAATTTATAATTAAATTAAATTATTTAAAAAACAACAATTTGATACCATTTCGGGAAAAAAATCCTTGAATGATGATAAAAATCGAGACATCTTGGATTAATTTATCCATGATTTTATTTTAATTTTTGTATTTATTTTCGCTTTTTTTTTCTAAATATGTGTGTTTTTTTTATGTTGTAGGAGGATGAGAAAGTGATCGAATTAGTGAATAAGTACGGACCAAAGAAATGGACGCTGATAGCGAGGCATCTGAGGGGGCGGATCGGGAAGCAGTGCAGGGAACGGTGGCACAACCACCTCAACCCCAACATCAAGAAATCCGCGTGGACGGACCAGGAGGACCAGATCATATACAACGCGCACCGGCAGTGGGGCAACCAGTGGGCCAAAATCGCCAAACTCCTCCCTGGAAGGTAATAAAGATCATTTTTATGTAAAGCAAACACTTAATTTTTTTATACCATTTTTATTTTACATTAATGACTAGTTTAAATTATACCGTAGTACTTAATTTAGTAATCATTATCAATCTAAGTACTAGTTTCATTCTTGGAGGCAATCACTTCGTGGTACATTTCCAGTTTTGGTGTACAGAAAATACTTAAGTTTTTGTAGCAGTTATTTTATTTTTACTTTAATGATTACATGCTAAGTACTAGTTTGATAATGATTACCATGTAATGATTAAAGTAAAAATAAAATAACTGCTACAAAAAGTTAAGTATTTTCTGTGACTTTTGACTTACGTTACGTAAGTACGTTAAACAAATGCACATTAAAACAACTACTTCCCGGGCAAATACCCACGCCGGACATTGAATTACATAATGTACACCTGCTGTTGCACATTAATAAAATATTGCATAATGCAACAGAGTTTTGATGCGAGAAAAATTTAATGTAAAAACAAGAAAAGGAACGTTACTTAATATAAGGCCATCTGCAGACACGTGTTTCGGGATCTATCACTCGTCAGTACAGCTATGCCTTACATAATTTAAAGATGTTAAAATAATTCAAATACAATCAGCAAAACTGAAAATGTACCAAGAAATGATTGCCTCTAAGAATCAAGAATTAATAAAGATAAATATTTGTAGCTGAATTATTTTTAAGATGGGAATTTATAGTAGAGGTAAAATTGAATTAAACAATTTCGTTTTGTGAATTTAGGACGGACAACGCGATCAAGAACCACTGGAATTCGACGATGCGGCGGAAGTACGAGTCTGAGAATCGTGAGGGCGAGCCCAGGCGAGGCAGGACCAAGAAGCCCGCGGTTAGGCAGCACGATCACCACAACTATGGTCACAGGCCGTTGGTTATAGATTTACCCACCGAGAATCAGTGTTTGAAGCAGGAACCAGTTTCTTCATACACAGAGGTGAGGAAATTTTGAGAAATTTTGTTAGCGAGTTATTTGGAATCCAGAGTAAATTAACTCAAAATATATAATTATTTTTTACGCCTGCTGTATGAAAACTATTTGTACTATATATCTAAAATTTACACAATTTATACTCTTATTTTGGTGTAATTTTAAGTTATTCCATGATTTTTCACTGAAATTTACTTTGAAAATATTCAAATTTTGATAAAAAAATCTTCAAAAAAAATCTGAAAAAAAATCAGGAAGACGATATTAGGAACAACGTGGGATATTATTTTTTTCCAAAATAAAATATTTCGGGTTGTTTAGAGGAAATTATAAATGATTAGTTCATCTCACACTGAGAAGTAGAGAGGAACATATAACGATGTTATATAAGACTAAATAAATAAAAAAATAAATGATTAGTCCCATTTACACGGAGCCTTATGGAAACGGTTTAAGCGAGCGGTGTCGTTCGACGCTTTTTGACGCATTGTTGATGAAACTAAGATAACTTTGTTCACAGATGAGATAGGATGCTGAAACTTAAAGAATACGATTCTTAAAAGATTTAATTACATTTCGTCCAAAAATCATTATAATAGAGGCTTTACATTTGCCTACAAAAAATCGCAAATTTATACATTTTTTTTGCTCATTTTTCAAAGGCCCATTTTACACGCCTGCTATACAAAAACTATTTGTACTACATAGCTAAAATTTACACAATAGATGCTCCCATTCTTGCGGAACATTTTGGTGTAATTTGAAGTTATTTCGCGAGTTTCGGATTTTTCATGAAAATCCACTTTTTTCCTTAGAAAATTCAAATGTTGATAAAAAATTTTTCTTCGAAAAAAAAAAAAAAATCTGTAAAAAATCAGGGAGACTCTTGACGATATTAGAAACAACGTGGGATATATTTTTATTCCAAAATATTTTCCATTGTTTCAAAATATTTTTCATTTACAGGGAGCCTTATGGAAACGGTTGAAGCGAGCGGCCTCGTTGGACGCTTTTTGACGCATTGTTGATAAAACTAAGATAACTTTGTTTACAGATGAGATAGAATGCTGAAACTTAAAGTATACAATTCTGAAAGGTTTTAACTACATTTCATGCAAAAATCATTATGATAGAGGTTTTATATTTGTCTACAAAAATTCGTAAATTTATACATTTTTTTTTGTTCGCTCATTTCATTTCAACCAAAAATCAGTATAATAGAGGTTTTATATTTGTCTACAAAAATTCGCAAATTTATACATTTTTTTTTTTCGTTCATTTTCAAAGGCCTAATTTACACGCCTGCTATACAAAAACTATTTGTACTAAATAGCTAAAACTTGCACAATTAATACTCCCATTCATTAGGAACATTTCGGTGTAATTTGAAGTTATTCCGTGAGTTTCGGATTTTTTTCAGAAAATACACTTTTTTCACTTTGAAAATAATCAAATTTTTATGATTTTTATTTTCTAAAAAAAAAAAAATATATTAAAAAATCAGTATGACCTTTGATATTAGAAACATTGTGGGAAATTCAATATTTTTCAAAAAAAGAATTATCCGATTGATTATTCGAGTTTACAAAAAAAATCCATAGACATCTTTTTTATTTGCATTTAAATTATATTAAATGTAATATGTAATATTTTGAATATAATGAAAACAACAAATAATGTGGTGATTTAGAGGTCAATGACAAGACCCTTTCGTGAAATCAAGTTATCGCCACATTTTGATTTCAGTAAGTCGATAGTTGCTGTCGCTCCATCCTGTTGAAACCATACCTCGTCCGGATCAATGTCATCCATATTTTCAAACAAAAAATCATTGATCGGTAACGATCTCAAATAACCGCCCCGGTCTCATTTTTTTACTTTCAACAGCTTCGATCTTTACTATACCGATCATAAAGGCCATCTTCCTTAAGTTCCATCTAAGCAAAAAAAAAAAAAAACACTATTTACCTTTCATATAATCGAAAGAGAAAAAAAAAATAACGTAGGATTTGCTTTGACTTGGTACTTAGAACAAACTGCTGATAATGATACTTATTCGCGAAAGGACAAAGATGTCGAAGCACCCCATGTTAGTTATTTTATTAAATAAGTAATTTTAAGAAAATTGTTTGTGTTCATAATTTAGGATTAATAAAAATTGATCGGGGCAGAAAGACCTCAGGTCGATAGCCCAGGACAGACAAACCATTATTTCAATATACAGAGAGTTTTATGTAACACCGAACATACTAGAATGTACTCAATGTAAATTTTCCTATGTTCGATTTATTCAGGAACGCATCAAAGCATTGGGTGCGATGTGATTGGCTACGATTTCTAATGTCAACTATTATGTCAAGTGCAACATGTATAATTATGAATATTATACTTAACCGCAATGCATACCATAAAAATCTTTTCCTCCTTTGTATACATTATTGATACGTAAAGATGTCCAACTCTTCGTCTACTTCTGCTTTAAGAGCCAGAACAGTAAATATCACTTGCTTGCGATAACTGACAAGTGTAATTCATTTTTGACGGTAAAGGGTGTAGTTTGGGTTGACTATATTATTTTTAGAAATGGTAGCCAATCACATCGCACTCAATGCTTTGATGCGTTCCTGAACAAATTGAACATAGGAAAATTTACATTGAGTACATTCTAGTATGTTCGGTGTTACATAAAACTCTCTGTATGTATTCAATGTTTGTAAAAAAGTATAATAAAGATATTTGTGTTTAAAAATAGATCGACTTTGCCCATCTCTAATTAATAAAATAAATCATTTTCGTTTTTTTTTTTAGGATTGGGGTGATTTGTACGATCAAAGCAGTAACCAGTGCTCGAACCTAACGGCAGCGACCCCCTCGCCATCCCCCTCAACACCCAACCCGCAAATCGTCTACACCTTCGAGAAAACCTCCCCAGCGGAATCCACGACGACGGAAATCTCCCCGTTCCGCTTCCTCAACCTCGAGATGCAGAGCATGAACGTCGTCTCCGAAAACATGGCCGGCGTCTACTCGTCGCCGGGCGTGAGTCCTCTCAAGGGCTCCGAGATGAGCAGGCTCTTCATCAAAACCCGCCTCGTGCCCTCCGAGATGAAAGAGGGCAATTCGCTGATAAGCGTCTCGAACATCACGCAGCGCGCGCCGGCGATTTTGCGGAAATCGCGGACGCAGAAGAGGTTGAATAGTGATAGTGGGATTAACGAGTCGCTGATGCCGGATTTGAGTACGACGATCGAGGATATGTTTAGTATGGGCAAGCCGGAGACGGTGGTGAGGATAGCTGGGAGCACCCCGACGAAGGAGCTGCCGTTCAGTCCGTCGCAGTTTTTGAATAGTCCCAATTTGTCTTTCGATAATTTAGCAGCGTCGACGCCTCATCAGAACAAACACCACTTGATCACGACGCCAGTGAAGAATAGGACGAAAACGGTAAGACAATTTATGGATATCAAAAAAAAAAACAGTGTGTGAAGTTTATCCTCTGATACCTTAACATATAATTAAATAAAATATTTCTTTAAAAATCATCAAACTAAAACTTCTAAATTGATAAAGGCGAGTGTGAAATCCTAAACACCCTTCCAGTTCATATTCTATGTGCTCCAAAAATTTTACGCAATTGAAAGCGCGCGTTATACTCATATGAAGTGCGATGTTTCGGCTTTCTTCTGGTTTGCGTCTAATTAATGTCATTTTTTTGTGAAAAATTATTCATGGATAAATAATTATTATTATTTAGGAGAGGGATTACAGTCCATTAACAACGCCCAACGGCCTTACGATAAAACACGAGGCGAGGGCGTCGACGAGCGACGCGGCGACGACGCCGAGCAAGAGCAGGAGCGGCGACATCCCCAGGACGCCGACGCCGTTCAAGAAAGCCTTCGCTGATATAGTGAAGAAGTCGGGCCCGATCAAGAACCTGTCCGACACGCCGACGCGGCTCGAAGACATCACCGAGATCATGCAGAAGGATCAAGACAATTACGACACAGATTCCAGCGTAATGGTAATGACAAGATTTTACTTGAAACGAAAGTGAAACCAATACTGAGTGGATTTTTTTATTTATTTTATAGAATGATAGTGGGTATTACGGGAAAAGGAAGCCCCTGATAGCGGCGGATAAGGAAAATATCCTGCCCAGCAAGAGGGTGAGGAAAGCGCTGGCTCCTTCCTGGGCGACCTCCTCTCCAATGAGCTCTGATTTATCCTTCGCTATCGAGACACCGGTAAGTAATATTTTACATATTTGTTTCAAATACAATATACATGAAATACTGTTGGCCTCAAGAGAATCAATTAAAACCAAAAATGTAGCCCAAAAGTATGTTATTTTTTTATATTTCTATCACAATAAGAAGCATTTTTTTTATTATTTAACACATAATTTATACTAAAAGCACTGAATACAATCATACTGAAACTCATGAAATCCTGTTGGCCTCGAGAGAATCAATTAAAACCAAAAATGTAGCCCAAAAGTATGTTATTTTTTTATATTTCTATCACAATAAGAAGCATTTTTTTTATTATTTAACACATATAATTTATACTAAAAGCACTGTTTGTTTCATAGAGCAAATCACTGGGTGACGACACCTCGATGCTCTTCTCGACGCCGAACTCGATAACGAAGGACCTGCTGGGCGTCGGACTGATGGACATGACGCACTCCACTTCCGCCAAGGTACAGGACTGGTTTCATTTTGAAGATCACTTACTGCCCCACCATTACGCCTCCTGATGAACCACCCCCTGAAAATCCCCCCTCCAAAAAAACAACCAAAACACGAATCACTCCTCTAATCATAAAAAGTACAACTCGTTTTATTTGTTTCTTTTTTTTAATTTAACTAAAGCGGATTTAGTTTTTGCATGTACATATTAACCCCCACCGATAATCCGTAGTTTGTTTCTTGCATGTGTATATAATTTCTTCTTATTAATATTATTTTTTATATATTAATAAAAGCAACCTCATTGTAATTAACCTTGATTTAACTGATAAGATTATTTATATGTAAATATTTTTAATAACTAACCACTTCATTATTATTTAAAGCAAATAAAAGTAATTGAAAAACATTGTGTGACAATGAAAACAAAAGGGCAACTTTTAAATTAATTTATTCTGTTATCGATTTAAATTATTCATACTTTCGCATGCGTTGTTTTTTTTTTTTCTAATTTAATTTTGTTATTAATCTTTATGCAAGCTCGGCAAAAAAAGGAAGCTAAAAATGAAACGAAACGTTATTGAAGATAAGAACAGTGTTTTCTTTAAAAAAATAAATGGAAACAAAGAATAAAAAATAATAAAAACAACTTAAAAAAATGATACAAAGAATAAAAGAAACTTAAATGAAAATAGGAATAGTCTTTTGTTTTCATTCTTACTTAAAAGAGGGAAACAAAATAAAAAGTTTTAATGAAAATTAAAATTTTGTTAAAAATATTAATTTGTAAATTAAATTCACTTTAATATTTTTAAAAAATGTTTTACCAAGTGATTAATTAGAAAAAAGTGTCCGATATATAAAATTTTGTTTTTTACTATAACATTATTTTGTTTTTCACTATTGGTTAATGGAGGAAAAATAAAAACTTTTTTGTTAATTAAAAAATGTTTTGCAAACGAAAAACAAACACTAATTAAGGTAAAAATATTTATTGTTTTTACTATCTATCCTGTAAAAAAGTGAAAAAACAAAAGGAGAAATATTGTTGAAAATTAAATTTTTCTTATGTCTTTATAATCAATTAAAAGAGGAAAACAAAAAAGGAACATTATTAAAAAAAATGTTATTAAAGAAATGTTTATCTTCAATAAAGTTTCTTTTTTGTTTTGTCTTCAAAAAAGAAATGTCATTTAAGATAAAAAACAGTGTTTTGTCTTCGTTCTCAGTTAAAAAAGGAAAACGAAAAACAACTGTTTTTTTTTAAGATAAAATGTTTTGTCTTATAGTTAAAAAACAAAAAGAAATATTATTTAACATTTCTTATGTTTTCAATAAAGAAATGTTACTCAAAATAAGAACTCTGTTTTTATCTTCACTATCGGTTTCTCTCTTCTTCTATAAACTGAAATAAAAAATAAACGTTAATCTAGTCTAGAAAATAAAACCCAAGAAACTAATATTGATAACACAATCTAATATTCAAAAATAAAACCTAAGAAGCTAATATTCCAAATAAATAACATTAATTCTTATTCTAACCCTTTTATAATATTTTTTGATTAATTTAGAAACAAAGAAAGAAACTGGAAGAACAGTAATTAATATTTCCGAAACATATTTGTTTCTCATTGATTATTCAATCGTTTTCCATTAAGTGGTCTGAAATTCAATCAACTTTTTTGAACAAATCAAAAATTCAACCAATTTTTATCAAATGATGGGAAATGCAATAAGTTTTGAACGAATGATGATTAATTTAATCAATTCATGCAAATGCATTCATCTTGAATGGATTGATGAAAGATTTAATCATCTATGCTCAGATGGTGAAAAATGAAATTGAATTGATGAGGGAATATTTAATAAATTTTCATCAGATTATGGGAAATGTATTCATCTTCAAAGGTATGATGAAAGATTCAATCATTTCTGATCAGATGATGAGAAATACAATATTTGATTGAACGATGAAAAATGTAAACAATTTTCATCAGATGATGGAAAATCAATAATTTCTCATCAAATATTCAATAATCTTCAATGGAATTATGGAAAATGCAATCATTTGTGATCAAATGATGGAAAAATCAATCATTTCTCATCACTAATTCAAGTATCTTCAATCATTTCTTATGAAAAATTCAATACAATGATGGAAAAAGCATTTTTGATCCATTGATGGAAAATCAATCATTTCTCTTCAAAAATTTAATTATCATCAAAGGAATGATGATGGAATAATGGAAAATCAATCATTTCTCATGAAAAAATCAATTATATTCAATATAATGGTGGAAAATACAATTATTTTTGAATAAAGAATGGATAAATTTAAATAAATCTCATCAGATGATTGAAAATGCAATCATTTTTGATTGAATCATGAAAAATCAATCATTTCTCATCAAGCAATGAATGGATTAATGCAATCATTTTTGAAGGAATTATGAAAAATGTAATATTGCTTCATCGGATGATGAAAAAGGCGTTTATTTTCAATCAAATAAAGAAAAGTTTAATCACTTTTCATCAGGTGATAAAAATTGAAATGAATAATGGAAAATACTTCTATTTTTCCTTCGAACGAAAATGGTTGAATATTTAAAACCTCCCAACCTCTATTTGTACATTTTTCATTTGTTTCTTTTCCCTTTAAGTAAAATAAGAGCACCCTCCCCTCTCCCCCTTTGTTTTATTATATTTTTATTTAGTTTTTTTAGGTCGTTCATGTTGTACATTAATTTATTTCACCAGCCCCTCACCTCCTCACCACGTACAAATACATACACTCTTGCATGCGTTGATCGCCAAGCCCCCTCACCCCACCTCTTTAAACTCTATCTTTGTTTTATTTTATTTATACTTAGTTTCTCTTTTTTGTTATTTGTGTTGTTGAAAATGAGACGGAAAGACGATGAAAACGAAAAGAAAAAGGAAGAAAGAAAAAAAGATGAAGTAATCGAATGCATAGCATTTCATGAGAATGTGTGTACCAAAAATTAGATTTTAGCTGTTATTTTTATTTTATTTGAAAATATATATATATTTATAATGATATTTATAATTTAAACGGAACTCTTGAGAATTCTCTCATTGTTTTTTTTTATAATGTATAGGGTGATTTTAAGAACCAAATATTTTCACTTTCATTATGATTTTTTATGATTTATTGAAAGTTTCGAGAATTAAATATTTCCACTTGATTTTTTATGGTTTATTAAAAGTTTTGGCGATTAAATATTTTCGCTTTCTTATGATTTTTATAATTAAAAAAAAAATTGAGGACCAAAAATGTTCACTCTCCTTAAGATTTTTATGATTTATTGAAAGCTTTGAGGATTAAATGTTTTCATTTTCTCATGATTTTTACAATTTGAAGAACTTAATACATTAAGTTCTTCAAATTTTATTTTTACTACAGTAAAATAATAATCAGGACTATTTCATACGGGGAAAGTTAAGTTTAATGTGTACGTTATTAATTAAATTCACATTCTATGAATATATATCTATTAGAAAAGCTGCTTTTACTGTGATCATACAAATTAACGTACACGTTAAACTCAATATTTCTCTTAAAGAACAGCGCCGAATGTTTCGATGAATCAACGCATTATTATCAGACTGACGGTCAGTTTCAGTGTCATTTACCCGTCATTATTATACTAACAATTATTTTCGGCTTCATTTAAAGTCATTATCAACCTGATGGTTAATTTATTCGACATTAAGCTATCATTATCAATGCATAAGACGCTTAAATTAATGTGTACACTTAATATTATAAATTCATCTAAAAAAAAAAAATGCAGTTATGCACACTTAAAAGTGTTTTCATTAATTGAATGATGCTGTTTAACGAAGTACAAGTCTTAAAAATTAATAATAAAGTAATAAAAATATAAACATTTAGTGACTTTATGAAAAAAACATAACAAATCGAAACAATTTTATAAGGATTAAAATAACCGGCTGTTTTATTTAATGTGAATATATTAATTCTAGTGATTTATTTATAAAATAAAGAAAAGTAAGGGCAACTAACAACAAGTACAGAATTACACGAAAAGGAAAACGAAATTTTCAAACAAACCCTGTATTTATGTGTGTGTGTGTGTGTGTAGAGTAATAATTAATCTCTGCTGTTATTTTTGTTGCGTTGTTGACTACGGGCTTGGGGGTGGTGCGTGTGCGTAATTACTTGTTTTGTTTCTGGTCCGATCTAGTTTGCTGTTTGTTTGTTTGTGTGTGTTGGGTCGTATTGTAGCTTCTGTCCTTATCCCGGCAGTTCGTGTCCCATAATTGCTCAACTGCAGCAACTGCAGCCACCAGTGCCCCGTTTCCCCCCCGAGCCAATGGTCAACGCAGTCAGGCCGTCAAAAGCATTACATTCACGGAGACGGGTACTAAACAACCCCCCAAGGTGAGCAGAATTAACTCCAAAACGAAATATCCCAAACAAAAAAAAAACGGTGATGACAGCAAATGTAAAGTAGTGATGCTCGGACCTTAAAATGAAAACTGTTAGGGAAATGTACTTTTGTTTATAAAGCAAGTTGTAAACGTAAAATCTGCTTTTATATTACAGATTTTTTTTATGATACAACAAATATTATTTCTTGAATCCTTCAGGGGTTCACTTCGTGATTCCTTTTCATTATTAATATAAAGAAAACACTTAATAATTTTTTTATAACATTTAACAACTTATTTCACAGTGACAAATCATTTAATCAAGCTCAGTTTGAGAATGATTACACTGTAATCAATCGCTGATTAAGAATAATTACAGTATAATCAAACTTAATTTGAAAATGATTACAGTTTAATCAAACTCAGTTTGAGGATGATTACAGTGTAATCAAACTCTGCTTGAGGTTGATTACAGTGTAATCAAACTCTGCTTGAGGATGATTACAGTGTAATCAAACTTAATTTGAGAATGATTACAGTGTAATCAAAATTAGTTTGATAATGATTACAGTGTAATCAAACTCAGCTTGACAAATAATTACAGTGTAATAAACCTTAGTTTGAAAATAAATACAGTGTAATGAAATTCTGTTTGAGAATGAGAATAATTACAGTGTAATCAAATCCAGTTTGAGAATAATTACAGTGTAATGAAATTCAGTTTGAGAATGATTACAGTATAATCAACCTTAGTATGAGAACGATTACATTGTAATCAAACTCAATTTGAGAATGATTATAGTGTAATCAAACTCAGTTTGAGGATTACCATTTAATCGGAACTAGTCACAGTGAAATAAATTGTTAAATGGTATGAAAAAAATATTAAGTGATGTCGTCTTTATCTCTATTAGAGATATGAAAAGTATATTAGGCTCCAGCCTTTACAATCGATGTTGAACCATTGAAAATAGCATTCAAAAAAATATATTTCTGTGTTTTCATCTCTACACTTGCCATTTTAAAAGCGCATAGAATTTTTTCCCTTAATTTCCGTAGCTCTCTGCTATTCTCGAGCCGAAAATATTATCAGTTTTTTAGTTGTGGCTTAAACTAGATTTAATTAAAGATGTAAAACAACTAACTAATGCTTAAGTAATCGTTACTTGTTGTTGAGAACCCGAATAACCAGAGTATTAAGACTGAAAAGTAAGTTGAAATTCTTGCGATTTAAAAGAATTTACATTGCAGCTTTATAAACGAAAGTATGTGTCTATTTAAATCCTCTTATTTTTTTGTGCATAACATTCATTGCGTAAACCCTCCTTTTTGTTTCATTTTGCTCTCTCACTAACATTAACCGATAATGTAATTTTAACACATATCACATAATTTGGTTTTGGATAAAGTGTGTACGATGAACAAAATGTTTACCATGAATAATTTTTGGTTTCGGTTATGTGGTTTAACAACAAATTTGCTAAATAATCCACTGAGCAAAATTGATATAAAAATCGGGGCTATTCCTTACACCTTCGGGTTGAAAGGGTTATTGATTATATATATTAATGATTAATGTTGATGCAACATTTTTTATATCCATTTTGTTCAGTTGAAATACGCTTTTCATTTTACTGTGTACAGAAAGATTTGTTTTATTTTCTTCATTTTAATTCTAGGATATGGGCATGAGTTTTTTTTTGTTGTTGTTTTTGTTATCGACTGATATTAATTGGTGACTTTTGTTTTGTTTAATTTTTATTTATTAATCCGATGTAAAGGCACAAAATTTAGTAATTTAAATAATCTTCTAAAGAAAATTGAAACAAAATTTGAGATTTAATTTTATGAAAGATTAACACACAAAATTGATATAATAAAACATACTTATAAAGTAAATTAAAGAGAATCTGAGATTTTTTAAAATTAAATCTTGTGTAGGAAAATTAATAAAGAACATAGTTTCTTAAATGAAATCGAATAAATTGAACAGATCTTTTGATTGTAATTTAAACTCAAATAACTAAATGATAAATAAAATCAAACAACTTTGAATATGGCTGTGACTGAAGGTTTGTTATAAAAATAATTATTCATTTATCAAATGTGAAATCTAAAACGATTACATAAAGTAATCTCCAAATCAAAGTTGTTTACTTTAATAAATGAATAAATAAATTATTTCTGATTTATTTTTAATAGTATTTCACGTCAGGAGAAGAATTTTAATGCTAATATTTACAGAGAAATTGGGGGTGGAGCGAGGTTCTTTTTTCTTCAGAGGGGGGGGGGGTAAGTTGGAAAGTTCGAACTGTACATTCAGCAAGAGGCCTGATGAATGATTTGAGTTGTTTAATTTTATTTATCATTGGTTTGAATAAAATAAAAGCCGAAGATTTGAATTTTAATTAAAATAACGAATAAATAAAGCCGATTTTTATAAATAAAATAAAATCAAAGCTTGGAGTGTAATTTTTTTGTTCAAATTTTATTTCAATTACACTTTCCAATCATTCACATGTTCATCAGCTGTAAAAACATTTATTTTTCACTGGTTTAAATAAAACGATAGCGAATGATTTTTATTTAATTAAAATAACGAATAAATAAAATCAATTTTTATAAATAAAATTAAATCATAGTTCAGAGGGTTACTTTTTTCATTCATATTAAATTTCAATTAGACTTTCATCAATTGTACACACATTTATTTTTCAACGGTTTGAATAAAATGAAAGCCAAAGATTTTAATTAAATAATGAATAAATAAAACCAATTTTTATAAATAAAATAAAATCAAAGCTTAGAGTGTTATTTGTTTCATTAAAAATTAATTTCAATTACACTTTCCAATAAATCATCTGTTCATCAGCTGTACACACATTTCCATTTTTTTTTTCTATTTTAAAATTTTATTTCCATCCCTTCCCACTGAACAAAACGTTCACAAATAACATTGCATCAATATTAAAGCATTAATACAATGTTCTTTTTATGTCCATTCGCTCAGTGGGTCGTTTGTTATTACACACTCTCTGCCCCCTTGTTTTTTGGTGAATTGAATAATGAAATTAATCTCTTGCAAATTTTTCAATTTTCCAGTTGGATGTAATGTGGACGATGGTCGCCTGCGGCCAGACCAGAGACCAATTAGAGTTGACAGAGAAAGCGCACAAATTCCTGAGCGGCCGGCCCTCTAGACTCAAGCCCCGATCCCTTCACTTCTAAAAAAAGTAACGACCAACAAAAAAAAAAACAAATTTAATACTTTTCCAAGCGATGTAAATTTTGAGTTGTTATTTTTTTAGTACGACACACACATACAACACACACACACACAAAAACCTTCCCACTTTATTTATTCGCTGGTTGCAGTACAAGACATAGTTATAAGAATTAATGAACTAAATTAAATTGCGTGACAACCAAAGTATTGTATAATAATGGAGTTTGCAGTTGTAAGAAGGGAATGATTATAGAATTTTATTGATCATTGCCAGTAATTTTTCTTCGTTTAATTTCATTGTAATAATAGAGCTTATTTACAAACAGTAAAGTGGGAAAGGAATTAAATAATAAATAAATAAAACCTTAAAAACAAAACCAGAGCACCCAATGTAAATAAATATTGTGAAAAAAAAAGAAATATTTTTCAATTAGCAATAATTTCAGTGGGTTTTAGTGTTTCAAAATCCTTTATAAAAAAAATAATTTAAATTATTTTGCCAAAAAAAAAAAAATTAATCAAAATCAGTTCTAGAATGAATTACAGTGTAATCAAACTCAGTATGAGAATAATTACTGTGTAATGAAACTCAGTGTGAGAATGATTACTCTGTAATTAAGCTCAGTTTAAGAATAATTACAGTGTAATCAAATTCAGGTTCAGAATAATTACTGTGTAATTGAACTGAGTGCGAGAATGATTACTCTGTAATGAAGCTTTGTTTAAGATTAATTACAGTGTAATCAAATTCAGGTTGAGAATACTGTGTAATGAAGCACAGTTTAAGTATAATTGCCGTGTAATTAAATTCAGTTTGAGAATAATTACTGTGTAATTGAACTCAGTGAGAGAACAATTATTCTGTAATGAAGCTTTGTTTAAGAATAACTACTGTATAATTCAATTTAGTGTGAGGATGATTACTCTGTAATGAAGCTCAGTTTAAGAATAATTGCCGTGTAATCAAATTCAGGTTGAGAATAATTACTGTGTAATTGAACTCTGTGCGAGAATGATTACTCTGTAGTGAAGCTCTGTTTAAGAATAATTTCCTTGTAATCATATTCAGTTTGAGAATGGTTACCGTTTAATCAAACACGGTTTGAGAATAATTATTATGTAGTTAAACTCTGTTTGAAAATGTTTACTGTGTAATCAATCTTAGTATGACAAAGATTGCATAACAAATATTGCAAAAAAAAATGAATGTTTTATTAAAAATTTACCAACAATAAAAAATATAGAAACATACACTAAATTTAAAAGAACAAATAATTTAAAGTTGAATTCAATTTAAGGAGAGTTTTTTTATTTTGTTTTATTGGTAGAGTTTTAATGGTTTATTCACATTTATTATTACAATTACCTTTAGTAAGTTTAATAATTGATAAGTTACTAATGTCCATTTTGTTCAATCAAAAACAATTAAATAAATGATTAATTTTTATCGCTTCTCGGCCTATAGTTAAGATCAAAGTGTATCAAAATGATACGTATAGGAGTTTAATTAGGATGAAATTATTGCTAATTGAAAACAGATACATATACGAGCTTCATCTAATATGAAATTGTTGCTAATTGAAAACAATATTTTTTTTCTGTTGAAACAAATACACAAGTTGTAGATTTTTTTTATATTCAAATTGTTAATTACATATAATTTTATTAATAAATGTAACAAAATAATTCGAGAATTAAGGTTTCGTAATTTTATTGAAACGAACAAACAATTTCTTATTTCTCCCGCTAAAGAAAATGTTTACAAAAAACATTGCATTAACATTAAACGTAACTTCATTGCAATGTTTTTCATGTTCATTTTGCTCAATGAGTTGATTCGTAAAATACAAATTATTGATTAAACATACTCAGTTTACATAAAAATTAGATTAAATAAAAATAATTAATAAAATATTTTCTCTTTAGCTACTGTGACACTTTGATTTGTTAGGCAAAAGATGGCGCTTGCGTCGCCTTCCATTTACTTTTACTTATGTTACATAAGTACTTTAAAATAAGATTGTAATCATTTTTCCACTCCTCCGTTTTTTTTTCCTACAAGAATCAATAGTTTCGTAAAAATGTTTTGTTATTGAAATAAAATGATGTATAATTAAGTAGAAGAATCAACTGTCAATAGTTTTGATTTATATCCAAAAACAAAAAATAACAACGAAATATTTGTAACTTTTTATGTAAAAATTAAAAATGGCAAACTTTAAAGAGCTTAACAAATTAAAAAAAAATATTTTGAAACAAAACAAGATATTCGGGTGTAATTCAGGGAAAGTTAGATATTACATTTAAATTCATTAAAATGTAACATTTTTCATACGGAATAGCCCTAATATTTGTGATTTTTCATGAAAACAATATTTACAAGCTTTCTCATACAAAATTTTTGTAAGTACATTTGTTAATAAGAAAAAATACACATACACACAAAATATAATTATAAATATATATAAATACTTATTATTTGTTTGTTTTGTTACTTTGTAATAATTTTATATATTTAAAAAAAAAACAATTGAAAAAAAAAGAATAAAATAGAGCGCAAAACTCTGTAATTACCATAATTATTAATTAATTTATTAAATGTTTGTATTTTTATTTTGTTTATAATTTCTTTGTACTGTAATCCCGTTTAGTAATAGATTATTCTTTGTTAAATAGCGTTTTTCTTTTGTTTAATTTTGTACGATTCAAACAAAAGGCAACATTATTACAAATCATCAAGAATTACAAAAAAATTATTGAAATTTCGAATTTTATTTATGGAATCTCCATTTTACAACATACATTTCTTTTACAATTGTTTTTCTTTTACAGTGAATTAATTAAAGGACTAAATTTAATGATAATAACATTTAATTAAATGATAATATCATTAACTTAGTAAATAATGATAACAATTCTGCGAAATTAATGGCACTGATTTCAAAGCCCCGTCGAAATAATAACGATTACATTTTATTCCATTAATAAATTGATTTCCTATAAATAAGTTGGAGAGACTGAACTATTTGTTTCTGAATCATAAATAATTGCTATAAATGAAATGATTGATTAAAATCAGACAAGAAAAAAAATTAATCAACATCGCTCAAAAATAATTTCTGATGATTTGTAATTGTGTTTGCGCTTAAAAAAATGTTTACGTTTATGCGAGGTTTGTTCAAAAAGTAAAATCATAATATTGACCTGTAATATTCGATGATATTGCTTTGTAAAAACAATATGTAACAATGATTAAATAGAAAAGGATTTTTCAAAATGAATGATAATAATAATAAGTTTGAATACACAATCTTCAAACTGGTTTAATTAATTATTTTCAATTTGAGTATCATTACAGAGTTTGATTACAGAATAATTATCCTAAAACCGAATTTGATTACATTCTGAAACTAAGTTTAATTACACTGTAATTATTCTCAAACTGAGTTTGATTACAATTATTCACAAACTGAGTTTAATTACATTGTAATCATTCTCAAACCGAGATTGATTACACAGTAACTATTCCCAAACTGAGTTTGATTACACTGTAAATACTCTCAATCACATTTGATTACATGATAATTATTCTGAAACTGGGTTTAATTACGTTGTAGTTTTTCTCAAACTGAGTTTAATTACACATTTATTATTCTCAAATTGAGTTTAATTACACAGTAATCGTTTTCAATCAGTTTGAATATGTGAAATTGAACAATGAATTTTTTTTTAAATTAATTATTTCATTTATACGAGGTTTATTCAGAAAGTAAAATGAATATATAACAGGTCAAATATTTTTAGATTTGATATTTTTGTAAAGCAAAGGGAATAATTGAAATGTTTATTTTTTTATATGTACATTATGAAACGAAAGAAAAAAATAAACTTGTAAATAAATATATATATAAAAACAAATGTAATCACCTTTTATATTCTTGTATTTTATTATTGCTGTATCATACAAGACTTGTACAAAAAATAATAAGTAACCAGCGTGAATTCTTTTTCTGTTTTTTTTTTCAATTATTTCACAAGCGATAATTTTACTTTTTGAAATTTCAAAGGAAAAAAATCCTCTTATTTATTTCTTTTATTTTATTTGTTTGTTCACATGTACAAATAATAAAACAATAACTTATAAAATAAAGAAGATTTATATTATATATATATATACATGAACATAAAAAATATTGTATACTAGTCCACTATAAATATTGATAGGCGTATTGATAATGTGAATATTTTTTTATATTGTATATCGTCGAATAGGCTAAAGCCCCAAACCCACCCCCCTTTTCCCCTTCACACCTCTCCTCATCTCACGTTCTTAAGTTTTATTATAATTTTTTTTATTTTTGGTTCGTTTGTTCTCGCCTTGGCGCTTTTCAAAAGCTGCCCATTTTTGTACTTATATTTATAAATATATATGTATATTGTATAAAAAAAATATGGATTTGTACGAAATTTTCGGAGAAAGAAAAAGCGGAAAATGAAAATATTGTGAGTGCGTACAATTTTTTTGTTTGTGTAAGTAAGCGTTTGACGGATTTTTTTTGATATATAAACGAATATATTCGATGATGAGTTGAAGAATAAATTATAAACACAACGAAAAAAAAATCTGTGTTTTATTTATTTTAAGTTCTTTAAATGCTGAAAAATATTAATATTTTTTTTAAATTTTTAAATAATTGATATCCCAAATTTGTTATTATTTTATTTAGTAAAAAAGTGAATATTTTTTATTTAATAAATCATGAATATTTATTAAACGTGAAAAAAAAACGGAAATTTTAACATCTGATTCTTGTTCAGTGTGTTGAAATTTCTAACGAAAACTAAAAAATATATATTTAGAATTTTGAACAACTGATTTCAGATTCTTGATCAGTGTATTGAAAAAAAAAACTATATTTCCACCTACATTCAACTTGAGCAGAGACAAAAATAAATCTTTGATTGGCAAATAAAGATGCAATTGACTTATTCAATTTTCATGAAAGAATATTTTGAGCTGAAACTCTGTAAGCAGATAGTTTTCAATTTAATGAACACGAATCGGCAATCAGAGATTTTCCCAGGAAAATTCTATGTACCAGCTCGAAGAACGAGCGCTGGTGATTCCATTTTCGCCTATGCTCTCTATGATTTAACAGCGCCCTCTTTCGGATGTATATATGTACTTGTACATCTTCGCGTATACACTCTATGATTAACCAGCGCCCTCTTTCGGATGTAGATATGTACTATGTACTTGT
This sequence comes from Philonthus spinipes, assembly GCA_963082785.1. Lineage (NCBI taxonomy): Eukaryota > Metazoa > Arthropoda > Insecta > Coleoptera > Staphylinidae > Philonthus > Philonthus spinipes. Next base: position 5,877,604 of record OY720305.1, read on the forward strand.
ACATCTTCGCTTATATACTCAATGATTTACCAGCGCCCTCTTTCGGATGTAGATATGTACTATGTAGTTGTACATCTTCACTTATACACTCTATGATTTAGCAGCGCCCCCTTTCGGATGGAGATTTGTACTAAACAGTTGTACATCTTTTCGTATTCTCTTTATAATTGCACGTCTTTGTTTATACAATCTATTGTTCGCAACCCGCCCGACAGTTGTGTATATTGGGTTGCGTCTGTTTTCCATTACGTGAAGTTTTGGTTGCATATGTTAAAGTCAGAAAATTATTTGAGTTTTCGCTATTTAAATAAAAATGGTTGTCCAGTTTTTTTTATATTAAACTTCAATCTTCAATGTTTGAAAAAAAAAAATAGGAGAAGAGACAAGCAGTTTTATTTAAAAAAAAGCGATATAAATCTACATGTAGTTCAGAAAATTTTGAATCCGCTTAGAAATATTGTTTTGTTATTTTCAAAGATCGAATAAAAAAAGTGGAAAGATATTTTCTATCTCAAGAAAAAATACTTCACATTGGAATTTTGAATAAGTGATTCTAGAATCTTATTCAGCACACTGAATACTGCATTTCCACCAATTTTTAAATTTTTAGCTTAATCAGAGGTAGAATCTTTGAATACCAAAAAAATCAACATTTTCTTTTGCAGTTTCGAACAACTGATTTAAGATTTTTGTTCAGTGTTGAATATTACATTTCTATCAACTTTTAGCTTAATCAATGACAAAAACTGCTGAACATGAATCCGTTGTCAATGTTTTTATTCCGCTTAGAAATATTTTTGTTTAATATTCAAAGCTCGTATAAAAAGTGAAAAGAAAATGTCCACCTTAAGAAAAAACATTTACCGTTGGAAATTTGAACAATTGATTTCAGATTCTTATTCAGCACACTGATTACTACATTTCAACCAATTTTTAACTCAATCGGAGACAGAATCTTTTTATAGAATACCAACTTTCAGTTTAATCAAAGACAAAAATTGCTGAACTGAAATCCGTTGAAATTTCAAAGTTTGAATAAAAAAAGTGTAAACAAATTTTCAAACTTAAATATAAATTACTTTCCGCGTTGGAAATTTGAACAACCGAATTCAGATTTTTGTTCAGAATGTTGAATTCTACATTTCTAATAATTCTCAGCTCAATCGGAGACAAAAGTTTTTTTTTTAAATTATATCTTAAAAAAATTAAATCGTGTCGCGATCTATAGCGTCACGATTATTTAATGTATGTAATACATTTTGATATTTCTTTGAATTTTTCCGTCCAATTGTTTGATAATGAGACAATTACAATATTATCTGATAATTTTGTATAAAAAACGCGTACGCATTTAACGCCTTGAGTGGCTTTTGAAATATTTTCTGATAAGGTTTGATTTATTTAAAAGATGATTGACCGGATTTTCTGATTATTTTAGAAATACTCGACATGAGAACAGGTGAGTGAATTATTGTGATTATATTAAATAACAATTCGGGTTTATTTATTTAATCATAAACCCATCTACCATCATCGGTGTAAGGTGCGATTTAATTGGAATCAATACAAAACTTCAAACCTTAAATTATTTCTTGTGAAGCAATGCTGTCTTTTTGAATTTCTGTTTTTTTTTTCAGTTAATGCTTCTTTGAGATTGTTTCAGATTTTATTAGGAAAAAATTTAAATAAAATTGAAGTAGTAATAATTTCATTTTTTATGTAATTAGATTTCACTCCTGGGAAATGGTCGGAGGGAGATAATCCGGAGCAAAGTACCGCTAACAAATTTGATTATTATAATTTTGTTTCAAGAAATTTGTTGTAATTAGACTTCTTCGTTTTTACTTTATTTACTTGAACTAAGTGTTAGTTGTTGAGGTTATCCATAAGGATCACAATGCTGTCAGTGCAATCGGTAAAAAAGTTGAACTGAGTGCAAGTTGTTGACGTTATCTATAAAGATTGTCTTTGGGTATAAATACCACCTCTGTATTCCATTTTTTTTTGTACATTCCTTGATAATGGTCAATGATCGAAACTTGTTGGTAGAACAGATTAAGTGAATTAAACCAAGTGTTTTAATATGTATTTTTGAATCATTTTTTGTATTCATTAAATTTCACATTTTTTATTGATTAAATTTATTTTTTTTCCTTTAGTGATAACACTTTTCCTGTGTCTTCACCTTGCGTGGGGTTTACCCTACTGCAAAGATGACACGTACGAGGCGTCGCCATACGACTGCGCGAATTTCTACACGTGCAAAGAGGGGCAATGGGTTGAGCTTTCTTGCCCCTCTGGCCTGCTCTTCAATGACTTTTTGAAGGTGTGCGATTACCCAACGAATGTGGATTGCTTCCAAGTTGATATCCTCGGCGCTGGCGATGGAGACGAACTGGCTGGGTTTGATTTGACCGAAGTTAGGGGCAAGAGCAGCAACAGTGGAAGCAATGAAAATCATCACAGTACGACTAAAAAGCCTCATGGAAGTCATGAAAATAAACCGACCACGACTAAAAAGCCTCATGGAAGTCATGAAAACAAGCCAACCACAACTAAAAAACCTCACACTACAACTAAAAAGCCTCATGGAAGTCATGAGAATCATGGTAGTCATGAAAATAAGCCTACTACTACTAAGAAACCTCATGGAAGTCATGAAAATCATGGTAGTCATGAAAATAAGCCTACTACTACTAAGAAACCTCATGGAAGTCATGAAAACAAGCCAACCACAACTAAAAAACCTCACACTACAACTAAAAAGCCTCATGGAAGTCATGAGAATCACGGTAGTCATGAAAATAAGCCTACAACTACTAAGAAACCTCATGGAAGTCATGAAAATCATGGTAGTCATGAAAATAAGCCTACTACTACTAAGAAACCTCATGGAAGTCATGAAAATCATGGTAGTCATGAAAATGAGCATACTACGACTAAAAAGCCCCATGGAAGTCATGAGAATCATGGTAGTCATGAAAATAAGCCTACTACTACTAAGAAACCTCATGGAAGTCATGAAAATCATGGTAGTCATGAAAATAAGCCTACTACTACTAAGAAACCTCATGGAAGTCATGAAAATCATGGTAGTCATGAAAATGAGCATACTACGACTAAAAAGCCCCATGGAAGTCATGAGAATCACGGTAGTCATGAAAATAAGCCTACTACTACTAAGAAACCTCATGGAAGTCATGAAAATCATGGAAGTCATGAGCATAAACCCAGTACAACTAAAAAGCCTCATGGAAGTCACGAAAATCATGGTAGTCATGAGCATCGTCCAACCAGACCACCAACTCATCGGCCAACTACAACTAAAAGGCCTCACGGAAGTCACGAGAATCATGGTAGCGGAGAGCATAAACCTAAGCCTACTCATCGACCAACTAGACCACCTCCAACTGAACAACCAACTAAACCTTCAACTGAAAAACCAACTAAACCACCAACTAAGCCTCCAACTGAAAAACCAACTAAACCATCTACTAAGCCTCCAACTAAACCTCCAACTGAACAACCAACTAAACCTCCAACTGAGCAACCAACTAAACCAACTGAAAAACCAACTAAACCATCAACTGAAAAACCAACTAAACCACCAACTGAACCACCAACTAAACCTCCAACTGAACAACCAACTAAGCCACCAACTAAACCTCCAACTGAAAAACCAACTAAACCACCAACTGAACAACCAACTAAACCTCCAACTGAAAAACCAACTAAACCACCAACTGAACAACCAACTAAACCTCCAACTGAAAAACCAACTAAACCACCAACTGAACAACCAACTAAACCTCCAACTGAACAACCAACTAAACCAACTGAAAAACCAATTAAACCATCAACTGAAAAACCAACCAAACCACCAACTGAACAACCAACTAAACCTCCAACTGAACAACCAACTAAACCTCCAATTGAACAACCAACTAAACCTCCAACTGAAAAACCAACTAAACCTCCAATTGAACAACCAACTAAACCTCCAACTGAACAACCAACTAAACCAACTGAAAAACCAACTAAACCACCAACTGAACAACCAACTAAACCTCCAACTGAACAACCAACTAAACCAACTGAAAAACCAATTAAACCATCAACTGAAAAACCAACCAAACCACCAACTGAACAACCAACTAAACCTCCAACTGAACAACCAACTAAACCTCCAATTGAACAACCAACTAAACCTCCAACTGAAAAACCAACTAAACCTCCAATTGAACAACCAACTAAACCTCCAATTGAACAACCAACTAAACCTCCAACTGAAAAACCAACTAAACCACCAACTGAACAACCAACTAAACCTCCAACTGAACAACCAACTAAACCAACTGAAAAACCAATTAAACCATCAACTGAAAAACCAACCAAACCACCAACTGAACAACCAACTAAACCTCCAACTGAACAACCAACTAAACCAACTGAAAAACCAACTAAACCATCAACTGAAAAACCAACTAAACCACCAACTGAACCACCAACTAAACCTCCAACTGAACAACCAACTAAGCCACCAACTAAACCTCCAACTGAAAAACCAACTAAACCACCAACTGAACAACCAACTAAACCTCCAACTGAAAAACCAACTAAACCTCCAATTGAACAACCAACTAAACCTCCAACTGAAAAACCAACTAAACCACCAACTGAACAACCAACTAAACCTCCAACTGAACAACCAACTAACCCGCCAACTAAACCTCCAACTGAAAAACCAACTAAACCACCAACTGAACAACCAACTAAACCTCCGACTGAACAACCAACTAAACCAACTGAAAAACCAACTAAACCATCAACTGAAAAACCAACCAAACCACCAACTGAACAACCAACTAAACCTCCAACTGAACAACCAACTAAACCTCCAACTGAGCAACCAACTAACCCGCCAACCAAACCTTCAACTGAACAACCAACTAAACCTTCAACCGAACAACCAACTAAGCCACCAACTGAAAAACCAACTAAACCGCCAACTGAACCTCCAACTGAACAACCAACTAATCCTCCAACTAAACCATCAACTGAACAAACAACTAAACCCCCAACTAATCCTCCAACTGAACAACCAACAAAACCACCAACTGAACAATCAACTATACCTTCAACGGAACAATCAACTAAGCCACCTACTAAGCCTCCAACTAATCCACCAACTAAACCTCCCACACAATCAACTGAACCACCAACACAATCAACTGAACCTCCAACGAGGCCACCAACTGAATTACCGACTTTTCCAAATGAATCGACTGAAGCTATGACTTCTTCGAGTGAATCAAGTGGAGCGACGACTTCTCCCAGTGGAACAACTGAAGCAACGTCATCTCCAACCATTGCACCAACTGAAACACCTACTTCATATCCAACAACCGAACCAGCTTCCACTACAAAGCCAACTGAAACAACAAAACCACCAACTCAAACAACAACCACCGAACCAGCACCGACCAATCCACCAATTATTACCACCACAGAAAGCGCAAGCACCCATCCCTGGGAACGCGAGTGTCCACCAGACAACGACGGCTACGTCTGCTTCATCGTCCACGAACTCTGCGAAAAGTACTACGTATGCAACTGGGGCGAGAAGGTTGAAATGGACTGTCCTGCAGGCCTCCACTTCAATCCTTTGATCAACGTCTGCGATTATCCACAGGATGCGATGTGCATTCGATAGACGTTTAATTTAAAAGAGAGTGAGAGAGAGAGAGAGAAAGAAAAGAGGAGAGTTGTTTATATTTTTGCAAGTGAATGAAATATGGAAAAATAAAATTATTTTTGTATGCAAATTTAAAATGTTTATTCATTCAAAATTCTACCATTTGATGGGGAACTTTTCTCATATAGAGTTCTTTGATTTTTTTCTTTATTCTACATAATTCCGATTTTTGACTTCTCAGATGTCTAATTTGTATAATGGAAGTAAGGATGAGTTATTACATTTTGAATAATTTTCTCGCCTAACATTAGGTGAAACATGTTGAAATACTTTGTTACCAAAGTATTCTCATCGTCATTATTAATATATTTATTTCATAGGACAGAGAAATAGTATTCTCTTCGTCATTATTAATGAATTATTTGCATAGGACAGAGAAATATATTTCACCAAAAAAACATTTGCATTTTATTATTTCACTCATTATATCACATAACACACCATTCTCGTACACAAATATTTTCTTCTTTAATTGATTTTTATTTAAGAATACACAAAAACAGGAAAGAAAATGTAGATGATTTTTTAATTTTTATTTAATTACACTAAGCGCATTTTTCATGGTACGTGTTTTTTATTTTCGTTTTGCCTTTACATTTTTGCAAGAAACTACGCAATTCACAAAAGGAATACAATAATACTTAAATATTAATTATTTTGGAGTAAAATAAATCATAATGTAGGTGCTAAAAAAGTTGAAAATTAGCATAAATTAAAAATGATTAGTAATGATTAAAAAATATTAATTCTTAAGTATTAAGTATTTTAAGGTAGAATTAAATCATAGCATTAGCTGTTGAAAGTAAAAACAAGTAGGAATAAAAAATCAAAATATTATAAAAATTCTCGCCCTATTGACATGGGAAACGATTTTTACAATTAAATAATCACACATTAATTCAATAAATTTTTATAAATAATTTATTTCAACTAAACGAAAGAACACGGAATGAAATAATTTATTTTAATTTATTTGTTCAGCATTTACTTTTGTAATTACAGCGTGTGAATTCAATACAAAAAAATAATAAGCGAGGAGTATACGAAATAAAATCAGGGATGAAAATGAAAATCGTGCCCTCCTTTACATTTCATTACATGATTTCATAGTTGTCCAGAAAGTCGTATATGGATGGCCAGTTCTGTCGCGTTGTCGCAGGTTTCTCCTCCTGCCTGTAGTAAGTATCGGAAAAGCGCTTTCCAAACCTGCAAAAAGAAGGAGAGATTTTTTTCAGAAATAAGGATGAACTGAAAATAATTGAAAAAAATATATATATAAAAATTGTATTTGCAAATGTAAAAAATACAAAAGTGTTTTCCAAATCTGCAAATAATTATATTGTATGAATAAATTAAAGAAAAAGCATTCGAAAATAATTATTATTAATTCTATAAGTATAAATTATTCTAGAGTGAACGAACTGTGATCTTGCTTAGCCATACGGAATGACAGTTTGCACTGGCTCCATTGCACTTTTATAAGTTTTAAGATAGCAACACGACTATTGTAACGCGGATGACACCATAATATTTTCTCCACCCCTTTGTAATATGTAAATAAATAAATAATATTGTACAAACATTGTTACATATGCATCATCAACACAGTGGCATCATCAAGAAGGTGATTAATAGTTTTTAAATTTCAATTTCTAACTACAAATGATTACATTTGGGTAGATAAAATATTAACTGTTATTGTTTATTATAAAACTAACTAAACGGCAAATTATAGGATTTGCAGGATTTTTATTCATAAAAAATGTATTTTAATAAAAAAAACCATTAAATTCTACAATTTTAATTCAATTTTCTTGCAATCATGTCGGAAGAAGAAAGATCCAGGTTTAGCAACGAACGAATCATCGTTCCATTTTTGCACTTCTTTAGCATGTAACTGATGCAACGTTTTTAAGCCTATTTTCCTCAGTGGGTTTAATGTTGTTTAAATATTTATTCAATATTATTTGCCAACATACAAAAAGTAAACGCGTTTCATTATTTTATATTATATTATATTTGTTCCGTAAACTTTATTCCCTTCTGGAATTATTTCTAATAATGCATTCGATATTCCTGTAGGACACAAATGCAAGGAACGTTACTTCTTGAGATATAACATTTCCGCAGGAAAATCAATGCGGCATTTTTATTCTGCCATCCGTGGATTTTATTTGCGTTTCCGATCATTCGGCCCTCGTGCATCCTAAGTTTCTGCTTGCTATAGAATTTCACTGCACTCAACTCCTCCATTGATCGAGACGTATTTATATAACTTTTATCGTGCATTTCTAATCATAAAACCATTAATAATTAATGGAGAGAGGCACTAGTCGATAGCCAATTAATAGATATACTTTAACTTTATTTTACGGAATTCTCCATTATAATTGATTACATTATACAATAATTTACATATTTGTATATAAATTATATATTTGTTTTCATAAGTTTTTTTATTTAATTAGTATATTTTTCTGTTAATAAAGATTATTATTATTATTATCGGAGAGAGAAAATTATTATTTTCTATATAATAGCATACTTTGCTTTAATCGCAGAAAGTTCCTTTTTTGGCAAAAGCACGCGATGAAGAACAACGTATGCGTTTAAGAAAGTAGGGAACATTTTTACGAAACAATTGATCCCTCTTAACTGTATCCAACAAAATGCGATGAAAGCAGCTTGTTGATTTAATTCAATCGATTCGATTTGGGAAAAAGGGCAAAGTTTCACAACGAGAAGAATCTGTACATAAATATCGGTGAAAGAATTTTCTTGTAAATAGAAATGAGTACTTATTCACTTGATCACAGTTATTTAAATAAATTAAATAAAAATAATTTGAAAATAATTAATCAATTATTTTTAAATCATTTTTATTTAATTTAAAATATCACAGAGCTAAATGTGGAATTTTCTTATTTTTTGTTGTTGATTTTAATGGTTTCATTGAATAATTCGAATCGTTTATAAATATCGGAGAAGAAATGTTCTTTTTTTTTGTTGGATGATTTTAATGGATTTCATTGAATAATCCGAATCATTATTGGGCCAGTAATGAACGGAAATTGCGTAATGGCAGAGTGCCATCGCGTCAGATCAAAGTCGAAATTATTGCGTTCCGCAAACAATTACCGGATAATGGATATTTTCGAGTGCGTTTACGTCGAGTCCCATTCACCGCGGCCAAAATATGCGCTCGTCGAAATCGATTGTGATAATATTCATTGCAATTAGGCTAATTATTTATTTATCAACACTGAAAAAAAAAAAACATCTCAAAACCCTTGTGCTTAATTAAGTTGATTTTATTAATAATTATAACGTTTGATGTTTTTTTTTTGTTCAAGTGCAATGATTATTCGGATCAGTTTAATTCCTAATTTCATTTTTCAGAAGAAAAATTCTGCTATAGTTTAGAAATGTAATAATGAAGGGAGTTACGACTACGATTTTATATATCCATATTTTATTCATATCATAACGTTTTATAATTTTTGAATGTGCATTTTTCAATTTTTCAATAACCAATTAATAAAATAATCATTATTATTTCGTAGTGTAAATATAATTAATATGAAACGAATACTCCCGTAATAAATTAATACAGGCTATATTTATGTTTAATTAATAAGTGAAACAAACCAAGTGTTTTAATTTCAATTAAATCATCCTGAATTAGGCTATATTTTTTCATAAATCGGAAAGTTTGTCACGTTGAATTAATTCTGTCCCCAATTTGGAAATTATTTTCAATTATCCTTAATGTGAATAGAAATATATACACTCCCACGTGAATATCGCGATTGAATCGATATGCGTTACAAAATAAATGAATATCGGAAAAATATTATTTAAATTGAATAACTTAAATTTCGCAACTAGTTGTACTCTATTCTATAGACTTGTAGAAAATGGGGGAATACATCTATTATCCCATTTTAAAGAGATTTTAAAATTGACTTTTTACATTTTTAAAAACTTATTTATTATAAATAAATTAAATAAAAATGATTTGAAACTAATCAATAAATTATTTATATTACGCTACTAATTCTTTTTACAATTTGTAATCTTTATTTGTATGTTTTATTGTTTTCGTATCGATATTTATACTAGTATTTATTTATTTTATTTAACATGAATATTGTCTTGCTATTATTATAATGTAAAATTATTTTGTATTATCCTGTAATTTGGCTACTGTTTCCTGTTGGGTAATAAATTTATTATTATTATTAATATTATTTCCACATTTAGCCCTATATATACATTTCATTTACAAAAAAGTAATAAATATAATCAAAAATCTAATTAGCGCGCTGAATCCCAAAATTGTTCAATAAAACCTTATAATCTTACGTTTTTTTTAAATAAATAGGATTAATTGTAATAATTGGAAAGACAGCGCAAGCGCCATCTATTGCCCAATTTCAAGTGTCATCGTCAACAATTTGGGTTTACAAGGTAGACGACCGAGAATCGTTGTTTTATCCACTAAAGGATTTGTTGTTTTAGATTATTAATTTTTCATTCATATTTATTATTACAATAACAATTACCAATGTTTAAATATTGGAACCAATGTTTAAAACTTTTTTTAATAAATAGGATTTATTCTTTAATTCTGTATTTCTACATACCTTGGACCAGATTTTGAAAGGTACGCTCGCAGCTTGGAAGCGTAATCGCTCACTTCGGCCGCGGTGTGGAAACTCTCCGGTCGCGGAGGCCGTATGTTGATGTGGCCTTCCTGGGCCCCGCAGAGGGCCACCAAGAGCGTCAGCGTTAGCAAAAGTATCCTCCAAGAAGTCATATTCAAAAACTGAAACAATAAAAATGTACAGCAGTTAGTAATAGTAACTTTTAACATATTTTAAAATAAATTACAATGTTTGAAATAGTATATGTTTGAGGCTTTCAAAAAGCCGTAGGTTGCAATCATAGTAAAGAGTCGAAAGACAAGGTTTGAAAGATAAGAGTCAAGTTTTGCAAAACCCAGAGTCTATAAATATTAGTAATAGTCTTATTTTTCTTCTTCTTTGGCACTACAGCCCTTGGTTGGCCTTAGCCTTAGCTTCCTTGTCTTTAACTATGCGGAGCCAGTGGCGAACATTTAGTGTTTTCAGGTTCTCAATGTAACATACGTTGATGCCTATTTTCCTCAGTGGGTTTAATGTTGTTTAAATATTTTTTCAATATTATTTGCGAACATACAAAAAGTATATTTGCCCGGGAAGTAGTTGTTTTAATGTGCATTTGTTTAACGTACTTGTGAAAATAATTTATTAATTATTTTCAAATAATTTTTATTTAATATAGTAAACGCATTTTATTATTTTATGTTTTATTCTGAAAACTTTACTCCATCCTGGAATTGGTTTTTACGCTTCACTATGATTGCGGCCTATGGCTTTCAAAATTCTAGATTTTCGCCTCCTGATACTTCACTATGAACGCGGCCTCAATAAATAGCTGGATTGATTTTCAATCCACGGGAAAGATTTTTTCCATAAATTAATTAAATGCGATTTTTAAATCAAGAGTTAAAAATTGATGAGTATACACACTTACGAGGAATATTGCAATAATTTCCCTCCAATATATATCAATCAATCGAAAAGCTATAAGTTCAATTAAAATAATTAAAGACAAACATTTTTCCAAACATGTTTTTTTTTTTTTTCATAAAATGCAAACATGTGCTTTAAAGGAGTAAAGGTCATAATAAATAAGCAGAGATAATCAGAAATTTATGAACAATTCTACCTACGAAAGAAAAGTAATTTATTTTTATTATTTACAAAACAAACAAAAAAAATAAATGCAATAACGAATACATTTCATTTGCATAATTATTAGAAAAAATCCTCATGGAAGTTATTTTTAAAATAAGGATATTATAAAATACCGAGTGTCCATTCTTAAAGCCGAAAGTTAAATTTTAACATACGTATTTAGTTATTAGGATATTTGAAGTATTTTGTATTTTGTAATCGTTTGTAATAGTTACTTAGTATATACACAAATTAGAGGAAATTTTTGGGAAAATATGGGTGAAAGAAGTCTAAATAGCAAAATCTGGATATTTGATTGACTTATCATATTATTTATTGAAATCTAATGATTTCGAAGTGAATTATATATATGATCATTATTAACAGTTATTTACAAAAAAAATATAAAATAAATAATGAAAATTACAGAATTAAATAATATCTATTATATAAAGCTATAGATCAGTGGTTTTTCCGCCTGCTTGAAATGAATTATTTACAAATGTTTTAATATAGAAAACAAAATACTGAATTACAGGGCAGTGTAAATATCATGCAGGAATTCACGGTGGAAATGTAAAAGGGGTAATGATACTACTTCTCCCCTAGAGGGGGTATCTTAAAATTTACCTCAGTTTTTAAAGATAATTTTAAGAATGGCGTTTTAGTATTGTAAATACCGTGATTTTTGTGTGCAATAAAAATTAAATCGCTTTAATTTTCCGATTTATATGTAAGCTCGTGTGAAAAACCATCAATCAAAACTTTGAGTTATGAACAACAAAAAATGTTCCGAAATTCAGGGGATTGGGAGATAAGGTTGATTCAATAATTCTCGGATAACCAATACGGACGTAATTGCATTTTGATTAATTGATCCGAAACCAATCAAGATTATAAATATTTGTTAAATCTGATTGAATAAATGTTTATCATTTCTTTTCGCTGTTTTAATATTAATTTGCACTAATTGAAGCAAATATATCATAGATTTATTAGAGTATGAAACTTGTATTGTATAATTGATTGTTTCAATATTTTTTATGAATGTCCTTTGGTATTAGAACGCGATCGGTTCTTTCGGACCTTCTTCTCGAATCCTTATATCCTTTCAGGTGTCAGGTGATTTTTTTTGTACCCTTTCCTGTCACTTTTCTTATCTCCATTATTTTCACGGTTCTTTCGGATAAAAAGTAAAATATTTTCGTAACCTAAGTTAAAAAGTTGTAGCAGCTAAAGAGAAAATAATCAATAAATTATTCAATTGAGTAAATTAATTGTTTTCACATTCTTTTTATTTGATTTAAAATGATTTCATTTTGGCAAAAAAAACTGTGTATGTATTATTTTGTCTAACATTAATGCCGATCAGTTTCTTTTCTAACACATGTCATCGGGAATCCCCCTCTTTCTTTTTCTTCAAGTGTTATTTTTGAAACTAGGATTTATTTTAATTTCATTGCGTCGTTGAAAATATTGAATCCAGCCTGAATTATTTTGTTTAATTTTACATATTTAAATCTAAATCATGATTTGTAAATTGTTTGTTTTAAGTTTTTACTGTGTTAATGCTTAACAGTTGTAGTGAAAGATAATTAAATAGTTGAAAATCATAAATAGTGTTTTATGTTGTTGAATAGAATTTGTAAACACTTGGAATTTTAGAAAGACGTAGAAAAATCATGATTTGTAATTGTTAAGTTTTTTTAACTTTGTTATGCATCCTAATTGATAATAATGAGATACTTCTATGAAGTTATGGAAGTATAAGAAAATAAAAATAAGTAAGTATAAAGAAAATTTTCTTATTTAAAAAAAATTGAAAACAAGATTTTTCTTATGGGCGGAATTCCAGAAGAGTATAATTATGTTTTATGTATAACAAAATCATATAAATAAAAAAAATCATAATAATAATAATATTATTATATTTTATTTATTATATAAAATCATATAAATAATTTTAGAAAGATGTAGAAAAATCATTATTTGTAATTGTTAAGTTTTTTTAACTTTGTTATGCATCCTAATTCATAATAATGAGACACTTCTATGAAGTAATGAAAGTATAAGAAAATAAAAATAAGTAAGTATAAAGAAAATTTTCTTATTTAAAAAAAATTGAAAACAAGATTTTTCTTAGGGGCGGAATTCCAGAAGAGTGTAATTATGTTTTATGTATAACAAAATCATATAAATAAAAAAAAAATCATAATAATAATAATATTATTATATTTTATTTATTATATAAAATCATATAAATAATTTTAGAAAGATGTAGAAAAATCATTATTTGTAATTATTAAGTTTTTTAACTTTGTTATGCATCCTAATTCATAATAATGAGACACTTCTATGAAGTTATGAAAGTATACGAAAATAAAAATAAGTAAGTATAAAGAAAATTTTCTTATTTAAAAAAAATTGAAAACAAGATATTTTTTAGGGGCGGAATTCCAGAAGAGTGTAATTATGTTTTATATATAACAAAATCATATAAATAAAAAAAATCAATATAATAATAATATTATTATATTTTATTTATTATATTTACTAGTCTATTTTTTTCTATATTGGTTGATTTATTCCCACCCCCTATTTTATTTCGTTTAGTCGTGATTTTCGAAACCCTGTGTGAAAATTAAGTGAATAACGTCGGGGCTTTGTTCCATTAATCCGCGGGCGAAAAGGGCACAAATCAATTTATGGTAATTCGGGAAAATCCCGCGGATCGGGCGCGTCTCCGCCGCGGGAAATCGGATTTATATATTTACCTTTGTACACATTTTCTTTAATTAGAAATCCCCCCGCCGCATCAATTTCACGGGCCGGCGCCCATCCTTTGAAAGCGCGATGACAAAGTTGAAAGACGTTTTTAAACGGCCATAATTGCGCGGTAATTTAGATTGATCCCGTCTCGCGGAATAACGAAAAGCGCGTCCGCGACGATACGGTTTCTTTATTTCTGAGAACCGCGGCTAATTAATCGAGTTTCCTTCTCTCGGAGTTTTGCGATTTTGAGCTCCGGCTAATTTAAAAGGTTTTTTTTTGTTTTCTTCGGTGATTTAACCGGGGATTCCACTGTTTACATAAAATATTTATAAAGAAACATGATTATTAAGTTGTCAAAAGATGAACATTTATAATAGCTGCAATATATAATGATATAGAATTCTCAACTATTAATTATTATAATATTATTACCACACCTCATACTGAATATATATATATATACATAATCTTTATTGACAAACATACTACAACACCTATATATAACATAAAATATTATAATACATGCTGTAAGAGTTTGCCAATTGGCTATCGACCGGTGGTCTTTCCGCCACATACTGAATAATATATAATATTATTCCTCTACTTTGGCAGATATAAATATTATTTATTTACTTATTTAGTCTTATATAATATAAGCCTAAATAAGTAAATAAATGATATTACTAATTTAAACAACAGTTTATTAAGTTTATTACGGTAGTGTACTTTTTTGGAGTCCACAAACTAAAACTTCTGAAACTTCAATACTTTGCTATAAATTTGTAGAAAAATCTTAATTTCAACATTTTTAATAACAAAACCCATTTAGTTTCTTATACGAACAAAGTAAAAGTGTTAATTATTTTGAATTACGATGCATAAGAAAACAAAAACCTTAATAATTAACCAATTACGATTTTTCTACGTCTTTGTGAAAAATCTCAAAAGAATTCTGACATAAATTAATAATATAATTGTATATAAAAAATATTATATATCCAATATAACTCTCGAGATTTCTATATTGATTATGTTCTAAAGAATTGTATGAAATAGTCTTTCTTAAATGGTAAGCTTAAATGCTATGCGCAATATCACAAGATTCTTGTGTATGTAAAACAGCCCTTAAACAAATTAATTTATATAAAAATTAATTACAAATTAAATAGAATTAATTAATGTATTATTAATTAATTGTATTTAATTTTCTAATAATTTGTATCTGACTTTTAAACATTTTTAAAAGTTTCGTTTCCTATATATATATAAATTAATTACAAATAAAATAGAATTAATTAATGTATTATTAATTAATTGTATTTAATTTTATAATAATTTGTATCTGACTTTTAAAATTTTCGTTTCCTTTAACGAATTAAACTAAATGTGCTTTTGTGAGTAAGTAGGAATTTGCTTGAAAATTCGAAACACACAGAGAGAGCATTATTATTAAACGTGCACCTAAATAACTTGAGCGGGGAAAATAATTCGATTTGCCGCCGGTGAGCGAATTACCCGATCGTTCCCAAGCCACCCTATCATTTCATACAATTAAAATCTTTGTGTTCGAATAACCGGCTTGATTTAACCTATAGAGTGTCTTATTTATTTGAGCAGCGATGGTATGGAATGAAGAAAACAAAAATACTATTTTATAAATAATAATTTGTAAAATCCGTCATTATTAACTACCTATCGTCCTTGCCGCTAATTTCGCACGAATCGTAACAACGGCGCGCTTGCTTAATTCGAATTTATTAGGTGCGGGGATAATTTCATCGCGGGCATTACCGGTAGTTATGTCTCGGTAATTCGTTTCTAATAAATTAATGGTGATGCGCCTCTTTCGGCCCTCCCTTTTCCCGGCCGGGGACCGAAAGGGCCGGGAATTATTGAAATAATAAATAATGACCGACGTCGCGAGTCGCGCGTCCGCGTTTAATTAATCGGGGGGCAGGTGATGAATATTCGTGTAATTCATTCGAAGTAATCAATCGAAAGACCACGAAAAGATTGTTCCGAAATTTATTGCTTTGGCGATTTTAAAATTAATGATTGCATAAAAAATAAACTTTTTTTTACATATATTTTATTTAATAATATTTTGTTCAGTTCATCACTTCATTAGCAAAACTATGATAGCCATGTTAGTGATCATTAAACAATGACAGACTTAATAGAAAATATTTATTTACAATTCATCACTTCATTAGCAGAACAATGACATCTATGTTAGCGATCATGAAATTTAAACAATGACTGGACATGGACAGGCGGAAAGACCTCTGTTCGATAGCCACTTTCTGAACATGAAATCAAATACATTATTTGTAAATAAATACATTTATTGTAAATATACCTAATCTTTAGAAATAAAGATTATTTATATATAATCTAAAATCCCCATCTACCATAATGGTGGTGTAGGGGTAAAGATTATTTATACATATTTTTATTTACTTGGTCTCAATTATTTAAAAAAATCATCAAATTTCGGCGAATATACGAAAATCTCCAAATAACTTTATGCTTTACCAAAGCATACCTAAAGATCGGAGAAATAATCTGTGGGAATTTCAGCCTTATCTGGAAAATATTTTTCATTCAGAGCGCTTGCAAAGTTGACCTTTGAAAATTAGCTAAAAGTTTTGTTAAAATTTGCGATTTTTTTCTGAAGGGCATTAGCGATCAAGAAAAATGATCCTCAGTGACAAAAATTGCTACATTGTTTGAGAATGTAATGCTGAAAACCGAATCTTTCAATCTCTTCTGTAAACTCTGTAATCTCGTTTCAACTGCAGACGCGTCGAAAACGGCCAGTCGGCGGTCTTCTCTTAAATCGTTAATCCATGAAAATATAGCAAGGAAAAATTCGAATTTCGGAGAAAATACAAAAATCTCCAAATAACTTCATACTATACCAAAATGTAGCTAAAGAATGGAGAAATAAACTGTGGGAATTTTAGCCTCATCCGGAAATTAGTTTTCGATTAGTCTGCTTACAAAGTTGGCTTTCGCAAATTAGCTGAAAAATTTCTTAAATTTTGCAATTCTTTTTCTAAAGGTGATCAAGGAGGATGATCATCCGTGTAAATATGTCTGAATTCTTAGAATATAATGCTGAAAACCGCATCTCTTTATATCTCCTGTAAACTCTGTAATATTGGTTCAATCATAGAAGCGTCGAAAATGGCCAATCGGCCTTCTTTTAAACTGTTCCCATAAGGCTCTATGTTAATTTCACTGGGCTATTCAAAAGATTCGAAATAGTTAGAAATGATTATTTTATTGAGAAACGTTGTTTCTACCATCATCGAAGACCTCCGTGATATTTTTCAGATTTTTGGAAAGATAAAAAATCGTCGAAATTTGAAATATTGTAAAGAAAATGTAGAATTTCAGTGAAAATTCGAAAATCTCAAAATTACTTTATAATATACCAATATGTAAATAAAGAAAGAAGGAATAATCTGTGAGAATTTTAGGTTCATTCAGGAACTTGTTTTCTGTCAGTTCGCTCGCAAAGTAAGCATTCGCAAATTTGGTGAAAATTTTGCTAGAATTTTCGATTTTTTCTAACAGCCAGGGATGTTTCAAGAAGACGGCCTTTTGTAAAAATATAGCTACATTCTTTAAGAATACAATGTTGAAAACGGTATATTTTTATATCATTTGTAAATTCTGTAATCTTGGTTCAACTACAAACGCGTCGAAAACGGCTAATTAAACTGTTCACTTAAGATTCCATGTTAATTTCACGAAGCTATTCACGAGCTCCGAAATGATTGACAATAATCATTTTATACTTGATTTATGTGAAAGATCACCCAATTAATAACAATAATAAAATTTCATCAACAATTTTAATCATTATAAAATGTGTGTCTTTTTAATGGAAATTATTACTGAATTAATACATTATTACTGCGTGTGGGGAACTTAATAATCCCGCGGGATTCGAGGAGCTCGCCACAAAGCCCCGTTCAATGAACGTTATCGATAAATCTTGTACCGAAACAACGGACGGATTTAACAAGTCAACTAAACTATGAATCCAACTATGCGTTTACTTGTATATCTGTTGAAAATAATCATAAGATTAAATAAATAATTCCTTAAAATAATCTAACATAATAATAAAAATAAAACCGAGTTATCTGAAGCTCTCCAAATAATATAACATAATAATAATAAAGAAAATCCAGGCATTTCAATCTTTCTAATCGCAAAATTGGTGGAGAAGTTTTGGACATTTTCGCGAGAATTCTAAAAGAGCACTATTTGTTCAATTCAATTCATTTATTTACGGTAAATCAGTAAATCACCTTTATATAGAATAATAACAATTGTTTAATAATTTCAGTAAGTTTAATTGAGTTCGATATAATAACAATTTTCTTACGATTTTCTTTTAATTTAAATGCACAGAAAATATCAAAGAAAAACCCTTTAATCCTACTTAACGTTGCAAATTTTACAAAAAGTGTTAATGGGATATATTTATATTTTTACATGTTCTGAAACAGCACGATTTGCTTAATGTTCTCTGTAAGTTTCATTGAGTTAGTTCTGATAATAATTTTCTTATGACTTTTTAAATTCAGATGCACAGGGAATATTAAAAAAATATTTCATTTCGGCCTAATTTAAAATGATGAAATATTTGATTTATATGCAGTTTCGGAGGTTCGTATAAAATAAAATATTTTTACGATTAATGTTTATTAACTAAAAAGCAAAAAGGACTCCATAATTCTCCAAATTCTCAGAATTCTCACCAAACCAATGATGGGAAATTCTGGAATCCATTTTGACCATTAGTTCATAAACATTATTCGGACATATATTTTATATTGCTTGTCTACAAAATCATAAACATTATTCGGAAATATATTTTATATTGCTTGTCTACAAAATCATAAACATTATTCGGAAATATATTTTATATTGCTTGTCTACAAAAACACCCAGAGGTTGAATATTTTTTATATACCAACAGTTAATATAATGTAAACGCTGATAATTTGAACTGATTAATTAAAAAGTACAGAAAATCTTAAATGAAAATTCTTTAATTTTGCTTAAAGTTGAAAATATCTCAAATACTATTGATGGAGTATATTTAGATTTTTACATGTTCTGAAAGATTTATTTTTAATTTAAACGCAATTGATATAACGTAAACGCACTATTTTATTCACTCTTATTATTCTTATCAAAAATATAGCAAAATTACGTTTTAAATTGAATTATTTAATGCTATTGTGTCGCTTCCCTGCGGTAATTTCTCTACAAGAACACGAAACATATTTGCTTTGATAAACCTAAGAGAGTGATTGCCCTAAAGATAGCGGCCGTCTTATTGTTACCTCAAATCACCATTGTTGGACATAATTCGGCTAAACTAGCTTTGAACCCCTTAGCGTAACTTCGAATTTCATTATTCGTTGCAGGATAAATTGATTATGTAAGGATTAATAAAAACACTTTTTTGTAATGAAAAATTTGCATAAAAATCAGGATATCTAATTTATATTACACACATATATACAAAGAGCTTTTTTTAACAGTATACATTTCCTCTATGTATACCTGCAAAATACACGAGTCAAACGCATTGATGTATGTGTGTTTAGTTGCCTATAACACGTAATTGAACACACATATGCCAAATAAGCAACTAAACATGCACACATTGCGTTTGACTCGCGTTTTTTGCAGGTATACACTTCCCCTAATGTATACTTATAAAAAAATCTCTCTGTATATATTTTAATCATTGACCTTTCTACCACTGTATGGTGTAAGGCACGCATATATTTAATAAAACAAAATTTTTAAAATATTAATTCAGTTCATAAAAAAAGAGAAAGTAATGAGATGTTTTATTCAGAATTTTCACATCGATTACAATCATATTGCTAACAATTTGATTACTCGTATATGTTTTTCTTTATTCCTCTTCCAAGAATACTTAATTCCGAGCCGATTATTACGATGTGTACGCAAACATGCGTGAATAAATATTTTATGTATTACAGTTCATCAGATTCAATTCCAATCATCTCGCAGTGTAAATAGTCGTCGAGTTTTACGAGCGTATGGATAAATGGTGGATGCGCCGGACACAAACTTCGCGTATAGGCGTGTTTTGCGTAAATATTGGACGGCGCGAAATAAAATTGGGTTTATGTAAAATTCAGCTTTGTTTTAGTTAAAATTAAGTATTTAACATATTCAGCTTTATAAGAGGTAATGAATTTAATAGAAAAAGGGCTTTGATAACACAATAAGCTGTGACGAAATATATTTTCGTTTTAAACGAAATAATGAAAAAGATTACTATCATGTAAGTAATCTTTTTCGTTATTATTATTTTCAATTATTTATTGTAAAATCTATTTAATGTTATTAAAATTAGGATTAATTTGTTTAAAACGAAAATATATTTCGTCTTATTTCATTAATAACTTAATTATCATCATAGTGACTAAACTAAAATATATTTCTTTTCTTAGAATAAATTACTGACACAGATCAATTATATTAGAACCACCTACAAAAATTACAATATCTGTTAAAACATATATAAATAGAAATTTAAAAATGATTTTTTTAAATTTTAATTTGTAAATTTAATATAATTGTGTCCGGCGCATTCACCAATTATTCATGCGCTCTTAAAATCATCCGACACAAAATTTCCTAAGGCTCGTTTAAAAATCAACAAGTAAATGCATTGCAGTATAAACTTAAAGTAGCTTAGTACAATTATTCTACGTAACATATTGTCAATGTCTTCTATCTTTCTATCTTGGATTATGTATCCGTGCAAGAAAAAAATGAAATGATTTTTATTTATGGCGAATGCAGGAGAAATTTCGACAATGCTGTCAATTTGTATGCTAGGCGGTATAAGTATGTTATCACTTAATGACAACCAACTCTTAAAATTGTTGTAATTTTAATGTTTTATAGTAGCCGTGTGTTTCTAATTGCTAGAGATAAGGCTTATTTAAATTAGTAATTATGATATTAAAATTAATTATCACGTGTGCTTCTGTAGGAAGAATCTTAATTGGTGTAATTATCTTAAATATGTATATTAGATTACAAAAAGGAACAATTACTGTAAAGTATCAACTTACTTTGTAATTTACATTATAAGCTCGACAATCGTGATTAAAACAAAAAAAATACAAATTTGGCTTTCAGTTCAAACAAAATTATCATCATAGTTAGAAATAAATTATTTATTAATACTTATATTTAACAAATTCATTAATACACAGATACATACATATATAAAATATATAAAAAAACTATCAGCCTCAATCATTCGAATGTATTCGAAAATTGTATTTGTTGCGATTTATTATTATATATAACATCTTTATTTCTGCAGACAATTTTATATACAATAAATTAACATTATAATTCTTATAATATGTAATACGTTGTCCTTAGAAAACGGCTATCGGCCATCGGTCTTTCTGCCTATTTATTATTATTTATACAGGTAAATTTAAAATAAACGCAATTTTATTTCGCGCGCCTCGCAAAATTGGTGAAACTTGTGCCCGGCGCATTCACCAATTATTCATGCGCTCTTAAAATCATCCGACACAAAATTTCCTATGGCTCATTTAAAAATCAATAAGTAAATGCATTGCAGTATAAACTTAAAGCTCGAAAAAATATTCGCTATATACGATTCCAAGAAAGAAAAAAATCAACGTAATTTTTGTTTTCATTTACCCAACTTCAAAAACACTCGATTATAATTTCGGTTATCTCAGCTCTTACTTTTTTTCACCGGTCGTAATTATAAGACGAGCGAATAAGGGACTGGGGGTAAAGGCGGCCGCAAAACAGTTTTAGTTTTAATGCCGTTTGTCGGCGTCTTTTGTGTGTACGTTTGTGAATCGAACGGTGAAATGACAATAATACGGCGAGCGCATTATTTTGCCCTCATGCACAAACACACGCGTGCTTTAAACTTACCTCGCGAGATAATTAACGTCGGGGATTCTTCTTTGAGAGAGGATATCAGTCTGAGGAACGGTAATGTTTCGCGCGGTAATTAAATTTCGCGTGTGGGATGCACGCGATGCCTACCTGCCTGCAGTTGGATTAAATTGACGAATGTGACTACAAAGGGAGGGATTATTATATTTATTTTCAATTAAATACATGAGTTATTAATGATTATTTGTAATAATAAATATTGTCATAACAAAAAAAGACTATTAATGTCAGTTTTGTCATAAAATATTAAATATGTCAAAACCTGTTAGTTTCAGGTGTAAATATATTCACTTTTGGTGAATGCGCCGGGTACACACATATAAAAATGCCTAAAACATAAGTAGATTAGAAAAATGTTTGGACGCGACGTTGATTAAACTTTCAAATCCATTGAGGCCATTTAAAATGTTATTTACACGGAGCTTTATCGTAACGGTTTAGCGAGATGCACCGATTGGCGCTTTTAGACGCGACTTTGATTAAACTAAGATAACTTTGTTCATAGTTGCGATAGAATGTTGAAACTTAAAGAATACGTTCCGGGAAGGATTTATCTATATTTCACCTAAAAATCATTCAAATAAAAGTTATGTGTTTGCCTACAAAAATTCACAAAATTCCATGATTTTTTTCGCTCATTTTTCAAAGACCTATTTTACGGGCATGATATACAAAAACTATTTGTTATATGTAGCTCAAATTTATGCAGTTAATACTCTTATCTATTAGAAACACTATTTGTTTCATATAGCTCAAATTGAAACAGTTGATACTCCTATCTGTTAGGAACATTTTGGCGTAATTTCAAATAATTCCGCGAATTTCGGATTTTTACGAAAATCCACTTTTTCCTTTGAAAATATTCACTTTTCGATACAAAATTTTGTTCCGAAAAAATCTGAAAAAAATCTGAAAGACACCTCATGATATTAGAAAGAACGTGGAATATTTATTTTGCCAGAAAAAATATTTTCCAATCCATTGAGGCCACTTGAAATGATGTATAAAGAATATATTCATCATTCCACATGGAGCCTTATGAGAACGGTTTAAGCGAGACGCGCCCGATTGGGGCTTTTAGACGCGACGTTGATTAAACTAAGATAAATCTGTTAATAGTTGCGAGAGAATGTTGAAACTTAAAGAATACGTTTCGTAAAAGATTTACCTATACTTCACCTAAAAATCATTCAAATAAAAATTATGTGTTTGCCTACAAAAATTCACAAAATTCCATAATTTTTTTCGCTCATTTTTCAAAGACATATTTTACGGGCATGCTATACAAAAACTATTTGTTTCATGTAGCTCAAATTTATACAGTTAATACTCCCATCTATTAGGAATATTTTGGTGTAATTTGAAGTTATTCCGCGAATTTCGGATTTTTCACGAAAATCCACTTTTTCGCTTTGAAAATATTCAAATTTCGATAAAAAATTGTGTTCTTAAAAAAATCTAAAAAAAAAATTGAACGAATTTTGATGATGTTAAAAAGAACGTGGAATATCTATTTTGCCAGAAAATGTTCATTTCTAGTTCATTTGAAATGATGAATGTCCCATTTTACATGGAACTTTATGGGAACGAATTACGCGAAACGCGCCGATCGGAGCTTTTGGACGCGACGTTGATTAAACTAAGGTAACTTTATTAATTGATGCGATAGAATATTTGAACTTGAAGCATGAGATTCAGAAAGGATTTATCTACATTCTGCTTAAAAAGTCAGTAAAAAAACTTCAATTTAGTTTTTTTACTTCTCTACAAAAATTATCAAATTTTAACAACTTTTTCGCACAATTTTCAAAGGCCCAATTCACACACCTACTGTACGAAAACTATTCCTTCAATGTTGCTTGAATTTATATATTTTATGCTCCCATTTACTGGGAACATTTTGGTGTAATTTGAGGACATTCTACAATTTTTCACGAAATCCACTTTTTTCCCATATTAAATATTAATTTTTTTTCTTCATAAATTTTTGGAAAACAATTTCAAACAGTCTAAATGATGTAAGAAATAACATGGTATATTTATTTTTGCCGAAAAAAAAAACGTTTTATTAAAAGCAATTTGAATTGACGAAATTCCATTTACATGGAGAACGGTTTAAGCGAGGCGGGATGTTGATTAAATTAAGACAACTTTATTTACAGATGTGATTGAATGTTGGAACTTAAAAAATTGAATTCGGGAAGAATTTAACTACGTTTCCTCCAAACATTATTTGAAATGGGGATTTTGTGCTTGTTTAAAAAAAAATATCAAAATTTGACAATTGTTGCGCGTTTTGGTGGATTCGCCGGGTATACATTTGTAATACTTCACCAATTAATTGAGAAAAAATGACCATCGATAACGTTTTAATGTTAAAGCAACCGGATTTGTCTAAATATTTTGTTCAGTGGGGATATTACTATTTTATTGACAGATTTTCAGTCTTAATTATAATAAATAAATTGATTGATTGAGTTACGTGAAAATCAAATTAATTCGACGAATAAAGCACTAATAACCTTTCTTCACACTTTTATTTGGATTACCAAATGTACAAAATTATTAACACAGTGTTAATCCATTGATAATGATCACTTTGTGACCGAAATGTACATTTGGTAATTCAAATAAAAGTGTGAAGAAAGGTTATTAGTGCTTTATTCGTCGAATTAATTTTAATAGTAAACTTTTCACTTTTTAGCATGAGAAGTTTCGTATTGTCTAAAAGAAATAGAATGAGAATGACTACTTCTAAAAAGGTCAACTATTTTTATTTAAATAATTAAAGTCTCTACAACCAACAACCGACATAAAAAAGATTAATGACTACTTCAGTAAGATAATTATTAGTATTATTAGAATTTCAGCATATTTCACCAAGCATTAGGTGTGGAAGTTATTCAAGATAGAGAATAGTTAAATTAAATAAAATAAAAATGAAACAATATTTAACTTATTTAAATAACTGCGACCAAGTGATATATATATATAAAGAATCTTTATTGTCAGTACAATATACATATAAATGTGGAAGAAATTAACAATAAATATTATTATTTTATTTACCGACAATCGGCTATCGACGACCAAGTGAACAAATCCTTTTTTCCTATTATTTGAGAATAGTTGCCCATTATTATGAAAAGTATGAAGTTTTATAAAAAAATGGGCTACTATTTTCATGTGGAAGAAATTAACAATAAATATTATTATTTTATTTACCGACAATCGGCTATCGACGACCAAGTGAACAAATCCTTTTTTCCTATTATTTGAGAATAGTTGCCCATTATTATGAAAAGTATGAAGTTTTATAAAAAAATGGGCTACTATTTTCATATTTTAGGCGGGGATAATAATTGCATTTAATACGAGTTGAACTTACCATTCTTACGAATCGAATAATTTGCATTATTTAAACACAAGCAAATCCAAAACATTACGAGCTTTTTAAGCAATACGAAATTATGCCTCAATTATTAATACTTCGTAGCAATAATATATAAATATATTAAACACCTGCCGGTGATCCTTCATATTCTCTTTCAGGATATAGATAGATAAAAGTAACAAATTAATCCAACGCCGCGCGATTGTTACGTTTTATCCTCCGCATTTAATTAATGGACCGTAAAACGTCAACTGTTACACGTGCTGATTAAGTGAAACCGTGCAAAGGGAAGTATCAAGAGTGTTTAAGGTTTCCACCTGCCGTTTGTATAAGTCGTTTGATAATAAAGGCCTTCTAAATAATATTAACTAAGGGGATGAAACAAAATGTGATGGCAGGAGATATAAAGGATAAATGTATTTTATAAATGAACAAAATAATTTAACTTTGTACATCAATAATAGCACATACAGAAAAATAAACAAAATGTTAATGGGCGCGTTCAGGGAACAGTAGCTCTGCAGCGCTTTACGAAAGCGGTGTCGCTGAACGGTACCGCTTCATGTGTGGCGCTGCAGCGATTTATCAAGTGGTAAAGTATATATTTTTTCCGCTTGATCGCTTTTCAAGCCACGCAGCTTTATTATTTGAGAAGAGATGTCCATTATTATGAAAAGTATGAAGTTTTATAAAAAAAATGGGCTATTATTTTCATATTTTATGCGAGGATAACAATTGCATATAATACGAGTTAAACTTACCATTCTTATGAATCGAATAATTTGCATTATTTAAACACAGGCAAATCCAAAATATAATGAGCTTTTTACGCAATATGAAATTACGCCTCAATTATTAATACTTTGTAACAATAATATATAAATATATTAAACATCTGCCGGTGATCCTTCATATTCTCTTTCAGTTTAATAACGACACGCTAATGTTGTCGAAACTATTGGCAGTAAATAAAATATCAGTTGTACAAATAAAGCTAAAGTTTTTTTATTAATTTGTAATAAGTGTCGAATTTTGAACTGTCGAACCACTTGGGATGAAGTTAACTTATTTGTGTATTTATTATTTATGATAATTTATGTAAATGGTTATCATTTTGTAGAAAGATTTCCGTAAAATAAATTAAATGTATTTTCATCACGCATAGAAAAAAAAAATCATTAACATTTTGTTTATTTTTCTGTGTGTGCTATTGTTGATGAAAATAATGTGTATTGAGTAGGAATCCAATTAAAAATATGAAATTATTATTAAATAAAAGAAAATATACGCTCAATTATAGTGGTGAAAAAAAATGGAGTAATTTTATGTTGCGTTTATCGATTTATTTTAATGCAATGAAAAATGTAGAAATATACTCCTTAACATATAATATTATAAGCGTCGTTTTTAATAAAGGATCAGTTAAAAATCGATCGTAAAGTTTATAATTGGGTGAATTTCAAGTAGGAAAATTCTAACGAGCCACAAAAGCGACGAATTATTGCAGTTTCTCAAATATCCACGTAGATTTCCTGAGAGTAATAAATACCGTTTTAAAACGCCCTCAATAAAATATTCGACACTCTTTTATTTCATTATTTCAGAGTGAATTGTTTTCTAATTATTAATTGTTACTTAAATACAGCTTTTTTCAATTAAATTTCAGCATATATGAAATATGTTTCCTTTTATGTCAATTATATTTCGTCATATATTAATAGATTTTTCTATTTGTCAAAACTATTTCACATTCGTTAACAGTTTTTCACATATACAAACATCTTTATTCAGCAGAATTACAATTATTTACAAATATTTATATTTGCAATACATATTGGTAGGTTAGTAGTCTGCCATGGGCTATCGATCGAAGATCTTTCTACTCTAGTTTTTCACATTTAATTAAAATAGCAATTTCTAAAAATATTAATATAGTAAATAAAAATGATTTGAATATAATTAATAAATTATTTACACATTTAGCTGTGTGACTTTTGACTTACGCCACGTAAGTACTTTAAACAAATGCACATTAAAACAACTACTTCCCGGGCAAATACCCACGTCGGACATTGAATTACATAATGTACACCTGCTGTTGCACATCAAAAAAATACTGCATAATGCAACAAATTTTGATCCGAGAAAAATTTCTCTAATGCGAAAACAACAAAAGGAACGTTACTTAATATAAGGCCATCTGCAGACACGTGTTTCGGGATCTATCCCTCGTCAGTACAGCTATGCCTTACATAATTTAAAGATATTAAAATAAATTAATTAAATTAATTCAAATACAATCAACAAAATTAAATCAATTATATTAAATCAATTATGTGACCAAGTGAATGAATAATACTCTTTTCTATTTATATTAATATAGTCTATATAATGGCAGAAAGACCTATAGTCGATAGCCTATGACGGACTACTAACACAATTGTAAATATTGTTACAATAAATTTTTGTTGTCATTTTATCTGAATAAAGATGTTTGTATATATAATGTATATAAAAAATAATGTATTTTGTTTTTGTTGCCCGGCGCATTCACCATAGCTTCACCACAGTCATTAAATGCTGTTTTCGAAATTCATACTTCAAAAAGAAGAAAAAAAAATCGCGGTGGTGTTTTAATTCGCGCGTAAAATAATACTCTGGAAGTGAATTAACTTGTAAAATTACGCGCGGTAATTCGCGACAGCGAAGATGCTGAAATAGTGCTGGAATAATGACGAAACGCTCTTATAATAAAAACGTCTGCGCTAAAAATGTACGCGGCAAAAAAAATGAAGTAATACACGCAGCAGACAACCCGAGTGCTTTAATGAAAACGCGGACTTCACATTTCTTTTATCAAAAAATAAAGAAAAGTAAAAGGGGAAACTTCCAGCGCAGCGTGATTAATGGTGTTAAAATTGCGAGAAGAAGGGATTCGCGTTAACTCGAGAGACATTTATCGTTCATGTAATTAATAATTAAGCTCGTGATTTTTTGGTTTCAAGTCGAAATTTATTTAATTCTCCTGAATGTATAAAATGAAACAGCACAATATTAATTATTAGATATTCTATAAACAAAAAGTCTGTACATTAAAATGTGAAATAATTAATAATTATTTAAAATTATTAATTATTTCACATTTATATTAGCATTAACGAGTCCAGTCGTTACATAAATTACATCATTACAATCATTTACAAATTATTAAGCCTCAGAAAATGGCTATCTATCTGTCTAGGCTGGCTTCTAGTCATTTTATTCAATCGTCATGATTGCTAACGTCATTGTCTAATGTCTCCTAATTTTATGGGATAAACAGAATTTACGAAAACTATTTGAAAGCGTTGTGAAGAGGGTATTCACAACCCTTCCAATTACTTTTCTGAAAAAAATCCCACTATTAAACAGAAAATCATAATAATTGGAAAGATTACGCAAGCGCCATCTATTGCCTAGTGTTTCTAATTTGTGTAAGCACTCTAAAGACTCAAATCATAATTTAAAGCAGAAATACAATAAAAACGGTAACGTTTTCATAATATTCACTATTTTATTATTCAATTAAACCTTAATTCGAGTCGTAATATAAACACGTGCCGTTCCTGTTGCTTAATTGATGATTTTTCAGGCAGTTTCGCATGTGCGGTTTCGCTTTATTAATATTATTCGTTACTCTGTTCCCGTAATTTTATTCCCATAACTAATTAGTTGATTATGTGTTGGCAGTTTTATGAAAACAACGATCGTGCGTGTCGTCCACTATAAAACCGTTTTGATAAATGTGTAAAAAAATACCATCAATCCATTAAATTTAGAGAAATACACGAGGACTCGAACCAACATTTAGGAGTGGTACAGTCGAGTTTGTATTTATTTGTTTAAAAAAACTTATTAAAAAAATAATTGCAACTAAAAGGGAGTTCGTTACTGGCTGAATGGTTAAGCATATGTCAAAAAAAGTTTTAGTCTAGTTGATAGCCCAAAAAGTCTAACATATAAATATATTATACTGAATAAAACACTTTAAACTTTGTTTATATTAGACTTAATTTTATATAGTTTCAACAATTTATTTTGTTGAAACTATAGTCACAATAAATAAAATTTAGTGTTATACAAACAAAGTTTAAAGTGTTTTATTCAATTGATATAACAAAGTTGAAGCCTCAGTTATTAAAAATTTACAGAACAAAGGTCTTTTTCCCTTTCAAAATCATAACACAATGAAATAATAATAATAATTTTATTACGGAATCACCTTTTTACAAAAACAATGAAAGTATTTATCTGTCCTGGGCTAATGACCGGAGCGCAGTCTTTCTGCTCTTTCCTTTTATTTAACTTAAGTTTTAAATTCTCTTGAAAATGGGCTAATAACCCGAAACTAGTTGAAAATTTAAAATTATTCAATCTAATCTGTGTTTTATTCGTTGATTTTTAATAATCTATTCATATTTATTTTACAACCTAAATTAAATTTGCATATTTTTTTTTAATAATTTAATTTTAAGTTAAAGCCTCAGTTATTAAAAATTTTCCGAACAAAGGACTTTTTCCCTTTCAAAATCATAACACAATGAAATAATAATAATAATAATAATTTTATTACGGAATCACCTTTTTACAAAAACAATGAAAGTATTTATCTGTCCTGGGCTAACGACCGCAGTCTTTCTGCCCTTTCCTTTTATTTAACTAAAGTTTCAAATTCTCTGGAAAATAGGCTAATAACTCGAAATTAGTTGAAAATTTAAAATTATTCAATCTAATCTGTGTTTTATTGGTTGATTTTTAATAATCTATTCATATTTATTTTACAACTTAATTTAAATTTGCATATTTTTTTAATAATTCAACTTTTTAATCAAATATGTTTTTTTTAACTAGAGTTAAGTCTATTCATCGTATATTGAAAAACAATATATGTAATTACAAATTAAGTATTTATATAATTTGGGTATTAATTTCAAACATGAATTCGTAATAACGAACGATAATTCAAATTCATTGTTTCTGGCGTTCTGTTTCGTAAGATATAATTTAAATCAACATTTGCGCAAATTAAAGGAAAATACATTTATTTTGGGGGGATGTGAAAAAGTGAAATTAAACAAGCGCGTATTCACCTACATGAATGAAAACAACCGTTTTCAATTTATTTAATGAAAACAGTGGAGAACGTTATTGGTATTTCCTTAAATATTATTTTTCTTCGTTGAAGAAAAGGGAGTTCTTAAATTAAAAGATTCCCTTCTTAACTCACTTTTTGTTATGTTAAATATATATACATTTAAAGTACTTGCATTTAATAAATAAAAGAAAATTTATTGATTATGCAATAATAAATATTTTAGATGATTGAGGTATAAATTAAAACACGTGTTTTGTTTATCTTTTTTTTTTTGAAATTTCAACTGCAATTTTGTGAAATTGTGAAACAAACAATATATTTTAATTTTTACCTTAAACATCCTAAAAGTGTTTTAATAATGTTTCACTTGTTTATTTTTATGCTATTTGTACATTTCGGGCTAATGTGTTCATTATTTTTTTTTATTTTACAGTGTTTTGTAGCATCTGTGTAGTCTGAATAAAGATGCGTGTATAATCGAGGATCCTTTAACAAGTTTAACAAGATCTCAATACAATTCAATATATACAATAGAACAAGATTAACAGTTCGATTTTTATATAATAATAATTATAATATATACAATCGAACAAGATTAACAGTTCGATTGTATATATTGAATATTTCGCATATAAAATGAAATGTACATATAGCATAAAAATAAACAACACTTTTACATTATTTGTATAACTCATGTTAAAAAGTTACTTTATGAATCGCGTTAAACAAACAACGTTTAAATATCGTGAATTATGAAATATAAAAAAAATACGGTGTATTAGTTATTTCCAGAATTATTTCACGTCTATTAATAAATTCTTCGTATTTTGAATAAATAGTTTCACAATGCGAAACTCTCGCGTTCAAAAAGAAAGCGTTTTCACACGGAAGTGGATTTTAACAACTGGTTGAATATTTCCGTCGCTGAAAAGTTTACGGTATGTATCAGTCAGTCGACATTGAATTTGATTTTGGGGATGAAAATTCCTCTCCCGCATAAAAGCCAGCGACACGGTTCACTCTTGTGGAACTTTCGGAAGAATTGCGTTACGGTTTATTTTCGAAATGAATGAAATAAGTAAAAATATTTCTGAAATAAGGTTCAATTCAAGTTTCTTCCAGAATATGAATAAATATTGAGAGAATAATAATTAATATTTCTAATATTGATAATTCTTATTATAACAATAATTTCAAAAATATTTTTTTAGGTGAAATATACTACTTTAATATTAATAATATTGATAATTCTTATTATAACAATAATTTCAAAAATATTTTTTTAGGTGACGAAAGGCTATTAACAAAACTCGTAGTATTCTTTCGCATTTTTTACGCTTGATTCTGACTAGTTTCGATTTGTTAGAACTTTATTTTACAATCTAATAAACTATTTATATATAGTGATAAGTGAATCACCTAGTGTGAAATATTACGAACAATAAATAAAATATATTTACTGCAAAATATTTTAAATATAATATAAGTGTTATAAGTTTTTGAAAACTCTTCTGATTTTTTTTATTTTGTAGTAAAAACGAATACTCTTTTTATTATACATCTTTAATAATTACTGAAATAAATTAAACTCGCCAAAATAAACCAGCGAATTGTCGAATATGAAACATTAAGCAAGTTTTAAGCGATTTTTTTTATTTACAATTGCTGAATTTCTGTTTGTTCATTTATTATAAATTAGAAACCAAAAATTAGTCAAAAGAGCGATAACGCAAAAAAATAAAGAGAAAAAAGGCAGAAAGACCCCGGGTCGTAAGCCATTTGACAATGACAGTTACATGACAAATTGAAATAATTCTATAAATATTGTAAACACACATACTACACATCATAAAATGTAACGTTATTTGTCAATAAAGATGTTAAATATATATAAAGATGAAAATTTATAACAACCATATAAATTAGAAGTGATTTATTAATTCATTAAATAACGCCACGTATGTTTATAAATACATAAGAGAGTAATTGAATGAAGCCGCAAAAAAAGAGAGAAAATATTAAACGACACTTTTGCAAATACTGTATTCCTCGCACAATCTTTAGACAAAAAAAGACGATAAAACTTTTTAAAGTGGAATTTTCCGGACCTGTAATATGGAACACGTAGGTACTCGAGTTTTAATAAGGCCGAGCGCGGAAAAAGCTCTTTCCGTCTTTTAAAAAATAGGATGAAAAAAGAAATAAATGATATTATAAGAATTACAATATATTCGATAAAATAAATGGTCTCAACTTTGTAGATTTTTATAGATATATTAATAATGTTTTTATTTCTGTATAATAATTAAAAAATATAATAATAAATGATTTATTATTATTATTATATCATCACAATGACAAATTGATACATAACGATAATTAGAATGAAATAAATATGAATAAATTTAATGTTATTCAATCTAATCTGTGTTTTATTATATCTAATCTGTGTATTTTATATAGATATATATTATCTGTATTTTATTATTTATTAGTATTGATTTTTAATAATTTATTTATATTTATTTCATACAATATGAACTACCAATGTCTAAATATTAAAACCATTAATTAGAATGAAATTAAACAAGGAAAATTTCTGGCAACGATCAATAAAATCCGATCAATCCCTTTTTCCAACTGCAAAAAATACTTACACTATAAGTTTTACAGTGTAAGTATTTAAGAAATTTCATTCACAATAAATGCGATAAAAATAACAATTTTTCTTAATATTTCGTTTTTTCGAACCTCATCAGACTAGTGTGTTCCATGTGCAATGCCTTGATGAAGGCCCTTTTCTTAATATTATATATCTATATATTGGATAATAATTTATTCTTATTATACAATTAAATTGAAAATATGTATTTCTTAAAAAATAATAAATACAGATGTTTGTATTTATATTAAATACTATTGATTGCAAAAATTCAAGAAGAGTCATAATAACATCGGAATAATTATTTTAACTGACAGTATTTTTATTAGTGTCCCGGCGCATGCACCATTTTTATGCCGTGGAAAATAAATAATATTATTATTAAATCTTTATTATCTGAGAAAAATAATATATAATAATCATGACCTTTAGATAACAAGACAAGAACTGGACAAGGACAGGCAGAAAGACCGATGGTCGATAGCCGTTTTCTAAGGACAACGTATAACATTTTATAAGAATTATATTGTTAATTTATTGTATATAAAATTGTCTGCAGAAATAAAGATGTTATATATATAATATATAATCTACCATAATATAATAAACAAATATTTTCATATTATATTCCCAAATAACGGCTATCGACTATAGGTCTTTGAGCCCTTAAATAATGTTAATAAGATAGGAATAATTATTTTAACTGACACTATTTTTGGCGGCCACCCCGGCGCATTCACTACTTGTTACCGAATTAATTATTTTACCGAATTAATAATATTAACAACACAGGAACATTTTATTAAATTGATAAACAATATATAACAAAATTGAAGCTTTGGTTATTAACAGGAATAATTATTTTATCAGACAGTATTTTTAGTGGTATCCCGGCGCATTTCTATTTTTTTCACAGAGTAAAATTCTGCTAAATAAAATGGATAGAACAATATGTTACAATGATTTTTATCATTATTTTTAAATTATTAAAATAAGGAATGAATCAAATTCATTAATAATCTTTCACTTGTACATTATTTTATTGTAACAAATTTCGTTTGTCTACAGTTCACAGAAATAATAAAAAAGAAACTATTTGCGGTTTAAAATAAAATGGATAAAACAACATGTTACAATGATTTTTAACATTATTTTAAAATTTTTAATATATATATATATATATATATATAATCTAAAATCCCCATCTACCATAATAGTGGTGTAGGGGTAAATTTTTAAAATAAGGAATGAATCAAATTCATTAATTATCTTTCACTTGCACATTATTTTATTGTAATAAATTTCGTTTGTCTACATTTCACAAAAATTATAAAAAAGAAATTATTTGCGGTTTACTTAAGTAACGTAATTGTGCGGATATTTGAGTTAGAGCAGGATGATAAGGCCAAACGGTTTCGCAAAGTCAAGTTATAAACCGCGATGTCATTCAGTACAGGAAGCACTCAAAGAGCTGACCCTAAAGTCCCTTTCATAATTATCCATCTCATCTCTTAATAAATACGTTGACACCACGTAACTTCGTCAAAATGATTCTTGAAATAGTTTTACTTTTAATAATTTATTCATATTTAGTATTATAATACGAAATAAACTATTTTTTTATAATTGTTTATCATCAACCAACAATTTTCAGTTAATTTTGATAAAAAAATTCTAAAAAATTCGTTATTGGAATCGAATTTTCTATCATCAGTAGGATTGAAGTTAAATTTTTAATATATATTAAATAATTTGTCATTATAATAATAGTGACAAATTATTTAATATATATTTATTATATATTATTTATACCACTATTTATTATTTTTTCGTATACTTCTCGTGTTTTAACAGGAATTTCTTTTATTTTTAAGTAGTAACAAATATTTGAAATAGTGCTTATTATAAATATTTTGAAATAGAAAAATATATTTTCAAATTTTAATAAAACTTCCCGAAACTAAGTAATTAATATTTCTAATATATGAACAACAGTAGTTTATATTATAATAATGATTCATTGTCATTATTATTATTAAAAATCTACAATAGGATGGATTTTTAATAATTTATTCATATTTATTATTACAATTTTTAATTATTTATTATTGTAATATGATATACTGATGTTCAAATATTAGAAATATTAATAAGTTTATGTTTAGAGAATATGAAATGAATGTTGTGCTTTTTTTTAAGTAGGAGAAGAAGAACATTTTCCACCACGAGCTGAAGAAAGATTTATGTTTTTCAGTTGTTACCCGAAACTAAGTAATTAATATTTCTAATATATGAACAACAGTAGTTTATATCATAATAATGATTCATTATCATTATTATTATTAAAAATCTACAATAAGATGGATTTTAAATTATTTATTCATATTTATTATTATAATTTTTAATTATTTATTATTATAATATGACCTACTGATGTTCAAATATTAGAAATATTAATAATCTTATGTTTAGAGAATATGAAATGAATGTTGTGTTAAATATAACAATTTTTTTTAAGTAAAAGAACATTTTCCACGATTAGCTGAAGAAAGATTTATGTTCTTTTATGTTGAATGAAATGATTATTGAAATTAAGGAAAGCAATTTCCACGAGCAGCTCGTAGAAGATGTATAAGTTTGTTGTACAATTTGTATAAGTATATAATACTTTTTTACTTTTGTAGACAATTTAATATAAAGTAAATTTACATTAGAAATCTTACGTTGTCTTTAGAAAATGGATAGCTTTATTTTAGTATTATTTTAATTTTATTGTTATTAGTAATAAAAGATAAAAAGGACCTGAAGATTGCTCAATAATCAGAGCTTGTAGTAAAGTTTGAAATTAAATAAATACTTTATTCGACGTATTATGAAAATTTGAATAAACTCTTGTTTCTGTATATTAAATAAAAATGATTTGAAAATAATTAATAAATTATTTCCACATTTAGCTCTGTGACTTTTTTAATGTGCATTTGTTTAACGTGCTTACGTAGGTAAGACAATAGTCACAGAGCTAAATGTGGAAATAATTTATTAATTATTTTCAAATCATTTTTATTTAATATATTTAAATAACTGTGACCAAGTGAATGAATACTCTTTTCTTGTTTCTGTTATGACAAGATAAAATAAGAATTTTTCAAATCAAGCGACTTACCTTTCTATCCCTCGACGAAAACTCCCTTCCTCGACGTTTTCCCCAAAACTTCTCCGCGTACTTTCCCCTCAGCAGCTCACGGAAATTGCGGTGTTCGAGTGCTGTTTTCAAAGTCCGGCCACCAGTTGCTCCTCGTGAAATCTCCGTCGAAATTTCGAATTTATATCGGTCGCTCCTCTTCTTTCGTTCCGTGTGTGCGTTCCTTTCGGGAATCGGCGCGTGCGTGCGTTTCGGGAATTCCTGCGTCCAGTTCCGCTCAACAGGTACGTTTATTGGGGAATGAGACGCCGACGGCGACGCTCCCGAACTTTATACTCGCACGCCTACCCATTCAGGCGTCGTCCGTCCCTTTTTCCTGCCCACGGTCGCATCGTAAATTTCAGCGATATTACTCGATATCTGTTTAGGTATTAATCACAACAATAATGCCGCACTATTGGCGTCTGTGAGCCACGAGGTGAAAGATGAAAATTTATTTAAACCCACCAAAAAGCTAACGTAACAAACAGTTTTTTTTTTTTTGCAATAAAAATATATTTTAACTTGAAAAAAAACGTGGCACAATCAATTTGGGCGATTTTTTTAACTGAGTCGACAGATTTGACCACAACAAATCTAAAATAATCATAAACTGTTGCAAGGCTAATCTAACTACATCAACCTCTTGACTAAACTCCGGTCAGTAATATAATATTAATTGTTGGTACCTGATGCACCCTTCAACTCCTCCAAGGCACATTTAATTTGGATGATTTTTCTATATAAATTATATATATTATATTATATATCATATATATTATTATAAATTATATATATAAAATTGCTGTGTGGGTAACTTAACTACATAAATTACTTAATTAAATTCCGGGCATTAAAATAATGCCAATTGTTTGTAGCGGTACACCCAAAATCAAATAGTTATATGAATTTTCTTAATTACAGGCAAATCTGTAAATTGTGTCAAAAAAAAAACAATGTTTGGAAAGACATGAAGATCAGCCCATGAAGGGGCCTATGAAGGGGCTGATCTTCATGTCGTTCCAAACTTTTTTTGACAGGATTTACAGATTTGCTGCAATTAAGAAAATTCATATAACTATTGTAACCCTACAATAGTTATATAATTTATTTATTTAACTATATAAATCAGCAAAATAGGTTCCCTATAGAAAGATAATGTCAATTGTATGTGCCTAACGCGTCCTCGAACACCTCCATGGGTTATTTTCGAGTGATACGCATGAAAAAAAAAAAGATATTTTTTTTGCAAAATTCAAAAACTCTTCAAATGGCTTTATATTACACTAAAATATAGCTAACGAAAAGGAGATTAGTCTGTGAAAAATGAGCTTCATAAAAAAATAGTTTTCAATCAGCTAGCTCGTAAAGTGGAACTTCATACAGTGGACTGAAATTTCGCTGGATTTTTTTTGTTGCAGTCACGCGCACTCAATGAAGATGACCATAACTGAAACTGTAGCTGCATTTCTTGAGAATTGAATGCTGAAAATACCGTAATTATATCTTTTCTGTGAAGCTTGTAATCCTAGTCTAATCGCAGATGCGTTCGGGATGGCAAATCTACGGTCCTCCCTTAAACTGTTCCCATGTTAATTTCACGGGGCAAAATTCAATTAACTCGAAATTGATAAAAATAGTTATTTTTAGAAAAAATAAATAATCCAACCAACTTCACAATCCCTCCAACGAATACCTTTATGAATCCACCCAAATCCCACCCATATCCCAGCGTATATTAGCCTTAAGTAAAAAATTTGCCAATAATTCTGATAATCTACAATTTCTTACAAAATTCTGTATTCCCCGTAACCCTAATATCCTTCCTAAATACAAACATCCTACAATCACCATTCATCAATTCATTTGCGCAAATCATCAGGACAGTTCAGCTAGCTAGCATAGATTTTTCTTTAACTTCATCATAAATTCACGACAGGGCAGAAAGACCTCTGGTCGATAGCCCAGACAGACTAACACCTACATGTATTGTTATTATTTATATTGTTAAAATTATCTATATAGTCTGAATAAAGATATATATATATATATATATATATATATATAATCCACCTTCTTTCCAATACTTCAAAGCACCTACGTGATTTTTTTCAGATTTTTTTTAAGTCTAAAAATTTTTTATAGACATTTTTTATCCATGGAAAAAATGCGAAAATTTGTCGAAAATCTAAAAATCTCTAAAAAGCTTAATAATATACTAAAATACAGCTAATGAATAATCTTGCATTCATTAAAAAAAAGATTAAAAAGGATTAATCGGTGAGAATTTGAGCATCAACAAAAATTTTAGTTTCGGTCAGCACGCTCGTAAAGTTGACATTTACAAAGCGGGCTGAAATTATGCAGTAATTTTGCAATTTTTTTATTGTGATCACGGATGGTCAATCAAAATGTAGCTGTATTCTTTGGAAATTAATTGCTGAAAACCCCGCGATAATATCTTTTCTGTGAAGCTTGTAATACTGGTCTAACCGAAGCCATGTACGAAACGGCCAATTGGCGGGCTTTATTTAAATTGTTTCCGTAAGAGCCTGTACTAATTTAATGGGTCAAAATTCAATTGACCTGAAATGGACGAAAATAATAATTTTTAAGGAAAAAATCCACATTCTTTTCAATACCAAAATAGACCTTCGTAATTTTTTTTAAAGGACAACATTTTCTTATAGAAATTTAAAAAAAAAAAAATTACGTAGCGTAAGTCAAAAGTCACAGAGCTAAATGTGGAAGTAATTTATTAATTATTTTCAAACCACAAATCATTGAAAAAATGCGAAAAACCTGAAAATCTCCAAATGGTTTAGTATTATACCAAAATATAGCTAAATAACGGGAAATTAATCTGTGAAAAATTGAACCTCAACAAAAAATTAGTTTTCGTTCAGCAAACTCGCAAAGTTGACCTTTAGAAAGTGGACAAAGATTTTTCTGGATTTTGTGATTTTTTTATTATTGTCAAGTATGGTCAATGAAGATCATTTTAATTGAAAATGAAGCTGCATTCTTTAGGAAATAATTGCTGAAATCCTCGGAATTATATCTTTTCTGTGAAGCTTGCAATCATGGTCTAATCAAAACCGCGTCAGAAACAGCCAATTGGGGGGCCTCGTTTAAATCGTTACCATAAGAGCCTGTGTTAATTTAATGGGGCAAAACTCAATTGACCCGAAATGGAAGAAAATAATAATTTTTAGAGAAAATAAATTATCCTTGTTCTTTCCAATACCACGAAGAATCTTTGTGATTAAAAAAATGATGGGAAACATTTTTTTATTGAATTTTCAAAAAAAAAAATGGTAAAATGCGAAAATCGGACAAAAAATTGAACATCTCCAAATGGCTTAATAATATACCAAAACATAGTTAAAGAATGGGAAATTAATCTGTGAGAAGTTGAACCCCAGCAAAAATTTAGTTTTCGTTCAACATACTTGCAAAGTTGACCTTTACAAAATGGGCTAAGATTTTGCTGGATTTTGCCGTTTTTTTTTAATTATGGTTACGGATGGTCAATGAAGATTATTTTTAGTGAAAATGTAGCTGTATTCTTTATGAATTAATTGCTGAAAACCCCGTAATTATATCTTCTCTGTAAAGCTTGTAATACTGGTCTAACCGAAACCGCGCCTGAAACGGCCATTTGGCGGGCCTCGTTTAAATCGTTCCCATAAGAGCCACAATACAGCAAAACTTAATTGACTCAAAAATTGATGAAAATAATAATTTTTAGAGAAAATAAATAATCCACGTTCTTTTTAATACTACAAAGGAACTTTTTATTTTATTTTTTGAAGGGAAACATTTTTTATCGAAATTTGAAAAATAAAGGCAAAAACGCGAAAATCGGTCAAAAATCTGAAAATCTCCAAATGGCTTAATAACATACCAAAATATAGCTAAAGAATGGGAAATTAATCTGTGAGAAGTTGAACCCCAACAAAAATTTAGTTTTCTTTCAGCATACTTGCAAAGTTGACCTTTACAAAATGGGTTAAGAGTTTGCTGGATTTTTTGTTTTTATTAAATTCTGGTTACGAATGGTCAATGAAGATTATTTTAAGTGAAAATGTAGCTGTATTCTTTAGGAATTAATAGCTGAAAATCCCGTAATTATATCTTCTCTGTGAAGCTTGTAATACTGATCTAACCGAAACCGCGCCTGAAACGGCCAATTGGCGGGCCTCGTTTAAATCGTTCCCATAAGAGCCACAACAAAGCAAAACTTAATTGACTCAAAAATTGATGAAAATAATAATTTTCAGAGAAAATAAATAATCTACGTTCTTTCTAATACTACAAAGGAACTTTGTATTTTTTTTTTTTTTTTTGAAGGGAAACATTTTTTATCGAAATTTGAAAAATAAAGGCAAAAACGCGAAAATCGGTGAGAAATCTGAAAATCTCCAAATGGCTTAATAATATACCAAAATATAGCTAAAGAATGGGAAATTAATCTGTGAGAAGTTGAACCCCAGCAAATATTTAGTTTTCGTTCAGCATACTCGCAAAGTTGACCTTTACAAAATGGGCTAAAGTTTTGCTGGATTTTGCCGTTTTTTTAATTATGGTTACGGATACTCAATGAAGATTATTTTCAGTGAAAATGTAGCTGTATTCTTTAGGAATTAATTGCTGAAAACCCCGTAATTATATCTTCTCTGTGAAGCTTGTAATACTGGTCTAACCGAAGCTGCGCCTGAAACGGCCAATTGGCGGGCCTCGTTTAAATCGTTCCCATAAGAGCCACAACAAAGCAAAACATAATTGACTCAAAAATTGATGTAAATAATAATTTTTAGAGAAAATAAGTAATCCATGTTCTTTCTAATACTATAAAGGATCTTTGTATTTTTTTTTTTTTTGAAGGGAAACATTTTTTATCGAAATTTGAAAAATAAAGGCAAAAACGCGAAAATCGGTCAAAAATCTGAAAATCTCCAAATGGCTTAATAACATACCAAAATATAGCTAAAGAATGGGAAATTAATCTGTGAGAAGTTGAACCCCAACAAAAATTTAGTTTTCGTTCAGCATACTCGCAAAGTTGACCTTTACAAAATGGGCTAAAGTTTTGCTGGATTTTGCCGTTTTTTTAATTATGGTTACGGATAGTTAATGAAGATTATTTTCAATGAAAATGTAGCTGTATTCTTTAGGAATTAATTGCTGAAAATCCCGTAATTATATCTTCACTGTGAAGCTTGTAATACTGGTCTAACCGAAACCGCGCCTGAAACGGCCAATTGGCTTGGCCTCGTTTAAATCGTTCCCATAAGAGCCACAACAAAGCAAAACTTAATTGACTCAAAAATTGATGAAAATAATAATTTTTAGAGAAAATAAATAATCCATGTTCTTTCTAATACTACAAAGGACCTTTGTTATTTTTTATTTATTTTTATTTTGAAGGGAAACATTTTTTATGGAAATTTGAAAAAAAAAAAAGGTAAAATCACGAAAATCGGCTAAAAAACCGAAAACCTCGAAATGGCTTAATAATATATCAAAACATAGCTAAAAAATGGAAAATTAATATGTGAGAACCCCAAACAAAAATGTTCGTTCAGCATAATCGCAATGTTGACTTTCACAAAGTGGGCTAAGATCTAGCTATATTTTTTTATAAAGCGTTCTGAAATTATACTGTATTTATATATATATATATTGGTGTCGGGGTTTTGTACTGTATTTTTCAATTTTATTACTGTGGTCACGAACAGTCAATGAAGATGATCGTAAGTGAAAATGTAGCTGTGTTCTTTAGGAATTAATTGCTGAAAACCCCGTAATTATATCTTCACTGTGAAGCTTGTAACCCTGGCCAGTATATTGCTATCATGTACAAAGCTTCCTCTTACTAAACTCACGCTATTTAACGTGATTAGTTTCGACTCGTCGGCGAGCCATTGTCAAACCAAGTACTTATAATTAACTTGAAGTCCTTATAGAAACTTAAAAATTATGAATCAGGTAAAACGTTAATAAGCCTGGTCGTTTATTAGCCTCAGGAAATTACAATATAATTGGGCGCAAATTTTAAATTTCACTCTAGGCGCAAAATTTTTTTATAGTTGCGCTCTTTCTGTATTCACAAAAAAATATTTACATTTTTTTTTTTGCAGTTTCCACTACTGATATTAAAATATGTTATATATGTAAAATTGTATTATTCTGTTTATATGTGATTTACAGTCATGATATTTATCCAAACTTTTTGAATATTGTTATTATTCTGTATAAAGGTGATTTACCGTAAATAAATGAATTGAATTTTATCTCTAATTACAATTTTAGTATTATTTTTTCCTTTCTTTGTAAAAGTCTATGAATCATTTAATTTTATTTCACCGACAAATTATAATTCCGCATTCAATAATTTGCAATTATCACCCTTGTACATATTGCATTAAACTGCACGCAAATATTTGTGGCGTCCACTTTTTTCCGCCCGACAATCCGGAATCGAGTGTAATTAAAGGGGGAGCAGCAGAAAAGTGTGTTTATACACTGAAGCAACGCGTTACATGAAACGGGATTATTTAATCGACATATGGTAGATTAACTCCGCACACCAAGCATTACTATCGACTCCAATTATTTGCAATCGGCCCGAATTAAACCATCTCGTATCGATATTTGTGAATTAAGTGTTTATTTAAATGCGCATGCAAATAATATAGGGTGATCTCGTTAATTATCGATTTATTGTTAAATGATTTTTTGTCAATGTTTGTTAGTTACATTATGTATTTGTATTTCTACACTATTTGTTATTTTGTAATATAATTGTGTTCAAAGGATTTTTTCCGTTAATAAAGATTTATTATTAATTGTTGAGCTTTTAAGGATTAGGGATTCTAATAGGGAGGGCAGCACCAACATACGCCCATGGTTGAGAATTAGTTACTCATGCATAAACGAATATTTTTATTAGGATAAAGAAAACTCTTAATAAAAATAGAAAACAGTATTCATTCCACTTGGTCA
Organism: Philonthus spinipes; assembly: GCA_963082785.1. Classification (NCBI taxonomy): domain Eukaryota; kingdom Metazoa; phylum Arthropoda; class Insecta; order Coleoptera; family Staphylinidae; genus Philonthus; species Philonthus spinipes. Next base: position 5,921,318 of record OY720305.1, read on the forward strand.
CAGTTATTTAAATATATTAAATAAAAATGTAAGTAAGTCAATAGTCACAGAGCTAAATGTGGAAATAATTTATTAATTATTTTCAAATCATTTTTATTTAATAAACTCTTAATAACTTTTTTATACCACTTAAAAATTTATTACACTGTTAACAGTAAATAATATTGAGAATTAATCATAATAAATGAAAGACGATACAAACGTCACCTTTTATTAAATTTTGAAAATGTATCACGAAGTAAAGCCTTCAAGATTCAAGAATATTTTTATAAATATTAAGTTAAACCACAAAAAAAAACAATTTTTAACTTTATTTAAAATAACGGTTTTATGTGACTCTTAATTATGTTATTAATTTTTGATATATTGTTAAGCTTTAGTTATTGACAATGAGCGCTCTGTACTTCAAAAAGTACATCTAACAGTGAAAACTAATAAAGTGAAATAAAGAATATACTGAATATCCATACGCTAGATGAATGGTGGCTGAACGTCTCATTAAATGTGAATACACTGAATTTTGATTTTGTGTTAATAAAAATGAATTTAAATTTCGTCCTTTCCATATTCATATATTTCTTGTAGAATATAAATCTGTATCAACATACATACAAAAACATACATATGTGCACAATACACAGCGTGGGCGATAAATTTAATTAGATTAGTATTTCATTTGTTCCGCGGCGGAGATAAGTGTTATCCGGTTGTAATTAAGCGAAAAACTAAGCGTAATAAATATTTATGACGGGTGTACCGTGTGCGAAAGGATTAACGTGTAAAAAGCTGAGCGCAACTTACGATAACGGCTTTAATCCCACTCGAAAATTTGTTTTTAATTTTTTTTATATTTTCCCCGAAACGAACGAGGACGATTCAAACTTTCGAGCTAAAACGCTTTGCGGATTTTGTGATTTATGTTTGTTATTAAATCCGAATGCTTCAATTAAAATATTGGGATTTGTTATTTAGTTTAAATTAATGTTATTTTTCACAACAACAAAAAAATGACGTCTCTTAGTAATGGATTAAATAAATTTTAAATTGAATCGCTAATAAGTTGCATTAAAGAGTTCTATGAATTTAATTTGTATCATTTCTTGATTCATTTCATTCGAAGAAATTTCAATTCACAGCTCTATTTCTCTAATTGATTTTTAAATTCAAACGGGCGCGGTTTAATTTTTTTTATAATTTTCCGGAAAAGATGCGTTTCATAGAATAAAATTGCATTTATAAAAAATGTAATAAAGTTATAAAATTTTAATTAAGGTGATGTTATTTAATTAATTAAAAATATATTATTTATATTATATTTCATATTTATTATATACACTGTATTTTTTTAACTATGCCTCATAAAAAATTATATGGGAAAATCTTTACCTCGTGTTAATGGTTTTTTCCATTGCTATAAGAAAAATACTTGTAAAAACTTTTCCTCACAAATATTTACTACTATAATATCTTTATTCAAAGTTATTAGTTTTACATATATTTACAATATATTATAGTATATTTGTTTATTTCTTGCTTGCCTGTACAGGCTATCGACCTGTGGTCTTTCTGCCAACAAATATTTATTATTACTAAATACGTATTCCGACAACGGTGTAGTTATCTTCAATAGTTTATAATTCCTTGTATGGATGTTGTTAAAATTGAACATACATTTAAATATGATTATGTGGTGCAAACTTGAGCAGTTGTATTATTTTAAATATTGATTTAAAATTATGATAATATTAAGTTATTAATATATTAATATATTAATATATATATATATATATATATATATATATATTCAATATATATATATATATTCAATGACCCTTTCTACTCATATGAGTTAAGTTATTAATATAACTTTTTAATAATTTTAAATAATAAAAATAATTTAAAGAAAATGTTAAAAGTGTTGCCCATTCTTAACTAAGCAGTATTTTTTAAATGTATTTTGACTTTCTGAAGTTATTGGAAAATTATTTCTACCAATTAAACTAAAAATTTGAAAATTTGAAAATTTTCATAATATTAAATTAATATTAATATTATGTTATATAAGACCATTTTAATGTGTTATTATTATGTCTGTCTATAAGGTTCAGTCTTGTATATATTTCAACAATTTTAATGTAATTTGTAATAGTTATTTCTTAATTTTTGTTCTACAATCCACTATACATAAATATTATTAATTATATTGTAGATTTGTAAAAAGGTAAATCCGTTTTAAATATTTATTTATATTTAAAATATATTTCTTTCTATTGATTTAAATAAATCGAATTTTAAATTCTCTTGAAAATGAGCTGATAACCCGAAACTAGCCGAGAAGTTAAAGTTATTCATTTTAATTTATATCTTCAATTATTTTATTAGCCGATTATTAATAAATCTATTCATATTTATTATTACAATATTTCTTTATTTTCCTTCAATATTTGCTACTTAATTTCTATTTAAATCATCATCATGTTTATTCTTTCTGATTCTATAAATTTTATTAAATTTCATTTGAGTTCAGTCGTGGGTAATAAATATTGCGGTCGCACCCTTGAAACAAACTATGCCCAGGTTGGAACTTCTCGCGCATTAAAAAGTTTCCCGTTTTGAAACTAACGCGCCCGCTTTTCAGACAATGCCGAGCCGACATTAATTTTTACGACCCACTCTCGGGGAAATGTAAATGAGAATAATTTCGTAATTATTATTCTCGATTTATTTATTAAGGGAATTGATAAGAATCATTAAATTAAATTTAAATGAGAAAATATTGGCAACATTTTATTAACACTTCACAAAATAGAAAGACTGTTATTCCTTACTTCACTTTTTATTTTAATGTTAGATGTACATTTCGAGACACATAAAAATAAAACGTGAAGTAAGGAATAACAGTCTTTCAATTTTGTGATCAATCACTTCACGTAAACTCGAAAATATACAGTTATTAACACTAAATTAATTCGAAATTTTACACGTTTTATAGAAATTAAAAAAAAATCAAAATCTTTGACAGAAAGACCTCCGGTAGCCCAGGACAGACTACTAACCCATCAATATGTATTGTAAATATAAATATTTGTAAAGAATTGTAATTCTGCTGTCTTCGAAATCTTTTATTGCAAAAGATATTTAAGAAGTGTGTTATTCATAAAATCTAAAAATATAATTTGTTAGCCCAAATAGACTAACACCTACACGTATTGTAATTATTTATGTTTGTAATTCTGCTGTCTTCAAAATCTTTTATTGCAAAAGATATTTAAAAAGTGTGTTATACATAAAATCTAAAAAATATAATCTGTTAACCCAAGTAGACTAACACCTACATGTATTGTAATTATTAATGTTATATTGTTTTTTTTTTATTATATGTATAGTCTAAATAAAGATGTGTGTATATATAATCGGAAAAAAAAAAACGTTCGGAAAAGTTGAATAGTGTTTTTATCTATCTTTTCAATAAGGGAACGCAAAAATTGTACAAATTTAGAATTTTTTTTGTAGAGATGCGCACTATTTTTGTTTTATTGATTTTTGCGTGAAAAAAGCCTTCGCGGATCTCATTCTTCAAATTGCAACATTCTATCATTTCTGTGAATAAAGTTATCTTAATTAACTTAACGTAGCATCCAAAAAACGTCGATCTACGTAAACTCTTAAAAATTCTCATAAAGAACCGGAAATGATTATTTTAGGAAGAAATTAACATCATACCTTGTATCTAAAATTATAAAGTTTTCGTGAATTTTTTCATTTTTTTTTTTCGTTTGATAAAATAAAATCATCAAAATTTGAATATTTTATAAAGTAATATATACTGGTGTGAGTTACGTGAAGATTAATGAATATAATAATAAGAACACTGTAAATTTTTCTTCACTAAATTTAGTGAAGAAAAGTTACCAGTGTTCTTATTATTATATTTTATAAAGGGTATAAAATATTCAAACTTTGATGATTTTTTTTTTCGTGATTTTTTCAGATTTTTTTTTTCGTTTGAAATAAAAAAAATAATAGAAATTCGAATATTTTGTAAGGGGTATAAAATATTCAAAATTTTTTTTCAATCAAAAAAAAAAAAAAATGAAAAAATTCACGAAAACCTTATAATTTTAGATACAAGGTTTTTTTTCGGTTGAAAAAATTCACGAAAACTTTATAATTCAAATGTATGGGAAAAAGGTGGATTTTGATGAAAATTAAAAAAATCATGGAATGTCTTCCAACTATATCAAAATAAATAGGAGTATTACTTGTATAAATTTGAGCAACATGGAGCAAACAGTTTTCGTACGGCATGCATGCAAATTGGGCTTCTTAAAAATGGCTGAAAAAATTGTCCAACTATATAGGTAAATCCATCTCGAATCACATTCTTCAAGTTACAACATTCTATCGCTTCTGTGAACAAAGTTATCTTAGTTTAATCAACGTCGCATTCAAAAACATCGTTCGGCGCGTCTCGCTTGGAAAGATTCCATAAGACCTAATATAAATGGGAATCAGTTAAAAAAAAAAACTTCTAAAGAACCGGATTTTTTTTTTCTGAACAAAAAAACATCATACGTTCTTTCTAACATTATCAAGAGTCTTCGTGAGTTTATTTTTTAGATTTTTTCGGTATCTTCGAATTTTGAATATTTTATAAAGAAAAAAGTGGATTTTTCGTGAAAAATCCGAAACTTACGGAATAACTTAAAATTATACCAAAATGTTCCCAATGAATGGGGGCATCAACTGTATAAATTTGAGCAATGCAGAAGAAATAGTTTTTGTACAGCAATCGTGTAAATTAGACCTTTAAAAAATGAGTTTTAAATTTGTCCAACTTTGGGAATTTTTGTGGACAAGTATAAAGTTACAATTTTAATGATTTGTATGGTAAATTGTAGATACATGCTTCCTGAAGCTGATACTTTAAATTCCAATATACTCCCACATCTGTGGACAAAGTTATCTTAGTTTAAAGAACATCGCTTCTAAAAGCGTCGATCGGCGTGTCTCGTTTAAACCGCTCCCATAAGATTCTATGTAAACCGAACTCATCAACTCAAATGGCTTTAATAAACCGGAAATATATTTTTTTCTGAAAAAATAAATACCCCACGCTCTTTCTAACATCTTCAAGAATCTTTGAGATTTTTTTCTGAAGAAAAAAAAATCGTCGAAATATGAATATTTTGAAAGGGGTGTGTATGAAATGGCCTTAATGAACCGGAAATGATTTTTTTCTAACAAAATAAATATTCCACGCACTTTCTAACATTTTCAAGAATCTATGAGATTTTTTTCAGATTTTTTCTGAAGAAAAAAAAATCGTCGAAATTTGAATATTTTCAGTAAAAAACAGTGATTTTCGTGAAAAATCCAAAAATCGCGAAATAACTTCAAATTATACCAAATTGTTCCTAATGAATGGGGGCATTAACTGTATAAATTTAAGCAATGTAGAAGAAATAGTTTTCGTACAGCAGGCGTGTAAATTTGGCCTTTGAAAAATGAGCTTAAATATTGTCCAACTTTGAGAATTTTTGTGGCTAAGTGCAAAGTCACAATTTTAACGATTTTAGTGACGAAATGTCGGTACATCCTTCGTGAATCCCATACTTTAAATTCCAATGTTCTACCTAATCTGTGAACAAAGTTATCTAAGTTTAAACAGAATCGCATCTAAACGCGTCGATCGGCGGCGCGTCTCGTACAAACTGCTCTCATAAGACTCCGTGTAAACGGAACTCATCAACTCGAATAGCTCAAATGAACCGAAAATATATTTTTTTCTGAAAAAATAAATACCCCACGCTCTTTCTAACATCTTCAAGAATCTTTGAGATTTTTTTCTGAAGAAATAAAAATCGTCGAAATAAAAATATTTTGAAAGTATGAAAATATGTGAATTTTCATGAAAAATCCGAAACTCGCGGAATTACTTCAAATTATACCAAAATGTTCCCAATAAATGGGGGCATCAACTCTATAAATTTAAGCAGTGCAGAAGAAATAGTTTTCGTATAGCAGTCGTGTAAATTAGACCTTTAAAAAATGAGCTTCAAAATTGTCCAACTTTGGGAATTTTTGTGGGCAAGTACAAAGTCACAATTTTAATGAGTTTTATGATGAAATGTAGATAAATCTTTCCTGAATCCGATACTTTAAATTCCATTATTCTATCACATCTGTGAAGAAAGTTTTTTTAGTTTAAACAACATCGCGTCTAAAAGCGTCGATCGGCGGCGCGTCTTGTATAAACCGCTCTCATAAGAATCAATGTAAATGGAACTCATCAATTCAAATGGCATTAATGAACCGGAAATGATTTTTTTAAGAAAAAATAAATATCCCACGCTCTTTCTAACATCTTCAAGAAGCATTGTGATTTTTTTTAGATTTTTTTCTGAAGAAAAAAAAAATCGTGGAAATTTGAATATTTTCAAAGGGATGTATGGAAAAAAGTGGATTTTCGTGAAAAAAACTCGTGGAATAACTTCAAATTATATCAAAATGTTCCCAATGAATGGGAGCATTATCTGTGTAAATTTAAGCAACATGAAACAAATTATAAAAAAATTGGGATTTTGAAAAATGGACGAAAAAAAAAAAATGTCGAACTTTTCGATTTTTTGTAGGCAAGTACTGTTAAGGATACTGTACTTGCCTACAAAAAATCGTAAAATTCGACATTTTTTTTTTCGTCCATTTTTCAAAATCCCAATTTCCAGGCCTGATATATAATTTGTTTCATGTTGCTTAAATTTACACAGAAGATGCTCCCATTCATTTTAATGATGAATTGTAGATAATTAATAATATTAATAATATAATAATAAATAATATTGTTATTGTGATTTATTTTTATTTTTTTTATTCTGTTTTAGTTTTTAATTTAATTTTTTATATTATTTGTTCATAATTCATTATTATTACATCTTAGTTAACATTGCGCATTGTTAGTAAAATATATATATTTTTTATAACTTTTCCCTGTAATTGGATGTATTTTCTGTTGGGAAATAAATACATAAATAAATAAATAAATAAATAATTTCTTCTCGAATATAATTCTTCAAGTTACAACATTCTATCGCATCTGTGAACAAAGTTATCTTAGTTTAATCAACAAGGTGGACGCCTTGTTGATTTTTCTGCGTCCACAACCATAAAAAAATATTACAAAAATAAATAAATTGTAATGAAGAATAAAGAATATATTAAATAAAAATGATTTATTTTCAAATCATTTTTATTTAATATATTTAAATAACTGTGACCAAGTGAATGAATAATACTCTTTTCTATTTATAAGAATAAAGAATTTCCAAGTGTGATTTTTTTTCATACATACGTTTATTTGTATTAAAAAATGCACATACATATTCAATTATTACATAATAATAGTACAATATATATATAATTTAAATCTCTCTCTTTTTAATTCATTTTTTTTTATAAATTCCTATACAAATTAGTGCTCAGTCTTTTATAAAATAAACACTCTAAAATTCTATCGTAATAATTAATTAAATAGCATCTAATTGTGTATTCACCGAAATGTCTACCCACAATATACCTTTGTTTCTTCTTGTTTCAATAAGAAAAACTCATTTCCTTTCATTCTTTTCCTTTTTATTTTTATGTTTCGATCAACTCAACATACAGAAGAAACAAACAACAATAACGCGGATTTTTAGTAATTTCGGTAAAATCAAATAATTAATGTTTTAACAGAGATAAATCTTGAATAGAATTACATTTCTTTTTCAACAGATAGATATATTTTTTTTTATTTTAATAAAACACAAACAACAATAAATTTAGTGAATGTGAAATTATTACAATATTCTTTTTTTTTACTTGTAAATAAAACTTTTTTTAAATCAATATTCTCACTATATTTCTTCCCTCCTATTTAAAACACAAACAACAATAAATTTAGTGAATGTGAAATTATTATAATATTCTGTTTTTTACTTGTAAATAAAACTTTTTTTTAAATCAATATTCTCACTATATTTCTTCCCTCCTATTTAAAACAAACAACAATAAATTTAGTGAATGTGAAATTATTATAATATTCTTTTTTTTTACTTGTAAATAAAACTTTTTTTTTAAATCAACATTCTCACTATATTTCTTCCCTCCTATTTAAAACACAAACAACAATAAATTTAGTGAATGTGAAATTATTATAATATTCTTTTTTTTTTACTTGTAAATAAAACTTTTTTTTTAAATCAACATTCTCACTATATTCTTCCCTCCTATTTAAATTTCATTCAATTTTGTTTTAAATTCACTTTATTCTTCGTGGATAATATAGAAAAAAACAAAATGTACGGCATTTTTTCTCCTCCTCGTTTTCTTCATTTTATATTCACTTCTTAATTACACGCTAAATATTAATTCTGACTTACTTCTTGTTTTTATTTTAACATTTAAGTGTGTACTTTTAATTTTAGTAAATATAAAAATATTTAAATACACAGATGCTCTAATTCGTCGTGTAATTATTATTATATATATATATTTAAAGTAATTTATGTGTCTTGTAGTTATTTACAAGAATAAAGACGCTTTAAATGACAAAAAATAAAAATTGTTTTTTTTAATCCTTATTAACTTCTTCCACAGTGTAAAAAAACGTACATAAACTTCACATCAATTCCGTAACAACTCTTTGTTATATATATTCCTCATGTGCAATATGAAAGGGAAAGTATTGTTTACTTTTCCCCTGTGAAATATGTTTTTTTTCTTCTTCTTCTCATAAGATGTAAATTAAAGTAATTCTTGGATATTCGAGGCGTTCACTTCGTGGTACATTTTAGATTTTGATGTAAAGAAAACACTTCACTTTTTTATACCACTTTTATTTTTAAAAGTTATTGAACCATTTTTAGTTGTTAATTAATTGAATTGTATTTTTTTCTGATATTTGTCCTTTCATGGTATATCTGTTGGACAATAAAGATTATTATTATTATTATTAAAGTGTTTTCTTTACATTAAAATTGAATTTTTACTTTTCCGTTATGAAACAGGGTTTCTTCTCTTCCCCATTCTTTTTCTCTTCTTTTCTCTGCTATTGTCTTCTCTTCTCTCACCTTGTCTTCTTTTCTCTCCTCTCATCGTTTCTTCTCTTTTCTTCTCACGAATGACAAATAAATGTGTTCCTCTCGTGTAAATGATGAAGAAATGATTCTCTTTTTCTTTTCTTCTCGTAGTATGTAAATTATTGTGTCTTTTACTTTTTCTTTATGAAACATAAGGTCTTCTCATTCCTATTTTTCTCTGATATTCTTTTCTCTTCTGTTCTCTTTTCTTCTCTTCTTTTCTCTTCTCATCTCTTCACTTCTTTTCTCTTCTCATCCCTTCACATCTTTTCTCTTCACTTCCCTTCCATTCTCCTATCTTTTCTTCTCGTAGTATGTAAATTATTGTGTCTTTTACTTTTTCTTTATGAAACATAAGGTCTTCTTCTCTTTCCTATTTTTCTCTGATATTCTCTTCTCTTCCATTCTCTTCTCTGCTCTTCCCTTCCCTTCTCTTCTCTTCTCTTCTCTTCTCTTCTCTTCTCTTCTCTTCTCTTCTCTTCTCTTCTCTTCTCTTCTCTTCTCTTCTCTTCTCTTCTCTTCTCCTCTCCTCTCCTCTCCTCTCCTCTCCTCTCTTCTCTTCTCTTCTCTTCTCTTCTCTTCTCTTCTCTTCTCTTCTCTTCTCTTCTCTTCTCTTCTCCTCTCTTCTCTTCTCTTCTCTTCTCTTCTCTTCTCTTCTCTTTTCTTCCCTTCTCTTCTTTTCTCTTCTCATCCCTTCACTTCTTTTCACTTCCCTTCCATTATCCTATCTTCTCTTTTCTTCTCTCGAGTGAGAAATAAATGTATTATTTTTGTGTTCCTCTCATGTAATACAAGTTAAAAATATTCTTTTTTTCTTCTTTTAACAACAACAATACATTAAATGATTTTATTTTTCTTTCTCCTTATGAAATATTTTTTATCCTCGCAAAATAAATAAAATAAAATGATTAGTCCTTTTTACATTCACTTAAAAATAAAAATTTTTTTTTTCTTCTTTTCACAAGAGATAAATTATTTTTTTACTTTCCTCTTATGAAATATATTTTGGCTAGAAAGCCAAAGGGCCCTCGAAAATATATTAAAAAGTGTATTATTTGTCTCATATATAACACCAGGGAAAAGTAGTTTCCTTTCTTCTTCTTACAAGAGAATAATATATATATATTCAATGACCCTTTCTACCCATATGGGTGTAGGGTTCACAAGAGAATAAACTAAAAATAAAAACTGTGCCGCAAATCCCTGTTTCAACAAAATCACCGCAGTTTCCTTCCACCCCGTCCTCTTTATTTTCTTTTGTTTTCAATCACAAAAAGACGGTAATATCGAACTGTGTACTAAAACTACGCCTATTATTAATGTTATTATTTTTTTATACTCAAGCAAGCTGTTATTTTTTTGTCTGTTATTCGTATCTACATTTACTTTCTTATTTCTTCGATTTTACACGCACTTAATATATATTTATCATTTATTTTCTTCTACATATATACATGCATACACTCTAGAAAGTCTAGAAAATAAAAACAGAGATGAAATCTAATTTTTTGTAATACATTTTTTTCTTCTTTTTAATTTGCCGTTCGTACAAAAATATTTGCTCCTTTGATTTTGTAATTCTTTTTTATTCAGCAATAAGAAAATATTCAGGGAAAGCAGATTTTTAATTAATGCGCCGAGTTTATTTTTTGTTTCTGGAAATTTTAAAATTTACAAGTTAGCTTATATGAAAAAAAGTGTTAATTTTACGTGATTTCAGCTTTTATGTATTATTTTTAAATGAATAATTTCCTTGCCTTTTAAGAACGTTCAAAACACTCAAATGAAGAATGCAAGTTTATAGTAAACAAGTAGTAAGAATGAAATAAAATGATATTCTAAAAAAAAATAATTGTGATCACATCGTCACAATTATCTTTTTTAGAATATCACAATCCTTTTTTCTATTAAAGAAAATAACTTTTTTTTCGTTTTCGATATTCACTATTTAATATAATATAGTAAAGAAGTAGTAAGAATGAAATAAAATGAAATTCTAAAAAAAAATAATTGTGACGATGTGACAATGAAATAAAATGATATTCTAAAAAAAAAAAAATAATTGTGATCACATCGTCACAATTATTTTTTTAGATATCATAATCCTTTTTTCTATTAAAGAAAATAACTTCTTTTTTTCGTTTTCGATACTATTAATTGTGGGGCACGAATAACATTCATTAAAAGTTTAGTATATAGCATGTTCCATTTAAAATAAAGTTTGTAGCGATTTCCGGTATTTCCGTTATAGAAAGTGGAAATATTTTCCATGAGAAAATCGCATTCAATTGTGCAATGTAGTTTTTTTTTATCATTGATCCTAGCATAGGAAATGCAGATTTTTTTTTTCAATTCCTTCTTTTGTCAGAAACCCCGTAAACATTTAATGGACGTTATCCGTAGCCCACCATGTATAAGAAACAAATTATTTTTATAATTTTTATTTTTTAAAAACTACAAAAAGATAACGTTTTTAATTTTTCCTATGTTCAATTAAAGACTAGATTATATTTTTTGTTTGTTTTATTTTGCATTATTAAATATGAATTCTTTCATGAATTTTTAAAGGACTATGAATCAAATCAAATTGTTTATTTTTTCTATATTCAATTATAGAAGAAACAAATTCTCTTTTATCTTTCTTAATTTTTGTATCACAGGCGTTTGAGGTGTAGCAATAAAAAGAAACGTATGTCGTTCTATCTTTCACATTTTTTTACGTGTGTTGTTTATTTATATTTCATATCGTTTTGAAAAAAAAAAAAAAAACAACGTGGAATTAAAGTCTCTAGAAGCTATTACCTATTCAATACTTTTTGTTTGTTTTATTTTGCATTATTAAATATGATTTAATTAAATAGTGTTTCTAATATGTTTTACAAAAAGTATATACGTTGGTTTATTCTTTTCGCCGAATATCACACATCACCCTATTTTACCCGTTTCCGCTTAAATTATTATTTTTTTTTCGTTCTGTTTTAATTTGGAATTAAAACGAAAGAAATTTAGAAGTTAAATCGAAGAAAATCCGGGTTTGATTAAATATCGGTGTAATAAAAAAATGAGGCGGAAAGATCATAGGTTAATAGCCAACTGGCAGAATTTTACAATATACATTGTAATATTTTATGTTATCAGTAGATTCATAATAAATTAAAGACGACGGAAGCGCCACCTTTTGCTTAATTTCAAGTGGCATCTTGAACGATTTGGGTCTACAAGGTAGACGACCGAGAATCATTGTTTCGTCCACTAAAGGAAGGCGAACTTGTTCTGTTTAAGCAAACAAGGAAAACGAAATTCACATTTAATGAAATGTTCAGTCAGCATTCATCTAGCGTATGGATAACTAGTTTCATTATCAGTAGATATTGTGTTACGTTTGTAAATAAAGATTTTGTAAATATAAAAAAAATGCATCACATCGAACCACTTTCCCCGAGATATCTCAAAATAAACTCAAGTTGTGATTTTTATAAATCGCATAATCCAGAAATTTTAATGAAATTCGTCTTTTTTTTTGGGATGTAATTAAAAATAATTCAAAAGCAAGTTTTTTTATACTGTAAAGCCCCTCAAAATAAAATCAAGTAATGATTTTTTGAATTCACAAAACACGCTGGAAATCCTTCGTTTAATTCATACAATTGAAAATACAAAAAGTACGGTTTTTTTTAAATACCCCGTATTTTTTTAGTTTTTTCACATATTTTGTAAGAGCAAGATTTCATGTATACTTTCAAAAAGCTTCATGAAGATAAGCCAAAAAAAATTCAAGTTTTCATTCATTCAATTCGCAAAACGTAGATAATTTTTTTTAAATCCTTCTTTTTTTGCTTAAAATTGAAAATAACTCAAAAACTACAGATTTTTTTGCATATTTTGAAAGAGGATGGTTTGTTTGATACCTCTAGAAAGTTTCATTAAGATATCTCGAAAGAAATTCAAGTTTGCATTCATTGAATTTGCAAAACGTAGAAAATTCGTTTAAAATCCTTCCTTTTTTTCGCTTAAAATTAAAAATAACTCAAAAACTACAGATTTTTTTGCATATTTTGAAAGAGGATGGTTTGTTTGACACCTCTAGAAAGTTTCATTAAGATATCTCGAAAGAAATTCAAGTTTTCATTCATTGAATTCACAAAACGTAGAAAATTCGTTTAAAATCCTTCCTTTTTTTCACTTAAAATTGAAAATAACTCAAAAAATATAGATTTTTTTGCATAGTTTGAAAGAGGATGGTTTGTTTGATACCTCTAGAAAGTTTCATTAAGATATTTCGAAAGAAATTCAAGTTTTCATTCATTGAATTCGCAAAACGTAGAAAATTCGTTTAAAAACCTTCCTTTTTTTCACTTAAAATTGAAAATAACTCAAAAACTACAGATTTTTTTGCATATTTTGAAAAATGATGATTTGTTTGACACCTTAAAAAAGTTTCATTAAGATATCTCGAAAGAAATTCAAGTTTCCATTCATTGAATTCGCAAAACGTAGAAAATTCGTTTAAAATCCTTCCTTTTTTTCGCTTAAAATTGAAAATAACTCAAAAAATATAGATTTTTTTGCATATTTTGAAAGAGGATGGTTTGTTTGACACCTTTAGAAAGTTTCATTAAGATATCTCGAAAGAAATTCAAGTTTCCATTCATTGAATTCACAAAACGTAGAAAATTCGTTTAAAATCCTTCCTTTTTTTCGCTTAAAATTGAAAATAACTCAAAAAATATAGATTTTTTTGCATAATTTGAAAGAGGATGGTTTGTTTGATACCTCTAGAAAGTTTCATTAAGATATCTCGAAAGAAATTCAAGTTTCCATTCATTGAATTCACAAAACGTAGAAAATTCGTTTAAAATCCTTCCTTTTTTTGCTTAAAATTGAAAATAACTCAAAAACTACAGCCTTTTCTTTTGCATATTTTGAAAGAGGATGGTTTGTTTGACACCTCTAGAAAGTTTCATTAAGATATCTCGAAAGCAATTCAAGTTGTGATTTTTTTAATCGCAAAACTCAGCGAATTCACCCTTTTTGCCATAAAATTGTAAAATAACTCAAAAACTACAGATGAGGTAGTTTTCGTTTTTTACATATTCTAAAAGAGGAAGGTTTGTTTGATATCTCCAGAAAGTTTCATTAAGATATCTTGAAAAAAAAAAAAAAAAAATAGAAATTGTGAGGTTTTAAAATCGAAAACAGAAAATTCGTCCTTTTTGGTATAAAAATGAAAATAACTCCAAAACTTATTTGTTATTGTTTGCATATTTTGAAAAAGGAAGGTTTACTCAATATCTAATTACGACATCTCAAGATATTTTCAAGTTGTGATTTTTTTAAATAGTAAATCACAGAAAATTCGCTTAAAATTCACCCTTTTTGGCATAAAATTGAAAATAACTCAAAAATGATTTGTTATTGTTTGCATATTTTAAAAAAGGAAGATTTGCTCAATATCTCATTACGACATTTCAAAATATTTGTGATTTTTTTTAAATAGCAAATCACAGAAAATTCGCTTAAAATTCACCCTTTTTGGCATAAAATTGAAAATAATTCAAAAAATAGGGATGGGGTATTTTTTGTTTTTTGTATATTCTGAAAGATTGAGATTTCAAGAATATTTCCAGAAAGTGTCATTAAGATAACCCAAAAAGAAAATCAAGTTATGATGCTTTAAATTCTCGAAACTAAGAAAAATTGTTTGAAATCCTTCATATTAGACTTGAAAATAAATCAAAAACAGCTTTTAACATATTTTAAAATAACAAGAGTTATAAAATATTAATATCCTACACCAATATGTGGTAGAAGTTTATAAAATTATATATATATAAAATATTAATGGTAACAATATTTAAAATTTGTTTTTCTAAACTTTTGGTTGTTTCCTTTTTTTTATTTCAAAACGATAAATAATCAAAACAAGATTTTCTTCTTATAAAGGAGTAAAGCTATCAAGTTATGATTGATTCGTTTCTTTCATAAAATATTCAAAGATCACTAACAGGTTTAAAATATTTTCTTACATATAGAGTTTTTATTTATTCAAAGTAACAAAGTACAAACAGAATGGACGAAATAACTTTTTTTTAAGTTTCTTCCTTTCGTCCGGAGATAAAGTCGTGTATTTATTAGAGTCATTGTCTGATTAAAAGTGAATTATGAAAAATAAGATAGTTACGATTTTTTCCAATTGCATTTCCCTATTGATTAAATGAGATTCACCAAATCTAAAAAAATGTTCTTGTTAGAAATATATCTTAGATTATCTGACAGCGGTCAAATGATTTAAATGAGAAATTTATTTAAGCTAAAGGGAATCGAATTTGAAATAAAGAAAAAATTGTAAGTAACAAAAAATAAATACATATGGTGACCCGTTTTAATTCATCGAGTAGAATATCTCGACAAATATTTATCGACAAAAAAATGTTTCCGACAAAAGTTTAATGGTTTCGAGGGGACATCCGATGCTGTTAAAAAATATTCATTGAACATTTATTTAAATCTTAAATGGGAAAAAAAAAATTATTACAGATTCTCATTCTACACCGAAAATGATAAAAATATTATCTGAGGATTTTTTTCGAAATCTTGATAGATGGCGCGGTATTCGCAAAGTTAAATCCTAACCAATGTCGTTCATGTAAAATATGCATCGTACAAAAGTTTAATGATGGGGACATCCGATCTTATAAACTTTGAAATCTTAAATTGACACACATATTAATTATTAAGATTTCAAAGTTAACCACACCTCCCGCCCCTATAAGTGACAGTGAACATTTTTTAAAGCGTCAGATGTTCCCCTGGAAACCATTGTATTTTTATCCGAAACATTTTTATGTACGACGCATAATTATCGAGATATTCCACTAGGGGAATTAAAATGTGCCAGCCTGTATATTGAAACAAGGTGTATATGTTGTTCACTGCACTCTTGATGAAACGAAATTAAAACATTAGGTAATTTCAAATTAAAACATTCTAGAGAAAAGTTCTCGGTCATATTGTAAGTTGAGGTAATCCTATATAGAGTTAGTGTTAAAAAATAAAACATTGAGAATACACCCATAAGCGCAGAATATTTCAGCAATATTGCACCAGCGTTACAATGTTGCAGATTACTTTGCATGACTGACGCAACGTTGATGTTATGATACATTGCAATGTTGCTACACCACTGCGGTGCAATATTGCATTAGTGATGGTCTTAGCAGCATTTTTAAAGGACGCGTGGAAAATCAAAGTTCAGACATAACGAACGCATCGTTTCCCCCGGCAGAGGTCGCCTCAAGCGTTTAATTGGAGGGATGGTCCTAGCAGCCTTTATAAGAGACGCTCCATTTTTCCCGACAGAGGTCGCCTCAAGCGTATAATTAGAGGGATGGTCGTAGCAGCGTTTTTAAGGACGCGTGGAGAAATCAAGATTCAATTCAGCCCATACGAACTTCACAGATGCTACACCAATGCGGTGCAATTAGGTTAATTTGAAATTGAGACAAAACAATTTCAAATTAACCTTGTACTCTCCTGGTCAGTACATCGATTAAGGTTAATTTGAAATTGTTTTGTCTCAATTTCAAATTAATAACTGTTTAAGACCCTGTGTATGTTGTTACTAGCGATGTTACTAATAGTGGGTCACATTTATGAGAACACTATTTACATATCTTGCAGTGATCATGTATTGCAGTAATCATGCAATGTAATTTTGCAGCAATCACACAATGCAATATTGCAAAAGGCGGACATTTTAATATTGTAGCTACATTGCATCCATCTTGCTGCAATGAATGCGCAATATTTATGCAACCTTTCTGTGCTGCATGGACAACTAGAATTAATTGAATCAATAAAAATGATCCTACCAAGTATATATTGTAAATTTGTTTATATATATTTTTCATTAATCCATTCATTTTGAGTGTGTTTATGTGTGGCCCCTATTCACCCAACTATTTACTTTTGCAAGTATTATCATAACAAAATAAATCTAAGATAAAATAAATAAAAAAAGAAAGAAAATATTATTTGTTTATTTATATATATATATAAATTTATATATAATGAATTTTAAAGTGTCTTAATTGAGCATTAATAAAAGACACAACAACAAAAAAATAAAAATACTATCCCTATTATATTTGTTACGGCATATTTATTTTGGGATTATCTCTAATTGCCTGTATGTAAATCGATTAATAAAATAATTCTAAAACTCCAGACGAGATTCACTTAATTGCACAATAGATTCAATTCACGCATTCACATCCAATGCATCCGCTCGATCCGAAAACCAGAAAGAACCGGGAGTGGGGGAGAAAGATAGCCAATCTAATTGACTTCAGTTCAACGCGTAACTTACAAATAAGTACATATAGAATATTATGGTGTTTGATTAACTTCATTCTTCCCTTTGTTTTAATATACTCAAATACGCACACTCGTTGGCCTTTTTTAAAAAAGCCTCCACCGTTATTTTTTTTTTCTTAATCTTTTCCTCCTTTCACGTCTCGACGCAAAAAACAACGATTAATATGAAATTTGTAATTAGCACGATTTGGTGGTGTGTGTTTGGTTGCTGTTATTTTTTTTTTATATAAATATTTTTTATTTGAAACTGTTCTGAAGCGTGCGCTGAACACATGGTATTTACGGTGGTAGCGGGGGGTCTCTTCCTCCGTGGCCGCCCTCTCATATGATCACGCAGCATCTGCAGTATTTTTGCCGGGAGCCGCCGGCAGAGGGCGGCGGCGTCACTGGGGCGAAATAGGCGTGGACCTTGATGTTCGGCAAATGATTCTAAAAACAAAAAGTTTTAAATAAATAATGAAAAATACTACCGAACAGGCAGAAAGACCTATGTTTTTTTTTTTTTTGGCCCATGACAGACTACTAACACAATTGTACATATTGTTATAATAAATTTTGTAAAATTTTGTTGTCATATTGTCTGAATAAAGATGTTTGTATATATATACAACTAAACTTTTTTTTAATGGACATTAATAAAAAAAACACTTGTAAACCTTGATTTTTTTTCACGCCAAGTGCATTTAATTTTAATAACCCATTGGTATATTGTATTGTGCGGAATGGATAGCGATACTTGGAACCATTTAAGGCAAGAGTTTAAGGAAGTTAGTGGGCAATAGACGAGAGGAATGAGGGTGGAAGAATGGATGAGAGAAGACTGGGCAGATGTAAAGATTGTGGCGAGACTGAGATAGGAAAAAAAAAAGAGATGTATGAGGGTAGAATATGTGTTTATTTAAGTCTATTGTAATTAATTTAATTAATTAAATTTAGCTAAAGAAAGAATAAGCGAGTAGCAAATAATTTGTATTGAATTTTAAAAACACTTAAGGGTATAAAAGATAAAATAATGAATGCCAATTTTGTTTTCCGATATATTATGATGCAGCCAATATAAGTCTTCAACTACTTCTTCTATTTAAATAAAACATACATATCCTCAATCAAGCTACATTTTTTTATAATTTCAAGATAGGTTAAATCTGGTAAATCTCTAATATTTTTACTTACTCTCAATCTTTTGATCCCCACACGAGTAATGAGCTGACAATCGTACAATTCGACCCTCTGCAAATTGTGGCACGACGTGAGGTGTTCCAAGGAAACGTCGGTTATCAACGGACAGTTGTCCAACTCCAGAACTGTCAGATTTTCAGCGGCACACGGGGACATCGACAGGTGCCGGATGCCTTCGTCTGTTATTAGCTCACAGTGCGACAAGGTCTGAAATAACGATAAAGAATAAATTCGCAATCGAAATTAATTTCGCTTGATTGACGGCAATGTTAATCCAATGAGTACCGTCACAATTTCATAAAAAATATTACTTACATTTTCTGACTGTACCGTGTCTATTGTTAGGTATTCCTAGGTAAAATGTTTCGCCTTTCCAGGCATGACAAGTAATCATCTTGCCAATTTTGGTGTAATCATCATGATGTAGGAGGCCATAAATAAAGCCCAAAAATTAGTGTTTCTCCGTGGTTTGCCATGGAGTAAGTAAAGAAACGATGAAAGTAGTGGTATTTTAGATTCGACGCCCCCTACCACCTCTCATGTCTCTATACATAGCCAGACTAGAGTCAAGCTCAACAGGGACTTCTAATTTTTCCAAGACCGTTCCCTTGGCAATGGTTTCGCTAAATAATAGATAGGGACAGAGGGAATCTCGTTAATCCATGTCACTAATTAGTTGACGAGGCATTTGGCTACCTTAAGAGAGTCATAGTGCACGCCATCTATGGCTCACTTTGTACATTAGCGTCTTTTGTGGTTAAATTTTTTCAACACGGCGATTTGTATTAAATTTATAATGTAAATTACAAATGTTGATATATTATATTGTGCTTTTAGGAATTACCAAAAAACTGTTATAAACAATAAAATGTAGCTTTAATTATGTTAAAAGTTTTTTTTTTAAACATACAACAATACTTGTTTGATTATTACTTAAAGCTACTTTGGTAGTAAGGAAAACATTCTTTCTTTCTTAATCTTATCCTCTTTTACCCGTATTGGGTGTCGATAAGTGAGACATACAAAATAATAATAATGTTACGTATAATGATGGTTTAATATTGTTGCCATGTAATCAGTGAAAAAATTATTTAGTAGGATTAAATCTTCCCACTGGACAATTCTTAGGTAAGTAATATATTTTTTTGATTAATAATTTATCGTTTGAATATTTTCTAAACAAAGTTCCATTTCGAATCAAGGAAAAACTTACCAAATATTCTATCCGAGGGCATGACATAGCTAACTGCATTAGTGTGTTGTCTGTGATTAAAATACACTCATCCAGATCCATTTTTTCTAAATAGCGGCAACTCTGAAACAGAAAAAATGAAGGTTCGAGATTTCCAAAACAATTTTTAAATTGAAATTCACTCTGCATCGATTGAAACATTTGAAGAAATATTGTATTAAATAATTTATGATTAAAGAGCATTGTATATACATTTCTACACCTACAATAGTTTCAACAATCCTTTTTTTTAAAATAATTAATAAATTATTTCCACATTTAGCTCCGTGACTCTTGACTTACGTTACGTAAGTACGTTAAACAAATGCACATTAAAACAACTACTTTCGGGGCAAATACCCAAATAAATAATTTATTAATTATTTTCAAAACATTTTTATTTAATTTATTTATAAAATTTAATTTAGTGCAAGGTTTTTTATTTTTTTTAAATGCCAGATAAAAAAATGATGTAAATAGAAAAGTGTAATAATTTTCTTTATTTAGTATTTTATAAATTTAATTTAGTGCAAGGTTTTTTTTTTTTGCCAGATAAAAAAATGATGTAAATAGAAAAGTGTATTAATTTTCTTTATTTAATATTTTATAAATAAAGAAAATGAATACACTTTTCTATTTACATAAATTTTTTATCTGGCATTTAAAAAAAAATAAAAATAAAAAACCTTGCACTAAATTAAATTTTATATAAATAAATTTGAAAATAATTAATTACGATAGAACGTCCTCATTAAGAATTATTTATTTTTTTTGTGTACTACACTGTATAAACTTTTGTTATGTTCTTGCAAAGTTAATTGTTATCGTTATTAACAATTAAATTATGATATATACAGGGTGTTTCAAGTTCGATTCAAACCATGGGAATTATACTTATTGTAATAGATAGAAAAAAGCGGTACATTTTGATGTGACAAAAAACAATATGGCTTCCATAAGAAATAAGAAAGTTCATGATGATCCAAACGAATTGAAACGTGCTATTAAGAAAATAACTATTCGATCAATTACATCATAAAAAAATGTTATAAGAATGTCTTAACTGTATTGGAACATTGCTTTAAATAACAAAGAAATAAAAAAAGAAAATAGATTTTTTTAGTTTTCATTTTTCTTGAAAACAAACTCAGCACAGTTTTTTCAACGGGACATTAATTAGCATGAAATTCTGCAAAGGGCCAAATTTTAACCTACCTCTTATAATAAGCGAGATCCCCATGACTAGAATTTATAATAATAATATATATATATATATATATATATATATATATATAATCTAAAATCCCCATCTACCATAATGGTGGTGTAGGGGAGATAATAATAATAATGCTGGTTGAATATTTTATTCATTAATTTGGTATCCACAATTTCAACTTCAGATTAATCTTGTGGAAAGTGTGCAACGAAGATTTCTTAAATTTCTATACCTGAAGAATGAGGGGCATTATCCTGAGCGATGATATGATCATTCTCGTTTGTTTGGCAAATTTAATGTCGAAGTACAAGTCTAGTATCTCATTTACACATAAACTATTTAATAATCATATCGACAGCCCCGATATTTTACAACTAATTGGTTTGCATATTCCTACTTTCAACAGAGTAAGACTACATTTAATATCAATCATAATAGATTGAATTTTGGCGCTAAATCACCCATCAGCATTACTTGTAATAACTTTAATCAACCACCTCCAACTTGTGATATCTTTGTTGAATCACTAAAATCCATAGTTGCTTTATGTCAATCAAATAATTAGGTTTTTATTATTTTCTTTATAATGTTAAAAATAGTGTATTTTAAAATACACATAAAATATTGTTAAAATACACTATTTAAACATTATAAAGAAAATAATAAAAACCTAATTATTTGATTGACATAAAGCAACTATGGATTTTAGTGATTGTTGTATACTGTCTTGTAATTGGGAAATAAATATTATTATTATTATCATCACAAAAAAAAACATATTTTTATTTAATTTATTCTGTATATAATTAATTACTCTTTTTCTATTATAAAATTACACTCAATGACGTAAGGTTATTAAGAAAACAATACTCCTTCACATTTTTGTTTTCCTTTGATAACTGTCTAACAAAACGAAACATGTCTGAATATAATATAAATAAATATTGTGAAACAATTTCAAATGTATTCTTAATAACCTTAGATGAATTGCGTATAATAGTAATAAGGCTACTGATGAGATTCTAATACTTCTTGTTAGAATTCATATTGAGTGACTAACCTTAGCCAAGGCTTGAAATCCGGTGTCGGTGAACTGGGAACAGCTGGCGACCTCTAGGGTCGTGAGCAGCGTGCATTTCTGCGCGAGCGCGATCAGCGAGGCGTCAGTCAGCTGAGTACAGTCGGACAGACAGAGGTAGTGTAACTTGCCGCACCTCTCGGCCAGCTGTTGCACCGCCTCGTCCCTCACGTTCTACAGAGCAACAACAGAACAAACATTTCGTAAACTAGAAACATAAGAGAGAGAACAAAGGTATGTCATGAAAAAATGAAATGTTGTAGAGGAAGTAGCAGTTTAATAACAAAATATGTGGATTGGTTTGGGGGAGTGTACCTCAGACAAATCCACATTTTTGTATAAATAAACTACTCAATATTTTAATTGATACACTTATTTAACATGCAGTAAAAATTAGCAACCCTTCTTAGGTATTTGGCATGATTTTCTACATAATCATGATTGTGTTTCGGAATACAAACTAATGATTATCGTAAAAAATGAAACAAGTATCCTTTTTCTAATTTTTTTTTTTTCATACTTCAAGTGTACATTTCGTCCACCAAGTTTTACTTGAAAACTATTCATAATGTCCAATCTGTGGACGAAATGTACATTTAGAAGTACAAAATAAATAAGTGCAGAAAAAGGATACTTGTTTTATCCTTAACATTAATTCTACTTATCTTTACGTAACTCAAAACAACAATGGCTATCGAATGACCATATACTATCAAATAAGTAAAAATATGTTGATCAACTGATAGTAAATTGTCACTTATACACGTTGTCCCCTAAAATTTTGAATACATATATTTGAATATAAATAGTCGAGATTCAATACCAACACATAACATTTCTCATTTGGATTGAGTGAGTTACGTGAAGATGATAATAACTTTAATAAAAAAAAACACTTAGAATCCTTTCTTCACTATTTTCATCTGGTGAAAAATAAAAATAGTGAAGAAAGGATTCTAAGTGTTTTTTTATTAAAGTCAAAACATTTCTCATGTTCAAAATTTTAGGGGACAATTTGTATATGTTGTTCTAAGTGTACCAGTTCAAATGTTGAGCAGTTTATAACGAAATAGAACAATTTATGCCAATATCATTAATGCACAATGAAGTATAAGCCTTAAAATTTAATAATCCTCATTTTTGTAGTTGATTGATGATGATAAAAAAAAGGGTCCATATACACTTGTTGGTTGAAACATTTAATCGAGAAAACAAAAAACCGTTCAACTGTCTTCATCAAGATATTGCACGTGTTCCATGTTGGTCTGTTGAGGTTCGAAAAACCGAAATGGCCATCACCAGTTATCCGTACGGTAAATAAAACGATTTTATATTACAATATTATAATAAGTTAGAATCATTGAACCTAATTCATTCGAAAATTGACGGGTTGCTTTATATCCATACTTACACAACAACCTTTCAAATTGACAACCTCCAATTGCGGACAAAACCTAGCCAAACAAATCACCGCCTTCGACGCGATCTGCTTGCAGCCCTTGCTTATGAAGTTCCTCAACCGTGGGCAACCCCTCGCCAACGCTTCAACCCCGTTTTCAGTGACGTTGCTGCACCAGCTGATGTTAATATGCGTTAATTGTTGACAACCATCGCTGAGAGACTTCAGCGAGAGGTCCGTGATCGAGGCGCAGGAGTCCAGGTTGAGGCGTTGCAGTTTCGAGCAGTGCTTCGAGAGTGACTGACAGGTCGAGTCGGTGAGGCGCCTGCAGTCGTTCAGGTTGAGGTCCTCGATGTTCGGACAGAGTTGCGCCAGCATCTTCATCGAGCTGTCGCCGATGGACTGGCAACCGCGCAGGGAGAGCTGTCTGAGGAAGCCTCCGCATCTTCGCGAGATGTTTTCGATAATTGGACCCTGGAATTAAATAAGTATTGATATTCTGCATCGTTTTATATCATTCAAATAATGAAGACGTTTTTAAAACAACCGCAAAAATGATGCAGGAGTTGCAATGATTGGTTCTTATTAATTTTTTTTTCTCTTAATTTTTCTTACTTCGACGTCTTTTTGAAATTCGAACAGATCTATCCGTTGCCAGTTAGAGCCGTCCAAGGCGAGGACGTTCCAAGCCCTCGAAACTTGAGCGCACCGGCACAGGGATACCACGTCGAGATAGGAGAATATGCGCAGCAGCAACTCCTTCGGGAGTTTCTTGTTGATGGGCGCCTCATCGTCCGCAAACACCTTCGTCAACTGAAACAACAAGGTTCATCAAAATTAAAATCGAATTTATGAAAATGCAATAATTTCAAGTCACGTTCTTGACCTTGACTTTACAGCCCTGAATACCAGCCACAATGTATTTTGCTGCTACTACTCCTATCCCGAAAGATATTCTCATTTTGTTTGTTGTCCCAATCAGGTTGATTATTTCCACTTTTGTCTCTTTTTACCTAAACTGCTTCGGACATCCTTTATTTTGCTGCTACTAATTGTGTTAATTTTTTATCCCATATGAATGTGAATAGAAAATCACATCATATTGGACGAACAGTTTGTTTTGAAAATCACATATGTGAAGAATGTAAATTCTTCTGAGCGTAGCAAAACAATTGCAATTAATAAAAAGTTGAAAATCACAATCAAATTTGTTTTTTAATAAAAAGGTGTGATAAGAGATGGCCCTGACATACACGAGAAGCGGCAAGGAATAGTAGAAAGAGAGTAGCACAGAGAGCATGACGCGCGGTAGAACGAAACAATAAATCTGTGCATTCAATAAATAAACCGCTCAAAAGTTAATTAGTTGTTTTATTAACAGCCACTACGAACATAACAGTTTTTGTAGAATTACGTGAAGAACAAGACAATTTCGCAACAAACTGTCATAAACTCTTAAATTCACCATAAAAAATGTGTTCGCTGTGAAATTATTATTTTGCCATGATTTTGTGACTTTATAACAATTTTATTGTAATTCCCCATCGGTATAGAATACTATGAATCTAAGATTATTTAATATACAGTGAGGATATTAAATAAAAATGATTTAAAAATAATTAATAAATTATTTCCACATTTAATAACATTAAATAATTTCACATTTAATGAAATTAAATTAAAATTTAATTAAATGTGAATTTCGTTTTCCTTGTTTGCTTAAACAGGACAAGTTCGCCTTCCTTTAGTGGGCGAAAGAATGATTCTCTGTCTACCTTGTAGACCCAAATCGTTAACGATGCTACTTGAAATTAGGCAAAAGGTGGCGCTTGCGTCGTCTTTAATTTATTATTAAATAATTTATTAATTATTTTTAAATCATTTTTATTTAATATATTTAAATAACTGCGACCAAGTGGATGAATACTATTTTCTATTTATACAGTGAGGATTTTATTTCATCGAACAAAGCCCTATATGCCGTTTATGACATCGATAATATTTTACTGCTTAGTTGAATACTATGCATTAGTGAATTTCGAACCTTGTAGTTAACCAAGGTGGATTCACTTCAACTATCTTAAGATAAATCTTTTCTAAAAAAAAAGTTTAATCTGTCTTAAATAGCATCGGATGAGGAAATAATCAATTTTGAACAATGATTGATAGACCTATCTTAACCTAGGCAAGATTTTTTATGTCGGGATTTATCTAATCAGCAATTACAACAAAACATTTTTTATCTCATAAAGTAAACAGCCGTTGAAGTAGAAGTTGCGGTGGATTTAAATTGCGTTTCCATTTCCTCAATTGATAACAGCAATTAGAACGTCATAATCCGGTTTTTGTTTTATTTACGAAACATAATCCTGCTGTTTTTTTCTTAGAATTAAAGCAGAAAACTTCTGGGATATTGCATATTCTTCAAGGTGTAATTGTGTGAGTATCCTTTAATTTTTCGCATTACTTAGTCAGTATAATAAAGTGCTATTTGTGTTGGTTTTTGTACTTTGTAAGACTATTGAAGGCTTAAATTTCGACGTCACCCCTACACCACCATTATGGTAGATGGGGATTTTAGATTATATATATATATATAAATTTGGACGTGTCTACAGTTGGATTAAAATAAATAAATACGCAGATAACTTACAAGAACGGGTTTTTTAGTATTCAATCCCTTGTTATGGACTAAGTTGAATTAGTGCACGTTTGTAGATCCCATGAATATTGAATATAGAGACTCTGAGTTCCACGAATCTCATCTTTAGAATCTTGATACTATAAATGCGTTCTGAAAAATTTTGTTGTAATGAATATTGACTAGAGTTTGAATTCCATAAATATTGACACCCCACTATAGGTTGCAGAACCGAGAATTCAGTACATATCCCATAAATATTGACTCAAAAAATGTAGTCTCTGAGTTCCACGAATCTTGATTTTGAAAAAACCTACTATAGGTTTTTTCTACACTATGTTGAATTGAGTGCAAGTTTTATTAATATTGGCTCTAAGAGATTAAGAGAGACTTTGTGCTCCACGGTTCTCGATTAGACAGTTGATATATCACTATGTTAAACGGTGTATACATTAGTGGCGCCATCTATATGGTTTACATTGCTATCAGTGCAGAAAGTGTAAAAGTGCTGCACTGGTTCATCTAAACGGTCAAATTTTATGAATGCGGGTTCATTCCATATCTTTAGCTATACTCTGTACGCTCTCTTTGTTTGGATATCGTGTTCTACAAAAGTTATTATTCGATGAAAAACGACAAATATTTGCATTCGACAGAAAGACCTCTGGTCGATAGCCATTTAACAATTAATTTTTGTGTGATATACATAATCAATGTTTGTTACCTTATTGTAAACTTAATTGTTAATAAAGATTGTTATACATATATTTGCATTCGCAACAACAAAAAACACAGGAAATCGAGTTTGAAACTTCTTCGATAAAATGTTTGCAATTCCCAATTAAAATCATTACAAAAAAAATCAGTTTTGTTTAATTCTTCAAAAATAATCATTTAATATTAATTATTAATAATAACAATAATATTTATTTCTAGTGTAAACAATACATATAAATATACATACAATTTATGGTTCTGTTTTTTTCAATTGTGGCTTAAACTATAGCTTTGCTTAAATACGGCAATGTCGCTAAACAAATGTACAAACAGGTGAAATATTTGTTAAATGGTATATAGCCCTTTATAAATAAGAGAAAGAAAATTTGAAGTTTAATTAAACCAAGCTTGAGCCATAATTGAAACAACGGGGATATTATGTGTTTATAAAAAAGTGGAATTTAAATTAATTAAACAAAACGCTCCATATAATTTATTCGCAAAAAAAAATGCTGTGTACAGTAAATAATATGTCATCGACTCGTATATGTATGTGGGAACCTTGCGGAGTAATGAATTTACGGAAACCCGACACCGAAAATAATTATGAATGCGAAAGTCAAGGTCGCGGAATTTCGAAACGAAACGAAACGTCGTCGTCGGTTGAATTTTTGTTGATTTTACATTTCCCGGTGTAAACAAACTCGAATAAACAAAACACTGGCGAGAAAAAAATTGCACAACGGCTGTGGGAGAGAGGAGGTGATGTGTTCGGGAATGGTAGTAGGGTAACGTGGGAAAAACAACAAAGGACGTCACGGGAATGGATGATTTTAGGGTTTGGAATGGTGGTCGGGGATTATCTAGGTTTGGTTTTCGAGCGGTGTTTGTTGTTGTAAATGCGTGTTACGTGCGTCGGGATGAGTACGAAAACAAATGAGCGACGTCGGATGTTTGACGTTTCTGAATCAGCTGTTTTTCGGCGATCGGGGGGACGGACGGAACACAAAGGAATATGGTGGTGTTGATTTGTTCTGATTAGGATTTGTTCCTACCTCGAATTTGTTCCTAGTCGCATAACTCATTGTTTTTGTTCGGGTTCTTTGTTTTATTCGCCGTTTATTAACTGGGTTCGGTTTCGTGGACGCGTCGTCGGGCACGTTTGTGGGGCATTTATGCACTGGAGGTGGTGCCCTGCCGTGTGTTGTTTGTGTCGTTTCGGCCGAGACGGCCCGAACGCCGGGCCGGCTTTTCGCGAGACTGGTAGTAGTGCGACGACCTTGGCCGGCACCGGCACCGTCCTGCTGGTCCGGGGTTGTTGCTTGTGTGTGTGCGCTCCTCTCTCTGTTTACGGCTGTTGGGATAAAAAAAGAAGAGCGCAACGAAAACACCGACGCCTCCCCCTGTTTCTCGGATTGATTCCGGGGGGTCGATGTGCCGAAAATGTTGCCGCCGCAGACGTTGGGGAATTATTCATTTTCGGTCCCCATCCCCACACCGACGACCTTCCCGCCGCCCGGCTCCTGGAATTTTAATCGACGCCACGTTTACTCGAAAGATGGTGTCATCCATAACAATCCAGCACAGTATTTTACTTTTAAACAAATTGTTCTTCATTTATCAATCATAAACAAAATACTTACTCAATTCCAACAGGAAACCAAGGAAGCGCCATTTTGTCTTACACCATATCACGAATCGCAAATTATTTTCATTACACTTCATTTATAAAATGTTGTCTTGTTGATTGCTTATTTAAAGTGTAATAGAAGACTTTATGTAAACAATCAACACTCGACTTGAAGTATGAAAGTTAACATTTTCACAACACTCTACATATAAACAACTTTTGTTTTAAATGCGTCTTAAAATGAACAAACTTGACAACCATGCGCCACTCGCTTTCAGTTGTGCATGATTTTAACACTTTACTTTTCCAGTACTTAATAATCATCCAATTCCACGATGGAAAGATATCTCCATCAAATCTATAAAAACGTACAGGTAAGCTAAACCTACCCACCCGATAAATTCTACTAAAATAACATTGCAATATTACATGAACTCACCGAGCAAGGAATATCCTTTCCTCCATAAAGAAACTTCTTTGTGATAATAATGCATTTTTTGTATATTATATTTTTTTTCAGTTAATAATTTATAAGTAAAACTTGCTTTTTATGTTTCACAGAATTGTTTGTGTAAACAATTTTTGTTTAGATATAAACAAACATGGCAACGACGCATGGCTGCCATGTTTGTTTACTCCGCCGTCCATTATTTTACACCAATTCCTAGTACTTATTAATCATCGAATTCCACGACGGAAGGATGTGCTCCTCAAATCAATAACACACAGGTAAGCCAAACTTTACCACTATACAAAATGTGCTTGAAAAATATTGCATTATTATTACAACATGGTAGCATCCAGCAAAGAATATTCATTGCGCCATGATGAAACGTCCATGTAATAATATTAAAGAAATGTATTTTTGTTGTATAATTTTTTTCTCAGTGGATAATTTATAAGTAAAACATTATTTTTGTTATGTTTCACATATTTTTTGTTTGTGTGAACAATTTATGTCTTTAAACCGCCTCGAAATAAACAAATATGGCAACGACGCATGGCTGCCATGTTTGTTTACTCATACGTCCATTATTTCACTTTTTCTCACTACTTATTAATCATCCAATTCCACGATAGAAGGATGTGCTCTTCAAATCAATAACACAGGTAAGCAAAACGTAACCGCTAGATAAAATGTACTGAAACATCAATATTACAAAGCATCGAGCAAAGGATATTATTTACGCCATAATGGGCCGATTCACAATCGTCCGGGAACAGAATGGAAACGGATCGTATACAAAAAAGTCGTAAGTCGCCTTCCTGGATGATTGTGAATGGAAATACATAAATTTATTGATTCATATTTCCCGTTTCGGAGCGATTGTGAATCGGTTCCATATAACATTAGTGAAATGTTTTTTTAAGTTAATTTTGCTCGGGCAGATTTGCAATCGTCCGGGAACAGAACGGAAACGGATCGTATACAGAAAAGTCGTAAGGCGACTTACGACTTTTCTGTATACGATCCTGGATGATTGTGAATGGAAATACATAAATTCTATGATTCATATTTCCCGTTTCGGAGCGATTGTGAATCGGCCCCATGTAACATTAGCGAAATGTTTTTTTAAGTTAATTTTGTTGTTTAATTTATAAGTAACAATTATTTTTTGTTATGTTTCACAGAATTATTGTTTGCGTAAACAACTTTTGTTTTAAAACCACCTCGAAATAAATATAGTTGGCAACCATGCGTCACTCTCACTCAGCCGTCCATTATTTTACACAGATTACCTTTTTTCCAGTACGTGTTAATCATCAAATTCCGCGTCGGAAGGGTGTGCTCATCAAAAAAATAAGAACACATAGGTAAGCAAAACATAACCACTGAACAAAATATAGCGGGGAAATAAAATAATGTCATTGCATCCCTTTCATAATTCCGCCACAACTTAATCTCACTTAATTTCATTTTTATAGGATATGTCAGACATTTACTGACTAAAAAATGCAAAGTGAATCTATTTAGCTATGCGGTAGTGGAGGGTCTGTCTTATTCCGGCGATGGCTGTAAAATACTTCAGCAGATATGAAGTCTTCATCGCCTTCGCACCTCATCCCCACTTCTCACCAAGAATGAATGAAAATAGGCGTTACTATCAGAATTCAGCTCTGTGTTATTACCTGCAGTCCCTCTTTGCCCATGCCTGAGGTATTTTATGGCTTTCAACGAAATAAGACAGACTCATTTGAAAGTAAAGTCTACTTTCATTCTTGGTGAAAAGTGGAAATGGGGAAGCTATTTTTATGTGAAAAATCGCCGGGTCCATGACGATCCGGCTGTGAAGCTGGTGCATATAGACGTTTTACCATTATTTATAGTACACTTAATACATTTATTAACATCATACTGTCACTATTTATTTATAAGGAGATGTTGAGCACTTGGATGTTTGTGATATACTGACTACCGCGCCACTAGCGCGCCGTTATACAGCTTGTTTCTCGAACTTGCCGAAACTTACGATGAAGCCGCGTTTACGGTCGCGCGCTCGGTGGAACATTCCAGAGTGTTTTTTCCAGTTGTTTCATTCACTTTCGTTACATTAATATTTCCTTTATATAATGGACTCGATAGATAAATAACTAATTATTGTACAATTGAAATCTACAAAAAAATGTAATACTTTGACAATAATTGCTAATAATTAATCACAACAGAGGGAATAAAGGAATTGTAGAAAATTTGGCAGGAGGTATATAGAATATATATACAGAGAGGTAAATTTTATAAGTATACATTAGAGGAAGTGTATACCTGCAAAAAACGGGAGTCAAACTCATTGAATATAATTTGAAGTCTAGGAAGTCTAGCACAATTGATTTAATTGACATATGTATGTTTAGTTGCGTGTTATAGGTAACTAAACACACATACAGCAATGTGTTGACTCACGTATTTAGCAAGTATACATAGGGGAAATGTATGCTGATAAAAAAAGCTCTCTGTATATTGTTATTATTTTTTATGACGTATGTGTATTTTTACTAAATGTGTTTTATCCTTCATCATGTAATTTTAGCGACAGCAAATAATACTTCTGATTTTATTATTATAATAAATGTTTGGTGACTAATTTTACTATAATATTCTTTTTATACTTATATCATTGAGCTACGCAACACAACAAGTGGATATCATCAATAAATTATTATCTAGCTATGAAGGCGGGGCAGTTCAATTGTCTAGTTCTACGTTCAAATTTTGGCAATCATTTCCCTAAAAACTTGAAATGAAACTTGATGATTCACTGCATTCCGAAGGGACGAGTACATTACCCTCCATTCTTTCTCGTCTATTTGCGTTTGTACAAACGTAACTCATTTGTTTCATATTTCCTATTTGCTTTCCAAATATTTCATGAGATATTAAATCTTACAAGATTTTCGCCTTTTTATTAGCGAATGCACATTTTTCTTTCTTTTTGTGTTTGTTTAATTGGAAGCGAGGGAAGCGTGTATACGTAGCGTCGTCTGGTAGGCATGGAAACTAACCCCGCGCGGTCTGGAGTCTCGTAAAATGATCGTAAAAAGTGCACCAGACAAAAGGAAAATGGTTTCACCTCCTTCGATTTTCCACTATTATTATTTTCTTTTTTACATTATTTTACACGAGGAAAATACAATACCGCAAAATGCAAAAGGAAACATATTTAAAGCTAGTTATAAGAATTGCTAAATTACGGAAAATTTTACAATTTATTTTTCCCGAAGAAATTAATAGCAATATTAACAGTGATTTTTTATTGCTAAATTACGGAAAATTTTACAATTTATTTTTCCCGAAGAAATTAATAGCAATATTAACAGTGATTTTTTATTGCTAAATTACGGAAAATTTTACTATTTATTTCTCCCGAAGAAATTAATAGCAATATTAACAGTAAAATTTTTATTGCTTTATTTAATTAAATGAACAATTAATAACAATACTAACACCATTACGCAGTAAATTTTTATTGGTTTATTTAATTAAATGAACGAGTGGTTTTATACTTTGCGAATGTTATTTAATCATAATAAAATATTTTCGTTTGTTCTGCACCAAGTCGTACAACATGCAAGTATGTGATATCCTCCATTAGATTTAAATTGCTCCATAAAATATGAAAAGTGCTCCATTAATTCATCTAATGAACAAAAATCTAATATTAATAAGTTTTGCGCTTGTATGGTATGCAACTTCATTAACATTGATTCATAAGTTGCCTAACATATAACACTACGAGCTAGATAAATTCAATAAATAATAATAATAGGAAAGAGTTTCTTTGCAATCAGTCTATGATAATTACGTTGTTTGATCTAAAATTTTTAATTATATCTATTTTAATTCATTTAGTAAAGTGGAATATCTCAAGAAACTGGAATTGTAAAAAAAATGTTTCAAATAAAAGTTTAATATATCGGACATTTTTTTTCTTCTCATTAATCACTTGGTAAAACATTGTTAATATTGAATTCAACTTGTAAATTAAATTCACTTGGTTTTGTTTTACTTATTTTTATTTTAGCTTCAATTAGTTTCGGCTTAATGCCATTATCAAGAATGATGTACAACTGGATATTTGTGCGAATATATACTTTTTACAATAATTATATATATGATTTATAAGCCTTATTTTTTTAGTTAAATAGTTTTGAGAGAGATATCTGGCAATAATAAAATAGTTTTTTTAATGAAATATAAATAAACTTGAAAATAATTAATTTACACATATAGGTTTGTAAAATAAAAACACTTGGTTTATGTTTCACAAAATTTATTGTAAAAAATATTTCAAGTGCGAAAATAATTCAAAATATTAATTTACAAAATTAATCATTAACATTTAGAAATGAGTGAAGTCGATCTTTTTTGTTAGTGCAAAATTATGTATATGACAATTTTATTAATGCAGTATGTTCTATAACCATCGTAACTATTTCTTGTTCATTGAAAAACATCAGTTTATTTAATAAAATGTTCAGCCATCATTCATCTAGCATTTCGATTTTTTCGAACTTCATCAGTGTTCCATGTGCAATGTCTTGATGAAGGAGACTGAACTGATCTTGTATTGTGGCTATATTCCTTGTATACTCGAATCGTTGACGATGCCACATGAAATTTGGGGAAAGATGGCGCTTGCGTCGTCTTTCAATTATTATAATCAATTTATTGTTACTTATTGGCATTATTATTTATTTGTACATAAAGTTCTGGTGGGATTACGGAAGGGATGCTATTATGCATTTTTTATATACTCATAAAATGCACATTTCGAAATACTCGATTACTAAAATCGATTTTGCCCAACATAATTAAACAATTATAAATATTAACACTTATTATTTTTCTTTTATACAATCACAATAATTTCTAATATTGTGCTTATAAAACTTCTCCGGAGTCTTCGTCTCCACGACTGCCCTAACCGGATATCCGGTCCCGATGTGGCAAGTCTCGGTGCAGTACATCCCTGTGGGGGCCAAAGCTTGCCAAAGGCTGGCGTCCAGATTGGCCTCGTTATACGGAACACCCGATTCGAAGAGGTAAGGGTAAAAGTCGCTGCGAGTTTGCGGCACGTAGGAACTTTTATACGTACTAGTAGCACGACTAAAATAGAAAAATTCAAGTATTAGCGGCGCTAATTTAGTAAGTAAATTGATAAGAAAAATCAGCAGATTATGAAATAATTTTTTAAGCGCAAATCGTAAGCTGAAATCGCTACAAGCAAAAAATACCCGAAAATACAAATGCCATTTATTAAATAGTGATACTGGTGGTGGCATTTTTTTCTGGTACCATATATTTACCAGTTTGCTGGTCTCAGTCATTGGTCGAAAATTATAAATATAAATAATTTTCAAAAATTAAATATTTTTAATTTTCCTAATTACTTACAAATGTCTAACTGGTTCGACGCGAAATGGTGCGAACGGTTTATCATCGGGTTTTATACGCCTCGGCACCAATGGCTTAATAATTGTGGGATTTTTAGGCCCATAACCTTTTCCCTAAAATACGAAAGAACAAAAATATAGTTTTAGTAAACATTGTGTTTAATTTAAATAGCCTCTGCAAGGATAAGGTATAATAGGGGCTATTCAGTATGGGAAATATTAATTTAACGTATAATTGAATTCACATTCAATGTGTATATATCTATTAAAAAAGCTGCTTAGATTGTGATGTTAAAAATATCGTACACGTTAAACTTAACATTTCCCTTACAAAATAGCCCCGATTGCGTCAGGTAAGAGTTAGCAGTTACCAGTAATGGACAAAATCAATTATAAGTTAAATAAAATTAATTTATATTAAATAAAAATGATTTGAAAATAATTAATAAATTATTTTCACATTTAGCACTGTGACTTTTGACTTACGTTACGTAAGTACGTTAAACAAATGCACATTAAAACAACTACTTCCCGGGTAAATACCCACGCCGGACATTGAATTACATAATGTACACCTGCTGTTGCACATCAATAAAATATTGCATAATGCAACAAATTTTTATCCGAGAAAAAATTCTCTAATGTGAAAACAACAAAAGGAACGTTACTTAATTTAAGGCTATCTGCAGACACGTGTTTCGGGATCTATCCCTCGTCAGTACAGCTATGCCTTACATAATTTATAGATGTTAAAATAAATCAATTAAATTAATTATTAATTATTTTCAAATAATTTTTATTGAATATATTTAAATAACTGTGACCAAGTGAATGAATAATACTCTTTTGTATTTATAAAAAGAATTTGATAATAATTAATAAATTATTTCCTCTTTAGCTACTGTGACATTTTATTAATTATTTTTAATTAATTTATTTAAATAAATATGACCAAGTGAATAATTCCTTTTTTTCTATTACTAAAATTAATTATTTTGATTTATTTAAATAATTGATAATTTTTCGAATCGTATAAATAGAATGATGATTCCAATGTTGGTTCAAATCGCCATGATTACTCATTGGAATTTTTGAAATTCGAATGTTGATTTGAATAGTAAAACTATTCGAAGTATGTTTACTACTATTGTTTACAATTTTAATTTTTGTTCAAAATGTATCTTTAATACATTCTGAACATAATTGTAAAATACGTCATGATTCGAATACTAGATATAACTAGAGTTAAAAATATTAAATAAATTAAAACTATATTGTACATATATTGTAATTAGATAGAATTTATACCAAAACCTGACACTATTTTAAATTGTATATAATTTTTTTCTGACACTTTGAAATAAAGAATATTTGATTTGATATTAATTCGAATCGTTATTATTCGAATGCGTATTAGATTGCTGAAACGAATGATATATTTCGAATCGAGTCACTTCAATTATTTTTATAACTGAATAAAAATCGATTAGTTTCATTCAAATGTTTTCATTACTTATTAGGGCCGCGCTAATTTTCTTTTTCTAAGTCAATTAACATCTGAAAGTCTGAATCTGCTCAAAATCAATTATAAATTAAATTAAATAAAATTACATTTTCCTATGGTACAACAGTATATTTCTGAGCTGAAATCTTCAGACGTTGCTTGAGATTCAGTCACGTCACGTATTCGAGAAAAATAAATTGTCTTATTAATTTAAAAAATATAGATATATTTTAATTCTTACTCCACGCGGAACACCAGTTGCGTCATAAAACGTGATTATATCCTTCCTGGCGATGCCGTTCTGCTTCCTCTGGTTGTACGGGATGTAGGAGGCCCTCGTGGTCGTCAGGTAAATATCCAGGTGTTTGAAAGCACCGTTTTCATCCGGTCGTATCGGGGGTTGTTCGTCCCTACCCAGAGCCCGCATTTCGCAAAGTTGACTGGCGACCGTCGGCCCAGGGGTGTACGGATCATGGGGCACCGATTTTCGCTCGTAGGCGTCTTTGAACTCGGTCTTCGGTGTCGGTATCGGCCTAGGTGGATTTCTGAAAAGCTAAAATGAAATTGTACAATGGATGAAAAAAAAAAAAAAGAAAATAATAAAAATAAATAATAATAATAGGGTTGAAAAAAATTAAATAAATATAGCGTTGAAATTTTCTTTCCATAAAAATCGCGCAGTCAATACATTTCATCCCTTAGCTTATTAGCAAATGAGAATAATGAGAATAAAAAAGAACGATGAGTCAGTTGAAGAATCTGTAGCTTCTGAAACACCAACGTGCGATCTTAATTAAGAAAATTAAATAAATATAGCGTTGAAATTTTCTTTCCATAAAAATCGCGCAGTCAATACATTTCACCCCTTAGCCTATTAGCAAATGAGAATAATCAGAATAAAAAAGAGCGATGAGTCAGTTGAAGAATCTGTAGCTTCTGAAACTCCAAAGTGCGATATATCTACTGAAGCACCTAACACTCCTGAATGTTTAAAGAACATTAAATTTTATACATTCCTGAAACCCAAAATAATGATGAATCTATTAAAGAATTCAATATTCACAAAAATTCAAAAATCTATGAATCTACTGAAGAACCGAACTTTCCTGAAGATCCGCAGAGCGATCAGTGCAATTGCTACAAATACGGTGTAGTCAACAGGTAGTTGACCCCATAATAGTCTTACCTTCTCTTCGACGCTTTTCAGAAAGTGAAGCTTCAAAAAACTCTGAGCCGGCATCGGGTCCATCGGGTCGCGCACCGATTTCTTAACCCGGTAATTCCGCATCGCGTCCGACAGGTAGAACTCATCTTTCAGGATCGGGTCTGTGACGACCTTCTTCGGAAAATTTACTCTCTGAAAGGAAAGAAAATGGTTTCAATCAAAATTTGAACAAAACACAATGTGTAAGCTTCTTTATGTTGGTTGTTGGTTGTGGAGACT
This sequence comes from Philonthus spinipes, assembly GCA_963082785.1. Classification (NCBI taxonomy): domain Eukaryota; kingdom Metazoa; phylum Arthropoda; class Insecta; order Coleoptera; family Staphylinidae; genus Philonthus; species Philonthus spinipes. The sequence continues at coordinate 5,958,744 of OY720305.1, forward strand.
TTAATTATTTAAAAATACTTGACCTTTCTCCTACTTATTTCTTATTTCACTAGATATATTTCTAGTGAAATAAAAAATAAGTAGGAGAAAGGACAAGTATTTTTATTTAAATATTTAAACAATGTGTAAGGTTGAGTAATATCAATTGTTCTATAAGAAAAGGATTTTGTCTTTTCTTAATTGAATATGCAGACAACAGTACAAAGAATTTGTCCCTATATTCAGGGGTAATATATATTGCAGATTTTTTTTAATTGTTTTTTTTTTATTGAGGCAATGCTTTATATTTTTTTGGAAGTTATATACAGGAAAATTTTAAAAGAATAAGTGAAAATTAACTAACTACAATATTATGATGGCCTCTGTTTGTGTCTTGTATAGTATGAATTAATATTTTGTAGACGTATATAGCTGGAACTGTTATTTGTGTTTTTTTAGAAATTGTATAAGATTTACAATGTAATTAAGATTGAATATAATAAATCTTATCACTTAGCAAATAGATGAATGTTCAATGAAACAAAATCCTCGCTGTATACAAACAATTAATCAAATAACATTTTATTTTTATATATTTAACATCTTTATTGACAAATAACGTTACATTTTACAATGTGCAGTATGTGTGTTTACAATATTTACAGAATTATTTCAATTAGTCATGTAACTATCATTGTCAAATGGCTATCGACCCGGGGTCTTTCTGCCTTTTTGTTTTTATTATTTGCAAAAGGTTATCAACCCATCTTTCGGCCCATTACACATTTTTTTATCCTAATTTTCACTTACTGCGTCAAAGTCTTGTGGGGCCGGTGGAATGAAGCGGTGATTCGTACCGGTTGACGTTCGATAATCCGTGGTTTTGTGCACCGAGATCGGCTTCTCGTAGTCGATATGTCCGTAGGACGTCGTGTTACACACTAAAGTACGCATGATTTTCGTTTAAATGGATGCCCTTCTAATCCTTCTAATATTAATTGAATTTAGGTAAAGGTTAACATAAAACGTCTAGATATTATTAAGCCAATGTTTGACTCACGAAAAAATATGTCTATATTGACAAAACAACGTCCACGACAACAGATGTGGGATTTTGTTAATTTGAAATGGTATCCATGTTACAGATATTTCAGTTGATTTATGAAATTTATGAGGAAAATTTATCTAATACGGTTATAATTGATGTGATTGAATAAATTAGTTGAAAATTATAAATAAATTACTATTTTAAACAAGGAAAATCGCAGCAATGATCAATTTAATTTGTTCATTCCCTTTTTTCAACTGCAGAAGTGTGAATCATCTCTGTTTTATTTTAGATTATTATTTTATTATATTAGCAAACAATATTCTTTAAAAAATGAGATATTAACTAAACTGAACTTCGCCTGTTCTGTAATGTTTAAATTGTAACATTTTTTTTGGTGTTATTCGGGGCTATTTCGCACATAAAATGTTAAGTTTAACGTATACGTTATTAAATAATTTTCACATTCAATTAATATTAATTAAACAGCTGCTTAGACTGTGGTATTAAAAATTAACGTATTATTTAAACTTAACATTTCTTTTATAGAATAGCCCCGATTTTGTTACTTTGTTAAATATGTATTATGTATGAAATTATAAAATACATAATTATCTGTAAATGGCCAAACTTAAATAAAACAATATTATTATTGCTCCTTATGTCAAGAAACGAAAATATTATATAGAAGAGGTGATAGAGGAGAGCCTTGCAGAACACCTTTAGGGAAAGTATAATGGGATTAAAAATCTGCGCACATTTTACAATATATTCTCTTTATTTAATCATTCATAAAAACTAAAACATCGATACAAATGAAACAATAATTTTTAACTAATTATTCAAATAAAATTAAATATTTTATCTTTTTCTTAATAGCTGTAACTCATTATTGTAATTGTTCTTAATAGTAAAATAATTTGAACTACAATTTAAGATACATATTTATCAATATTTTTAAATAATTACACTTTATCAGAAGAACAAGGATTTAATATTTTACAAATCATAGTATTGAAAATGAAAAGGATGAAACAGCAGCATTCTATAATTGTTAAGTAGAAGCTAAAAAATCTTGAATAAATATTAATTAGTAAGGAAATACGAGTATGTGGATATAAACCAACATTATATACGTGTATAAATATTTATATATATTTCTTATTGTTTAATTATCCTCGGGTTCTCGTTGATCCGGTAAATTCTGCAACAATAAAAAATAAAATTATTAATTAGGCAAAAAATGGCGCCGTCTTTTCAATTATACAGTTAATTATTTTTTTTGTTGTTGTTATTATTTCTTTATTTTTGTTCTACAATCCACTATACATAAATATTATTAATTATATTGTAGATTTGCTTTTATAAACCTTTAATTTGGTGATAAAATTAAAACCAATTTTAATCGTATCATGTTTACATTTCATATTCTTCTGTATTTTTTTTTCTTCGTTTTTTTTTTTTGCAAATTATCGATAAACTTTGGGATGTTATCTCTTATCTATTTGCGTTAATAACGATTGCGCATGTTTTGACTACACACACATTAAAATGTATTTATTAATAACATTAACTTTCTTTTATGTCATTCATACAACAGTATCTTGTAATAAATAATTATTAAATAATTATAATAAATATGAGTTCATAATTATTAATAAAAAAATCATTATCTATAACCCACATATAAAATATTCATGAGTTTATTAAAATAATATTTTTAACTATTTATTCGTTTTACTGTTTGTTTTTACATACTGGTTTCGCCAGAAGACGTGGTTGAAAAACAATAAAATAAATTAAATAAAAATGATTTGAAAATAATTAATAGATTATTCCCTCTTTAGCTACTGTGACAATTTGACATTATTAAATGTTTGTTGTTGCTTAAATTAAGGTTTATTACAATTAACATTACATTTAGAAGAATAATCCTAAGATTTTTCCTCCGAGATGTTTCCTTTATTTATTATTATTATTTAATAATTATTTATTACAATATCAAAAATGACAACAAAAAATGCCACAAAAATAAAATTTTAATTTTCTTTGAAATAATTAAAATGAGCTTATTCCAAAAGCACGTTTACTGGCTGTACCTGAAAAGCCTCAATCGGAAGCCATTAACAGCCGGCCCGTTTCGCGAGAAAGGATAATCTTTTCTTTATCGTTTCTCGTGAAACTCATTAGCCGGAATTTTGGTAATCCGAAAGGTGCAAATTGGTAACCGTTCAACAAAGGACAACCTCCAACCCCTGCGGGATATAATATCGGAGGAATGATCCGCCAGAACGAGAGAGAGAGAGATCTACCTGCTCCTCCGTCGACGCTGTTCACTTGGGCTGTCATTATTTTCACCACAATAGTTTTTTTTTATTTGTACATATACAGAGAGGTTTTTTTATCAGTATACATTAGAGGAAGTGTATACCTGCAAAAAACGCGAGTCAAATGCATTGAATTATTAATGTGTGTATGTTTAGTTGACTATTTGGCATATGTGTGTTCAGTTGCGTGTTATAGGCAACTAAACACACATACATTAATGCATTTGACTCGCGTATTTTGCAGGTATACATAGGGGAAATGTATACTGATAAAAAAAGCTCTCTGTATATTATAAATATATTGTGTATTTTGGTTAGTTGCTCTTCCAGTATTTACTGAGGTAGGATCGATTAAAGAGTACCTTCCCTCCTTTAACAAGATATAAATGAAAACTCACCTTATTTGGCCTCTCGCCATACATGGACCAGAAAGTGACTTTGCTGGTGCTCTTCTGTCCGGTGTTTTGGTTGAAGACGGAGCACTTGTCGAAAGGGGGACAATAGAGGTGCAAACTCACCGCAGGTTCCACATGGGATATATTTTCAACTCTGTGTAATCCATGAGAATCTAAACAAATCATTAATTAGTGATGTGTTTAAATATGTAACTTCACTAATTTCATTTCAATTATTTCGATCATTAGCAACTATATCAATAAGAATTTTTAACTATAAGAAAGTTAAGAAAATAACAACTTAAATTTCTTATAAGAGCACACTTAGATATATACAGACATCTTTATTCAGACAGCAGAATTACAATTCTTTACAAATATTTATATTTACAATACATATCGATGGATTAGTAGTCTGTCATGGGCTATCGACCGAAAGTCTTTCTGCCCTATACAGTTAGATATTTTTTATATTTTATTATTTTGTAATAATATAAATCTTTATTGACAATTTTTTTTTTTGAGTTGATAATAAAGGGAGTAATAAAAATATTTAAAAAATGGCAAAAAATTAAAAGACAGGCTAAATATATAGCCTGTCTTTTTATTTTTTTGTCAAATTATTTCATCGTTGATCGTAATTGTCTTAGAAGAATGTAATAAATTGAAAATATTAATATATCATAATAAATTAAAATTTTAATAAATGAAACACTTTTTTACTTTGTTTGTATAACTCGGATTGATTTTATTGTTGAGTTATACAAACAAAGTAAAAAAGTGTTTCATTTATTAAAATTGAATTACAATGTATAACAAAGTAGAAGCCTCAACAATTAACAAATAAATTAAAATATTGTTGTGGGGGGATTTTTATGGATGGGTCTTGTATTTGGGATATTATTTTGTATTATCCTGTAACTGCTGAAGCCCAGTTATAGGATAATACAAAATAATATCCCAAATAAGTAAAAAAAATTATTATTATTATTAAAAAAAAAAATAATCTCGCTTGTTAAAATAACATTCGATGTTGTTAATACTAGGAATGGAGGGATTATTTTATTTTTTTATTGATTTTATTTTAAGACCATTCATTTTTAAATTAAGTGGAATTTATTTATTTAATCGTTTCCGATTAAGGCTATTGTTAGGTGAAATAATGGAATTTATTTGAAATCGTTACTTACCATTTATGTAGCAGACTGAATTGTTTTCCAAAACCGTTCTGCTGATTTCCTTCATTTCCTCGCCGGCACTCGACGGCCAGTCGAACCGGATTTCCTGTAAATTTCCCGAGAGCATCTTCATGAAGCAGTGCGCGTTCGCGTGATCGTGAATCGCGGAACCGTGGCCTTCTCCCCAGCATAGTAGAATCAGGTTGTATTTGCCGTTTCCACTGTCCACCAGGTTTCTTGTGTACCTAAATTAGATTTTTTTTTATAAAATTAGTGAAATTCAAAATCGAATTATTTTGAAATTTATTGTAATTACCGAAAAAAATACGGTTTTATTTATTACAGAAAAAAAAATTCGATTAAGTGCTAAAATTTCCTCTTGTATTTTAAACTAAATCAATGAGAATCACTTCTTCCAGTTAAAACCACTCAATGCTTTAACTTGAAGTAAGCAATTGGTACCAAATCAATGAGGACTTCTTCAAGGTAGACCATTGAGTACATGATTTGGTAAGTGGAAAAAAAAAACACGGAACAATTATTGAGTATATTATATAGTAAGTGGTGCAAAATTAATGAAGACCTTTTCAAGGTAAACCATTGAGTACATGATTTAGTAGGTGGTTACATACCAATGATGACTTCTTCACGTTAAACCATTGAGTACCTGAGGGAGTTAGTAGTGCAAAATCAATGACGACCTACTCCAGGGAAAACTATTGAGTATATGATAAAGCAAGTGATGTAAAATCAATGAAGATTTTAAGTTAATTCATTGAGCATATGGTATAATAAGTCGTACCAAATAATTGAAGACTTCTTCTAGGTAAATAATTTTGTACTAGGTAGTCATACGCCAATGAAGACTTCTTTAAGTTCAATCATTGAGCACATGATTAAGCAAATGGTGCAAAATCAATGACGACCTCTTCAAGGTAAACCATTGAGTATATGACATAGTAGATGGTCTCACACCAACGAAGACTTCTTCAAGTTAAATCATTAAGTACATGTACAATCAATGAAGATTTTAAGTTAATTCATTGAGCATGGTATAATGAGTAGTACCAAATAATTGAGGACTTCTTCTAGGCAAACCATTGTGTAGTAGGTAGTCATATGCAAATGAAGACTTCTTTAAGTTCAATCATTGAGCACATGATTAAGCAAATGGTGCAAAATCAATGGCGACCTCTTCAAGGTAAACCATTGAGTATATGATATAGTAGATGGTCTCACACCAACGAAGACTTCTTCAAGTTAAATCATTGAGTACATGTTCTAGTAAGTGGTACTAAATCAATGAAGACATCTTTTAAAGTTAAAGCATTCAGGAAATTATATAGTAAATGGTGCCAAACCAATAAAGATCCATTCAAGTTAAAGTATTGAGTATATAATATAGTAAGTTGTACCAAATCAACGAGGACTTATTTATGTCCGGCTGAGTATTTGCTTTTATTATACGATATAGTAAGTCATACCAAACCAATGAGGTTGAAGTTAAAGCCTTAAGTACCAGTTAAACTATTATTCCATATAGTTAGTAGTACCAAATAACCCCCTTTTTAATTTTAAATATTAAAATGGACTAAAATAATTAGCAGATGAAGTTCGAAAGGGCTCAGTTCCAAAAACCAATAATACCTAATAAGAATATTTTACATCACAATTAATTTCTTCAAGTATTCAAGTATTTCAAAAAAATATAATAATTTATCATTATTATCGAATAGAAATATAAATTTCAATAATTATTTATTACACTTCATTTAAACACCAACAATTTAGCAATTCTTCAAAGGAATACGCGCACACAATGTTGACAATTGCGTAAACGTTGAATGAAGCGTGTTTACGTTGTACAGCGATAAGTCACAAAAACGATGTCATCGACAAACAAAGAAGTCATTGAATGGTCTGTTTTCGTATTGGCGAAATGTTTATGTTTAGCATCCGATGAAAACAACATAATCGATACGGACTGAAACGGCTAAGGACGGATTATTTTCATCATTGAGAAGCCCGTATTCGATAAGGAAAATAATGGAGGCACTACTTTAAACGATTCGTATAATTATTGTTTTCTTGATTAAATATGGAATTGAATTGAAAAATATGGATGGAGTTTAAGTTGTGCTTTTATTAAAAAAGCAACCAAAATTATATAATTTTTCATAATACTTCTGTAATTATTATCATTTTAATTATAATTTATTTACAATGCAATTAATTAAATGTACTTAAGTTGCACATCAGTTAGGAATTGAAACAAACATGATAAGAGCAGTGATTTATTATTCCTTATCTAATAATTGTTAATTTTTTTGTTTGCAAAACTTCTGCTTGTAACACCCGGCAACAAATATCACAAATATTTTCGCCAACTTTTCAAGATAACGAACGTCATCGAATTTGGGGAAATTACAACGGGTAAGAATTACCATTTAAATCGTTAAAATATCCTCTCGGGTGTTGGGACGGAAGAAAAAGAAAACGTTTCTTTAAAATTAATTTTATAAATTATTATTTACTTATCACATTGATTTTTGAAAAAAAATATATAGACATGTTATGATTAATATGTAACATTGATTAAAAAAATAGATATGTTATAATTTAATGATAAAAGTCCCCACAACAACGGGAGAGAATTACCATTAAAATCCATAAAATGGATAATAATAATACTTTATTGGTGCTTTTAACGGTAGTTTTACACAGGTCAGGATACATGATCAGAATACATTAAAGAAAAACATCACATAAAACTACAAAAGTAATTCATATACAATAAAATAGTAAGAAAGACTATAGTAATAAGATTTAAGAAAAATTATATAATTTAAAAAATAAAATTCAAAAAAAATATTGGGATTAGAGGAAAGGATAAAGTTTCTTTCAAATTAATTTGACAAGATATGATAAAATTGTCAGCTTTACTTAAAAAAAAATTGACAAGTTATGATTTACACGTAAAATAGACAGACGTTTACCAAAGTCTCACAAATGTAATGATAAAAATATCCTGCTGTTAAAACATGCCTGAAACTGTTTGCAGTAAATGCAGCCTAAATTTGGTCATATTAAAAAATAGGCTTCACTTAAAATTAAACGATTAGATAAATAACAACCCCTCAATTAATCCCTAAAGTTAAACAATTTGAAATGAGTAAAATATGGTGGAAAATGCGTTTCACAAAAAATATATATTACAGTTATTATAAGAGATAAGGCTGAAAGACCTCCGGTCGATAGCCGATTCATCTACAGAATATAATTCTAATTTTTGTATATTATTGTACATACATATACACATTTGAAGATGGTTAGTTAGTTACAAGAGATAATCAGGGCTATTCCTTACGGCAAATGTTAAGTTTAACGTGTACGAAATTTTTCATCATAACAGTCTAAGCAGCTTTTGTAAAGGAGATATATACATAGAATGTGAAGTTAATTAATAACGTGCACGTTAAACTTAATATTTACCGTCCGGAATAGCCACGAATGATATTTTAAAATTTTGCCTCATAGGGATTTACAAATGTATGAACTTATATCTTTAATTAATTTCTCGCTTAACTCGTGGTGAAATTGAAATATGAAATAATAGTCTTTGATTAAAACACTTGGTTTGTTTCACTGAAAATAATCAGTGAAACAAACCAAGTGTTTTAATCAAAGTCTATTAATTAAATATGTTTCACAATGGGTTAAGTGAGAAATTAATTCAAAATATTGAAATATGAACTTGTGTTTCTTTTTTTAAATGTAATTAGTAAAATAAATGTATCCTTGTGTTAATGGGTTTACCGATTTCAATAAAAAAATATGCATATAAATGTTTTTACTGACAGATATGTGAAAATATTTAAAGTGATATTGAATTTTGTTTGTCAATAAAGAGTATATAATGGCCATAAAATTAACTACCCACTTTTAAAATTATTTAAAATATTTTCTGAATACATAAAAAATAAATAGAAAATAGTATTCATTCACTTGCTCACGGTTTTTTAAATAAATTACATAAAAATAATTAATTAATTATTTCCACATTTAGCTCTGTGCCAATTTGACTTACGTTGTTTATTTATTTAACGGAATATACCATTTTTAAAAATATAAGACATACATGTAAAATGCAATAAAATTATATGTATTACTAACTAATTTTAAATACAATAGTAAACACTTTGAACGCAAATATAAACGCAAGTACGTAAGTACTTTAAACAAATACACATTAAAACAACTATTTCTCGGGCAAACACCCCGACAGACATTGAATTATACAACAATTTTTAAATGTGGAAATAATTTATTATGTCTGTTGAGGAAATAAATATTATTATTATTATTATTATTTTATTAAAAAATAAAGTAATTTTTATTTTGTATGAGTGACTTTACAACTTAGCACTCGGTACAAATTTAAACTGAGTTTAATTTGGAACACACTATTTAATTAATTTATTTAAATTAAAATTTGTTACATTCCATATAAAATTAATCAGATATGATGATATAATAATTTTGTTCCATTATCGAAGCCCTGTGCGATACCAGACTGATTCAAGCTTTAGATATTTCCCAACGAATAAAAAAATGAATGATGAGTGAGTGAAATGGAAGCGGAATTTATTTCAACCTTGGGCTTGATTTTTTCCTTAAGCGGTTGGTGCATAGCGAGACTTGCACCTGCCACGAATAAATTTGTAATCCTGTTCCGAAGCGAGGGAATTTTACCCTTTCCTCGAAGGAATTTACATAATTAAAACAAAAATGGTTTTCTTTCCGTAAATTCTAAATAGTCACAAAATAAGTGTGGGTTAAATAGTTTAAAATTTTTGAGATGATACATTCAAGGAATATTTTTTTTATAATGAATATTGTTGTTATTTAAATAAAAATACTTGTCCTTTCTCCTACTTATTTTTTATTTTTCTAGATATAATTTTATTGCATTTTACATGTATGTCTTATATTTGTAAAAATGGTATATTCCGTTAAATAAATAAATAACGTAAGTCAAATTGGCACAGAGCTGAATGTGGAAATAATTAATTAATTATTTTTATGTAATTTATTTAAATAACTGTGAGCAAGTAAATGAATACTATTTTAATAGATATATATTCCATCTTCAGTAGTTGAATTTTTATAAATATAAATATGTTGTTATGGTATACAACGCAATATTGATAAAATTAAAATATTTAAAAAATCATGTTAACTATAAACTAATCTAAATATAATTATATATAATGTGCTAACATAAAGAATATTGTTATATATATATATATAAATCTTTATTGGCAAATTATTTTTAACAAAATAATAATAATAAATAAATACAATAAATAACTAATATAAAAATAAATTCTTCTGCCAATTGTCTATCGACCGTTGGTCTTTCCGCCTGCGAATATTGTTATTATTCTGTATAAAGGTGATTTGCCGTAAATAAATGAATTGAATTGAATTTATACAGGTTGTCCCGTTAATGTTAACCTCAAATTCCTGGGAACAAAATATGATGATTCAACCGAACTTACCTATACACAAAAGCTCTATTTTTTTCTCAGAATGTAGATAAACATAAATAATTATTAAAATAAACGTTACATAATTATTTTTATTTTCAAATAATTTAATTAATTATAGGAATAAAATTTCGACCTTGAATTTATTTATTAAATTTTCGACGCCAATCGAAAAAAAAAACACACATTAACTCTCGATATCTCAATTACCGGGCTTTCCAGGCTCGATTTCAATAACTGCATAGCAGCGAAAAGTTTTTATTTATGTAAAAGATCATTCAGATAAGATCGATATTCAGGGAGATTACACAAGCACACCGCGAGAGTGTTTGTTTGATGGCAACAAAACATGGAGTGCTTGATTGATTGATAAAGCGCGTGCATTTTATGGGGATTTGGCTTATTGAGTGTGCTTAAATTAATTCCGCGATTCAATAAATTTACTGTGTTTGGATTAAAGATGAGGTATTACGCAATGGGTTTGTAACAAAAATTATTGGATATTTAATATTTGTTTTGTAAAATCAAAAAATTCAAAGTTTTTACAAAAAAAAATGTGGATGCAAATATTGTTTCCATTGATTTTATAAAGTAAATATTGAATTATTTATTCGGTTAACCCAACAACGCTTAAAAAACCACTTGGAACAATAATTAATTTATTTGTTAATCAGTATTCTTAGTTATTGTTTATTTGTATGTATAAATAGTAGATAAATAAGCTAAAAGCTTAAGTAGTAATAATAAGCTGTAGTAAAACTTGTTGCAATTTTGTAAAATGGTGAATTTTCCGGAAATAAATATTATTACTATCATTATTAAATTATTTAATAATATAATTTCCAGGCTGAAAGACCACTGGTCGATAGCCAATTAACAGATATAAATTATACATTTGAGTTTGTTAATGTTTATCTCTTATTTTGTATACTTTCTGTATATATCTGTTAATAAAGATTATTATTATTAATATAATTTAGATGAACCCCTCCCCACCCAAAAAAACCTTATTTTTATGTAAATCACGATATTACCCCCATCATCCAACTCATGCATCCCTCGAGACCCAAACATAATTCCAAAATTTAAGCACCCAGTACTAACTATTTAGCAATTCATTTCATTAAATTTAACAAGACGAGACATTGACAGTTAGTTATCATGACGGTTTAATCAACGACAGGAACTAGACAAAGACAGGCAGAAAGATCTCTGGTCGATAGCCGTTTCTCTTAAGAATATATATTTGTTTTAAATTGTTTCATGTATTGTATATTGAATTAAATATGTATGTATTCTTTGGGAATAAAGATGTTTGTATATATATCACGATATTAATAGCAACTTTTTTTTTTTAAATAAACAAATTTCACAATCGTAGACAACCCTATTAGCATTATTGTTAATTGTTACACATTATTACAGGTGTGTTTGCATTTTTTTCCATACAAAGTTTATTTTTTTGTATTATGGGACTGTCGAGGGGGGAAATCCAGAGTGTGGGACTTCTTCCAGTCAAACCCCGCCCACTTTACCTGCTTCGACTGCTAAGGTCATTAGCCAGAGTCGGGATATACAAAATGCTCTGACTTATTTTCACGTGTAATACTAATTTAAAATTGATGTCAGGAGGCATTGCCTATTTATCCTTAAAACTAATATCAGCATAGACAATAGGGAGACTGATCGGGTTGTAAAAATATGTATTTAATTTATTTTAGGTTTAGGGTTTATTTTAGCTTTAAGTGTCAGTAAAGGTAAAATAAACCATAAACCTAAAATAAATTAAATAAAAAGTAAACTTATACAATTAAAAAAAAAACTAAAACACATTGAAATCTAAACGTAAGGCATATTAAAACCTAAAAATATCATAGAAAGAAACGGCACTGACGTTGTGAAAGAACCCCAAATGCCGAAACTATTAAAAATTCCTAGCCTAACACCTTTATTATTATAAATAGTAAATTATTAATTAATTTATATTATAAATTATTTAAATGAATCAGTTTATAAATGTTTAGCACTCAAGAGTAATAATTCTATATCAAAAAAAAAACAAACAAGAAACTCACCTGTATCTATCGAATTTGGCGTATCTCTTCCATTCCTCCGGGTTCGACTTGTAGGACCTGAGGAGGTAGTCGATGTACTCGATGTTGACGTTATCGCTCTCGTCGAAGACCCTCCTGAGCTCGCGGATCAAGTCGTCGAGGGTGTCCATCTTCGGGAGTTTCCCACCGACGGTCTTCAGGTAATCCAGATCGTGCTCGATGAGTTTCCTTTCGCCGATTAGGGCCTCCATTTTGTGTTTAAGGGTTTTTCGTTAGTTCGCGGGAAGAAAATTGGGAGAACAAAAGATAAATCAATCAAAAATTCAAAACGATTAAATTGTGGGCGTTTTTTTATGATGTATTAGTTTTGAATTGATTTTAATATTGTATTTTAAATATTATTATTGTATAATATTATTATAATTGTATTTTATTGTTATAATATAACGCGTAGGAGTTTTTATTATTTTTTAATTTAATTTCTTATTAATATTTACCAGTATTACTTATTTCATACAATTTATGCAAAATATTACTTTGAAGATTAGTGCTTAATTTATGTTTTAAAGTAATTTTTTTAATAATTTAATAATTTAATAATTTATTTTACGGAAAAATTCACCATTTCATAAAAGTAGTTTATGAAAATATCCGTATTTTCTTTTTGCACTCTTAGGTTTTAGAAATGATTAAAAATCGTTTTCACGATATATTTATTTATTGAGTCTTTTGGGGTTTCCACAAAAACCTTTAATAAAAACGTAGCTGATTTATTAAAAAAAAAAATATGAATTTTCAAAAGATTTAATAAACTTAGAATTAATTAATTAACCTATCATTAATTAATTAAGTATATACCACCACGAATTCAAATTGGAGTTTAGGTCCTTTTGCTCGATTATGGTGGAACAAAGGTTTCAATTTATTATAATAAATTCATTAAATGTTTAATTTATTAATAATTATTTAATTTATTAGTTGATAAATTAACTTACTGATTAAATTCAATAATTTTACAGGTGTTCTTTTCGAATCCTTAACAATTTTATACTGATTATTTTTTTAAAATAATTTTGAAAAAATCACAAATTTCGCATTCCACGAGGAATGCAATTGAATTCTTAAATAACAGAACAAACGACTAAATTTGGAAATTTATTCAGTTCAGCAAAACTAATTCTTTAGTTGTTTAATTTATCAACTGTTTCATTAATCGTGAACAAGCACAAATTCAGGATTTCACGAGGGATATAATTTAAATAAAATAATAATTTTCTTTAATTCAGTGAGAATTAAGAATTTTAGTTAATATTTTGTTAATATTGTAATAATGCAAATTCAGGCTTTCACGATAAAATGAATACGAATTATAAAACGTTCGTTTTTAAATTTCAATTTTAAATTATTTCCATAAACTCAAAAATTATACATATATATATAAAATTGTGAATTTCACGAGAGATTGAAATTTAATTAGAAAAATGTGTAACTAAATTTGGAATTTTCTTTAAATTAGTTTTCAGAAAATTCTAGGCGATTTAAAATAAATCGAAGTATTTTTAGCAGAATAATCAAAATATTTACGTTTTCTAAAAAAAAAAGAAGAAAATAAGTCGATTTATATTATTAATTAATTCAACTTTATTTTTTATAGTTTTTCAGAATTAACTTTCTCTCGGATTATTATTTCGTTTTTTTTAATAATCACATTCAAGGAAGGCAATTTTAAAATAATGAAAGTAAGCCAAATTAAGAGAAGAAATCTTCCTTTTATTTTTATAGGAAATCTTATTGAAGATATATATATATATATATATATATATATATATATATATATATGTATTATCAAAAAACCTTTATAGCCCTAATAGTATCTGGTTATTGAAAATACGTTTTTGTATATATTTTTTATTGTAAAATTATTTTGAAAAAAATACAAAGTTGATAAAGAAAACTATGTGTTTTATTTTTCACAAAAAAATGTGAAGTATTTTCAAGGTTATCTTCTTTAAATGAAATGACAATTTTCAAAACGGGATTTATTCCCGGAATGAATAAAACTATTTATCGTTGATATTTTCTCCAAGTTTTAAAAGTTTTCTTCTTTTGATTACAAATGTCCAATTTGTAATTTCGGAATAAATTAAACTTTAATCAGCTCATTGATTTTTTTCTCAAAGTTTAAAAACTTCTTTCCCTTTGATTATAATTTTGAATTAAATACAATTTTAAAGACAACTTTGTTATTCCCGAAATAAATAAAACTTTGATTTTTTCTCTAAATTTTAAAAGTTTTCTTCTGTTTATTCTACTCGTAGATTTTTTCTACGCAATAATTGCTTCCTTATTTTCTTGTGATTTATAAAGCAGACTTTTTAACAAGAACTATTTTTCATTGTGATTTATAAAGCAGACTTTTTAACAAGAACTATTTTTTATGTTATTGAGTTTGGATTCTTTTAGCGTTATTTTTTGGATTGTTGTTTCTTTTTGTTTGCTTATCTTATTATTATTTGCTGTTTTCTTCCGTTTGATTTTCAATTATTTATTGTTTCCAATGCTCCTACTTTTAAGTGTTTATTAATTTCTTCCCGTTATTTAATTTTTTCACGGAAATTTTCGTTCATTTATTGTTTTCTCCAAGTTGGTTCTCGGTTATTAAAATTTTTCTTCGCGTTGTTTTTATGATATTTAATGTTTTGCGTTAATTTCTTCACGTTGATTCTGGGTTATTTTTTGTTGGTATTCTTGTCTCCCCTTTACTTTAACTAATTCGTGATTTGTTGTTAATTGTTGTTTCTTTAGTGCTCTTCTTTTTATTATTGTTGTTGCTTCCTTTTCTTTTCTAAACAACCTTTCTTCTCTCGAAGAAAATAAGTCCATTCGTAGATTAGTTTTTAAAATTTTTAATCTAGTTTTCACTTAAAACATCCTCTGAATCTCACTCCCTTATTTTTTAAAATCCGATCGAAATTAAAAAGGAATCTTCTCCCTCTTCAAACTGACTTTATTGCCTCACAATATTTAAGCCTTCTTATTCTCTTTTTTGATGATTCGTTTGGTCTTCGAACTAACGTTTATTTTTCTCACAACGTCTATTATTTCTTCTTTCTTCGATGATTCGTTTGGATTTCGAACTGGCGTTTATTTCTTTCACAATCTTTCTTCTTCTTTCCTCGATGATTCGTTTGGCTTTAAACTGGCGTTTATTTTCCTCACAACGATTATTCTTCCTTCTTCTTCTTTTCTCGATGATTCGTTTGGTTTTAAACTGGAGTTTATTTTCCTCACAACGATTATTCTTCCTTCTTCTTCTTCTTCTTCTTTTCTCGATGGTTCGTTTGGTTTTAAACTGGCGTTTATTTTCCTCACAACGATTATTCTTCCTTCTTCTTCTTTCCTTGATGATTTGTTTGGTTTAGACGAGTTGACTGGCGAGAAGTTGATCATCGACTGCCAGTCCAGAAATTCGTACCGACTCGTTTTATGTAATTATCTGCGTGTGATAAGGAAAGAGGCGATATCTTTGGGTCAGCAGATACCGGAGAGCCGGGCGAGCGCCGGTTTCGAAATTCCTATCGCACAATCCGAAATGATTGAAATACGTCTGTATTTCTTTTTTTTTTCGTTTCTTCGCCATTGCTTTCGCTACTTATTCTTGATATTTCCGATAGAGGTAGTTGAGATTATTTTTGAAAAGAATTATTTTGGTTGTCTTACAAAACAAATAATATTTAATAAAATACAAGACTAAACATTTCATAGTTTTTTTTTTAATAAAAGTAACAATTATTTAAAAAAAGGCTGAAAGACCTCCGGTCGATAGCCGATTCATCATCTACAGAATATAATTCTAATTTTTGTATATTATTGTACATACATATACACATTTGAATAAAGATGGTTAGTTAGTTATTTAAAAAAAAACGTATGAAATGTTTAGTCTCGTGTTTTATTAAATATTATTTTATTAATATTTATAATTTTTAAACATTGATAGTTGAGATTATTTTTGAATAAATAATTTTCGTTGTCTTACAAAACAAATAATATTTAATAAAACGCAAGACTAAACATTTCATAGTTTTTTTTTTAATAAACGTAACAAATATTAAAAAAAAGAAAACGTATGAAATGTTTAGTCTGGTGTTCTATTAAATATTATTTTATTAATATTTATATTTTTTAAACATTGATAGTTGAGATTATTTTTGAAAAAAATAATTTTCATTGTCTTACAAAACAAATAATATTTAATAAAACGCAAGGCTAAACATTTCATAGTTTTTTTAATAAAGGTAACAAATATTAAAAAAAAAAACGTATGAAATGTTTAGTCTGGTGTTCTATTAAATATTATTTTATTAATATTTATATTTTTTAAACATTGATAGTTGAGATTATTTTTGAAAAAAATAATTTTCATTGTCTTACAAAACAAATAATATTTAATAAAACGCAAGGCTAAACATTTCATAGTTTTTTTAATAAAGGTAACAAATATTAAAAAAAAAACGTATGAAATGTTTAGTCTGGTGTTTTATTAAATATTATTTTATTAATATTTATAATTTTTAAACATTGACAGTTGAGATTATTTTTGAAAAAATAATTTTCGTTGTCTTACAAAACAAATAATATTTATTAAAACGCAAGGCTAAACATTTCATAGTTTTTTTAATAAAGGTAACAAATATTAAAAAAAAAAACGTATGAAATGTTTAGTCTGGTGTTTTATTAAATATTATTTTATTAATATTTATAATTTTTAAACATTGACAGTTGAGATTATTTTTGAAAAAATAATTTTCGTTGTCTTACAAAACAAATAATATTTAATAAAACGCAAGGCTAAACATTTCATAGTTTTTTTAATAAAGGTAACAAATATTAAAAAAAAAACGTATGAAATGTTTAGTCTGGTGTTTTATTAAATATTATTTTATTAATATTTATAATTTTTAAACATTGACAGTTGAGATTATTTTTGAAAAAATAATTTTCGTTGTCTTACAAAACAAATAATATTTATTAAAACGCAAGGCTAAACATTTCATAGTTTTTTTAATAAAGGTAACAAATATTAAAAAAAAAAACGTATGAAATGTTTAGTCTGGTGTTTTATTAAATATTATTTTATTAATATTTATAATTTTTAAACATTGATAGTTGAGATTATTTTTGAATAAATAATTTTCGTTGTCTTACAAAACAAATAATATTTAATAAAACACAAGACTAAACATTTCATAGTTTTTTTTAATAAACGTAACAAATATTAAAAAAAAAAACGTATAAAATATTTAGTCTGGTGTTTTATTAAATATTATTTTATTAATATTTATATTTTTTAAACATTGATAGTTGAGATTATTTTTGAAAAAAATAATTTTCATTGTCTTACAAAACAAATAATATTTAATAAAACGCAAGGCTAAACATTTCATAGTTTTTTTTAATAAAGGTAACATATATTAAAAAAAAAACGTATGAAATGTTTAGTCTGGTGTTCTATTAAATATTATTTTATTAATATTTATATTTTTTAAACATTGATAGTTGAGATTATTTTTGAAGAAATAATTTTCGTTGTCTTACAAAACAAATAATATTTAATAAAACACAAGACTAAACATTTCATAGGTTTTTTTTAAATAAACGTAACAAATATTAAAAAAAAAACGTATGAAATGTTTAGTCTTGTGTTTTATTAAATATTATTTTATTAATATTCATAATTTTTAAACATTGACAGTTTATATTGTAATAATAAATTTTGAATTCTTTTGAGAATGGTTTGATAACCCAAAACTAATCGAGTGTTTAAAGTTATTAATTTAAAGCTGTGTTTTTATTTATTTTATTAGTAGATTTTTAATAATTCATTTATATTTATTATTATAATTAATTTTAAATATTTTTTTTTGTAAAATTCAAACAATATAATTTAATTAGTTGTTTGAGTTATATGAAGGTTTATGTCACTAATTAAAAACACAGTTATATTTATTACTTCACTTTTTATGTGCTCATTAGATAGTACATAGTATCAAGACTAAACATTTCATAGGTTTTTTTTTAATAAACGTAACAAATATTAAAAAAAAACGTATGAAATGTTTAGGTTGGTTTTTTTTTATTAAATATTATTTTATTAATATTTATAATTATTAAACATTGATAGTTTATATTGTAAAAATAAATTTTGAATTCGCTTGAGAATGGTTTGATAACCCAAAACTAGTCGAGTGTTTAAAAGTTATTTATTTAATGCTGTGTTTTTATTTATTTTATTCGTAGATTTTTAATAATTTCATTTATATTTATTATTATAATTAATTTTAAATATCTTTTTTTATTACAATTTTAAAGACAACTTCTTTTATTCCCGAAATAAATACAACTTTGATTTTTTCTCTAAATTTTAAAATTTTTCTTCTGTTTATTCTACTACTACTAGATTTTTTCTATGCAATAATTGCTTCCTTATTTTCTTGTGACTTATAAAGCAGACTTTTTAACAAGAAATATTTTTTATGTTATTAATTGAGTTTGGATTTTTTAGCGTTATTTTTTGGATTGTTGTTTCTTTTTGTTTGCTTATCTTATTATTATTTGCTGTTTTCTTCCGTTTGATTTTCAATTATTCATTTATATTTATTATTATAATTAATTTTAAATATCTTTTTTTTTTGTAAAATTCAAACAATATAATTTAATTAAGTTGTTTGAGTTATGTGAAGGTTTAAGTCACTAATTGAAAACACAGCTATATAATAATAATAATAATAATAATATTTATTGCCCCACAGGAAATGTTCCCAATAACAAGACAATTATGTAAATAAAAATTGATGAATACAAATTAATTTATACCTTACTTCACTTGTTTATTTTTTTATGTGCCCATTACATAGTACATAGTATCCGAAATTATATGTACATTTCGGATACTATGTACTATGTAATGGGCACATAAAAAATAAAAAAAGTGAAGTAAGGAAAAATAATAAATAATAATAAGTAAGGAATATAACTGTATTTTCAATTAGTCAAACAATATACAAACAATACATTACAAAACCATTATAAATTTCACAAATTGGCTATCGACCAGTGGTCTTTCAGCCTGTTTCAGTCTGGTCATTTCTTTAAAAGTAAATACATAATATTACATTTCTTTAGTAATTTCTTTGTAATTATCCTTGTAGATACTTACAGTGTTAAAATAATAATAAATAATTATTTTTTCATTCACAATTTTTAAGATTAAACTTTAAGACAATTACAGTGAAACCGTGAAAAATAAAAAAAAATATTACCGATTAAAAAAATATAATAAATAGAAAATACCAAATTAAATATATAATTAATATCTATTATTTGGCTAACGTCCAGTGGTCTTTGCGCCTAACGATCAACATTTTTGCGAATTAAAAGTAATTTAATTAATATCATTTTTTAATAAAAGAATTAGACACTTACTGCGAAAAGCACATGCTTTTTTTCAATTGCTTTAAAAAAATAATAAAACAAGGCTGAAAGACCTCCGGTCGATAGCCGATTCATCATCTACAGAATATAATTCTAATTTTTGTATATTATTGTACATACATATACACATTTGAATAAAGATGGTTAGTTAATAAAACAATCACGCAAGTGAATTAAAATTAATCACAATAAAAACAGTAAGAAAAATTGTTATTTAATTTCATTATTTTTTTTTCAAATTTAATTTAACTACATTTTTTGTTTCTTAAACATCTAACAAATTTTAATCTCACTTTTTTGTTTCAAGTCGATCGCAGTGGATTCACTTTTGACACTGGGCTGTGAGGTATCGAACGGCGGCGTCTTGCTCAAAAAAAAAAAAAATAATAATAACGAGCCGCTTTGGTCGGCTTCCTTTAATGCTTTGCCAATATTAGCTCTCGATTATACAAATAAGTAAAGTCTGCGCGCGTTTTCTCGGTATTACCATTTTTATTTTTCGTCCCGTTCCTATGCGGATTTTTCTTTTAAATATTTACGCATGTTTCATCTCACTCAACACCAATCCTCTTACATTCGCGAAATGAAGATATCATTAAGTAAAGCAAGAAATCATACTGAGGGATTTTTACTTTATATATACTAAATTCTTAAGAATAATTACAAGCATTTTTATAAATTATAAATCACCACTAATCATAATAATAATAAGTATTTATTGCCCAACAGGAAGCAAGTTCCCAATTACAAGACAATGTACAATAAATATGATATAAGGTACAAACAAATATAATATAATATATATATATATATATATATATATATACATAATATAAGGTTATCATGAAGTAAGGCATATACTTTAAGTGTATAATTTTAAGAAATTGATCAAGCAGCAAAAATGCTAACTCTAATTGCTTAAATAATGGGAT
The DNA here is from genome assembly GCA_963082785.1 of Philonthus spinipes. Lineage (NCBI taxonomy): Eukaryota > Metazoa > Arthropoda > Insecta > Coleoptera > Staphylinidae > Philonthus > Philonthus spinipes. The sequence continues at coordinate 5,979,700 of OY720305.1, forward strand.
ATCACTCTACATATGGAAAATAAAAGTTTTTTATGACAACTATTAATAATAAATCTTCAGTATCTGTTTCAATTTTACTAACTAGAGATGGACAAAGTCGATCTTTTTTATTACTGCAAAATTAAGTATATGACAATTTTAATAATACAGCACATTCTATTACTATTAGTAAGTGTTCCCTATTTATTGAAAAATATTAATTTATTTTTACTTATTGACATTATTTATTTAAAATATTTATAAATATTTGATTACTAATTGCCGAGGACTATTCTTAATTTGCCTTCTTAGTAATAATAAGGCGGAAATTATTATTATACTAATATATACTAATATATGATGTCATTAAAAGTTTTACAGCGTCTAATCATTTTATCCCCCCTAATTAGTCAAATCGTATTCTGTGGCTGTTTTGCAAACCGAGTTTAAAGTGTGTGCATGTGCAATAAATTGGCGGTTTCGCAATTATTGATTATGAGGAATTAATCTTACGTAAAACAGGAATTGCGGACTCTAATTAACATAAAACCGTTTGTGCTTTGTAATTATCAAGCTTGAACGTAGAAACTGCATTCATTAAATACATTATTCATTTACACAAAGTTTACTTAATGTGTAAAAGCTATATAAACGGAACGTTGCCGGAGCATTTAAGATAGTAGAGGAGAAAAGTTAGCTCTGTCTAAGGCTAGGAGAAAGGCTTTTCTTCCTCTCTCGTCGCCTGTATAAATGAAGAGTAAATACTATAGCTGCATTTATAGTGGAGTAGCTATCCAGATCGAGACGAAAAAGGAACCGACGAGAAGTTAGAATTAAAAACCCAGCATTAAATATGCGCCTCCACCAAAAGGGTTAGAGTCATTATTTTATAAAATGTTGAGTTTATTAGCTCGACAATACTTTAAGGGAATATTAATTAGAATAGATAACATCAATCGAAATAAAAAATCACGTTCAAATTTTTTTTTTTTCAATATGTCGAAAATAAACTCGAAAACTTGCAGCATTTACTATTAATAAAATGGTATTGTTCCTCGCCTCCGATCATTCACATATTTATTTTAACTGTTAAATATATTGCGAATGGCTGAAAGACCTCGTCGGCTACCGACGATTCATCTGAAGAATATAATTTTAATTTTATATATTATTTTACATACATATATACATTTGAATAAATTCAATTTCAATTTTTAAATTAAATTTTATTTATTTATACATTTATTTATTTGACGTATAAACCATTTTACAAATTAAAAACACATTAAAATATACATACACGTGTGCACATTTATACATACAAGCATACAAAAATGTTTAGTTAGTTATATTTCGAATGTGATCATTATCAATAATAAACAATGAGATTATTATTGATAATGATTCACATTATGTTCGATAAACTCAATGGTGATTAATGAACTTCATATTCTTAATTAAATAAAAACATTATTTGTTTAATTTGAGTTATTTCAAGAGATTTTAATCACAATTAAAAACACATTTTATTCCTTACTTCACTTTTATATAAAAAGTGTTTTTAATTGTAAATAAAAACATAATAGTATTTTAGTTTCGCTGTTTTCTTTTATTATAGAAACACTGCTAAAATTGTTTCATCACCACAGTGGCATCATTAGTGATGGGCAAAATCGATTATTTCAATAATCGAATACGAAATAATCGATTAATTTTGATAATCGAATGAAAATTTTATCGTTTCTATGATATATATGATTAAAAACTCAACCAGAATTATTATAAATGCTGTTTCTATAACTATTTCAGATAATTTGGATTTCATCTTTCATTTTCTTTAGTATTTTTCAAATAAATCGATTCTTCAAATAATCGATTTTGCCCATCATTAGGCATCATCATCACCTGTCTGATGCTACAATAATAATAATAAAAAAAACAACAGTGAGACTAAAATAATATTGTGTTTTTATTTAATTGCGAAAATACCTCAATGTTGAAAGGTAAAAGAGGAACGTTTATATACGAAGCAAATGTATTACAAATATAATCTGTTCTGTAAACGCATGATGTTGGATAAAACAGATTATTTATTGAATCTAAACTTATGTGCTTCAAACTTACCTTCACGTTATTCATTCGGAATTTCGATGCGTATCCCAACTCTTCCGTAATAAGAATGTGGCGTTCTTCCATCATTTTTGGTTTTGATTATTATTTAAATTTTCACTTCGAATTTAGTTTTCGTATGATTACTTCATAACATCATTTTCTTTAGGTTATATCCATTTTTGAGTAACGTCACTTAATGTCACATCAAAAAGCAATTGACAGAAGAACAAATACATAATGAAAATACACTTGTAAATAAAACACTTTTTACTTTGTTTAACCACTGTATTTTACACTTAATTTATTTACAAGTGTATTTAAGATGTACCACAAAGTGAACGCCTACAACATCAAACAGATAATGAAAATAGGCGTTTTTTTTTCAATTGTGGTTTCACTTTTAATACTTTTCAGTGATTTTTAATATCGAGCGTATAACAAAAAATCGACGACGAAATTGGCGTTGGAAGTTTCGAGTCATGTCTGTACTAAGACCACACGCGTGAAATGCTGGTTGCGGTCAACATGACAACTAATACTTTACGCGTGCGTGTGTGATTTTAGTTAAGACATGAGTAGATTTCCAAGGTCAACTTTGTCGTCGATTTTTGTTATATGCTCGATATTAAAAATCACTGGAAATTATAAAAAAACAGTATTTATTCACTTAGTCTTATTCTAACATTAAATTAAACAAAAAGGAAACACATTTTTTTAAATAAAATTATATTCAAAAATGTTTTAGGACGGGTAGAGTGCATTAATTAATTGTGTAAATTTAAAGTGAGAAATTAATGAATTTGGAAATTATCCCAAATTCATTAATTTCTCACTTTAAATTTACATGAATTTGGAAATTATCCCAAATTCATTAATTTCTCACTTTAAATTTACACAATTAATTAATGCAATTAGTATCATAATAGTTCAAACCGGGGTGTATGTAAAATTTATGTTTCCACATTTTTTTTTTTTAAATATTAAGAATTAAATAACGGAAATTATCTATACATTGTAACTTCGCTGCGGCATTTTTTTTTGTTTGTTTATTTTTTGTTAAATTTAATTGGTTTACAATCTGATACGCGCACGCGCTTGACACAAATTTTGATAAAAGCGTGAATTAAACGAGAACTGTTTACTTTTGTACAATTTAAATGATAATATTCTGACGGTGAAGTTTTGTACGCCGTTAGCCTCAAATTTACATAAAATCGAAATTACGCAAAAATAATTTATTTTTGTACAAGTTAAATGCTGAGATTTATGACGGTGAAGTCCCGCACGTGTTTGAACCCAAAATGATGAAGATTTGTTACATTTATATATTTTTTTCAATAATCAAAACAGCCTAAATATAACCAACATTCTATACACTCTATGTTTTTTTTTGACCTCTTAAAATTGCTGTATAGATTTATTGAATGAGAGCTCTCTTAGTTTAGAATAAAATTGTTCGAAGTATAAAATGAAAGAAAATCCTTCTTTTCTTTAACAAGCAATCAAATTATAAGGATGCGTACTGTCTCGGGTAATATCTATCCAATGAAAGAAATGCAAAATTCAAAATATGTAAGTGGGAAAGAGAGATGTGATGACGTTATCGGAGTAAATAATGCTTTCTTACTCACACATTTCAAATAATATTACGAGGCGGCCGATAGGTTATATATATATATATATATATATATATATAAGGTGTACAGAAAATGAGTGAAAAGCTTTAGGTAGCGTGACTCTTTGACTAATTTTTAGATAAAAATATTAACGAAAATAAGACACACGCCTTCCTTAAGCCTCACGGGCCACTTAAAAGAACTATACATTTGGCAACGCTGAATCAAACCGCTTCTGCTTCTGATGAAATTATAAAATTGTAAAAATATCGGATTTATTAATCATTTACATCAATGGAATTATACACGTATCTAATTGATTGTTAATGCTATTGATTTTTTACAAAATATTTAAAAAACAATACTAATTTATAGTCACATATTTAAAATTCCGAAGACCTCGTGAGCCTCAATGAAGAACCATACAAGATTTTTTTATTTGGATTTTCTATTAAAAATTAATTAATGAATTGAGTTACCTGAAGGTTTTCACTCATTTTCTGTACACCTTGTATATATATATATATATATATATATATATATATATATATGAATCTTGGTTCTCGCCGACCTATCATACATAAAACTGAAAGTACAATTTACCCAAAATTGTGTAGGAAGAATAAGGGCCGGTCTGCGATGAAAACACCATTACCCAAAATGAACAACACGTCAAAGATGTCATTTCCGCCGACTGAATAATTTATGGTTACTACATAATCGCAACAAAACAACGTTATTAAAATTTCAATTTTAAATTTTAATAATATAATAATATTAAAATTTCAATTGCAAATTTTAATAATATGGGGGGTCGAACTATTTCAGTATGTATGACTTTATTTAAAAAACATATTTATTGTTGAGACTGTTACTTTATTATTATTAATTTTATAAGTGAAATAGTCGGTAGATTTTTTTAAGTTTCATAGAATTATTATTAAAACCACTTTATTTTTTTATACACCACATTTTATTAAAACAATCACAACAAAACAACGTTATTTAAATTTCAATTTTAAATTTTAATAATATATAAAATTTCAATTGCAAATTTTAATAATATCGGGGGTCGAACTATTTCAGTATGTACGGCTTAATTTAAAAAAAATTATTTATTGTTGAGACTGTTACTTTATTATTATTAATTTTATAAGTGAAACAGTCGGTAGATTTTTTTAAGTTTCATAGAATTATTATTAAAACCACTTTATTTTTTTATACACCAAATTTTATTAAAACAATCAAAACAAAACAACGTTATTAAAATTTCAAATTTCAATTTTAAATTTTAATAATATAATAATATATAAAATTTCAATTGCAAATTTTAATAATATGGGGGGTCGAACTATTTCAGTATGTACGGCTTTATTTAAAAAAAAGTATTTATTGTTGTGACTGTTACTTTATTATTATTAATTTTATAAGTGAAACAGTCGGTAGATTTTTTTAAGTTTCATAGATTTATTATTAAAACGACTTTATTTTTTTATACACCAAATTTTATTAAAAAAATGTTACCAGTGTTTTCTCTTCAACATAAAACATAAAAAAATCTACCAAGTGTTTCAGTTATAAAATTAATAACAATTTTGGTGGCATTGACGAATATAAGTAAAGTTTAAGTTAAAGCCAAAATTAAAATACCTGAAGTATTTCATAAATAAATAAATTATCTTACATCAATGTATTCAAGAGTGATGGAAGAATTTGAAGATTAAGAAAAGGTTGAATAAAAGAAATTTTGTATTAATTTATTATTGACAAAAAATTTGATATACTTAATTTATCACAAGCAAAAATGAGAATATTTGTAATACTCCATATAGAATATAATTTAAACAATCATTAGATTATTCTTTATAAAACATTCACACACACATAAATAATAAATTGTAAGCTCAACAAAATTAAAAATCGTGATTTATATTCCAGTTTCATCTATTTCTTCTGCTGTTACACTTTCCACAAGAACACGGCCTGTTACTACTGTTGTTGCTATTCCCCTCAGACATTCGATTTGAAAAATCCTGCCTTTCCGATCTGGGTCTTGGTGGTAAGGGCGGGTAACTGGTTTCGAAATCGTACCCGCAATCCCCGACTTTCACCCACTCTCCTTTCCTGGAATCCATCTGCCAAGTGCCGTTGGTTTTCTGCTGGATGGGCCCCCCTTTGAAAATGTGTGAATTCAAGAATTTTCCTGCTTTCCGATTCAGATTTGGATCCATGAATTTCGCCACCTTCTCGACGTAGCCCGGTTTTTTCGAAAAATGCAAACTCGAGCGTTTTGTTAAGGAGTGCGTTCGACTGTCGGATTTGCTGTTGCAGCAACCGCAGTTGCAGTTATTCTCAGAGTCGTGGTTTTTGAGGCTCTCTTCGTCGTCGAAAATGGGTTTGTCCAGGTTTTTATTCTGCCGGCTTAAAATTTCGAATTGCTCCATTGTTTTCTGGACTCTGATTCTGTTGCGTTGGGAAAGCGTGTTTTCAAGCTCGTCGACTAATTCGGGGTAATCCCCCGTGCGTTGGTAGGCTAGTGTAAGGAAATCCGATTTACCGCCGATTGAGCTGGCGCTGAGCTGATCTTCTGAAACGTTGCGTTTTGGTGATAAATTCCTCGTTTCGCACTTCGCGAAGTTCCTCGCGTTGAAATTCTGGCTGTAGCTCCTGCGCTCGCAATTCACAACCCTCTGCTGTTCGCAATTCGCCACTCTTTGCTGCTCGCAATTCGCCACCCTCTGCTGTTCGCAATTCGCAACCCTCTGTTGTTCGCAGTGCGGGGGTGTGTAATTCCCCGGCTCAAATTTCCGATCGTAGTTCCCCCTTCTGTTTCCACAATCTTGCGGGGATCGTTGCTCCAAATCCGCGCAATTCCCCCGATTTCTATTAGGATCACAATTCGCGTTTCTGGGATCACACTTCTGCGGGCATCTCTGCTCGAAACTAGGAGGGGGTCTTTCGAAATTAGTTCGATGCTCGAAATTTTGCGGATTCCTCTGCGGATCGTATTCCGGGGGTTCGCAATACTTCCTAGCTTCGAAATTCTGGAAATTCCTCGTCTCGCAATTTTGATAATCGAAATTCTTCGCGTCGGCACTCTTGTAGTTCCTCCCATCACCATTCTTCGGATCGAAACACTGGTAGCACCTCCTCTGCTGCGAGCAGTGCTCGTAGCCGGCGCAACAATCACAATCGCAATCCTCGCAGGAATTATAATTCCCGCAATTCAATTTCCTCCCATACATAGTTTCCTTCTTATCAAACGCAGTAAAACTGTTCTGAATTAAAGGCGGTGGAGGTGGTATATTCACGACTTCGGTCTTTTGTTCCAAACTCACCGGAGGAGTTTTTCTTGATTTTTGATTGAAACTCTCGCTTTTCGATTTAGGCGAACTTTTATTCAGCTCCAACTGCTGGCGTTTTGATGCCTTTTGATGCTGCACTCTCGTTAAATTTTCCTGCTTGTTTCTGTAAACTGGTCTTATATTGTGCTGGCTGAACCCGCAGACATTCTGCTCTTTTTCTGGCGGCTCCCTCGAGTATCTCGGAAAATCGTTCATCACTACAACAAATAAATTAAACGGGTGATTTATTCGAATCTCAGAGTTTTGCAGGTGTGATTAACTATTTTTAACAATATTTCAAGACAGATTCTAATAATTAATTAAAGTTGATTTTTGAACATTTTGAAAACACATGAAAATTTTTCCCAAAAGAAGTTGATTTTCTCGAACCTATATGATGATTTTTTTTAATGTAAGATTTTTTAAAGGTATTTTGGATTATAGCACACTCGACCAGTAATCGGGGGACATGGGTTCAAATCCCATCAGAGATGTTTCATATTTAATTAATTTAAATTATACTTCAATGTTGTATATTGAAAATTTCTACAATTCATAACTATAGGTCTTTCTGCCCTATAACTATTATTTATCTTGCAAGAATTGTAACATTTAAGCTTTTAGTTCAATAACAATATAATTGTAAATTCTTAGTTTTGAGAATAATTATGAAGTATTTTAATTAATACACTTGGTTGTTCGTTATTACGATTACTGTGTGGTAATATAAAGTTTTTTTTAACAATCCTCCATGTCAGATTCTTAGAGTTAAATTAAAATTTAACAACTTTTTGTAAACACATGAAAATCTATACCCAAAAGGGTCAACCTCTTTTCCCCTAACCTAAGAATTTTCGAAGGATGATTTTGAGTATTCTTTTTCTTCCGTTTAAATTGCTTCAGCCATCAGGCTATGACAAATTAACTTATCTGGACCTGTCTCGCGTTAGTGTATCATTTTTCCTCCTTTGAAGACTGGTGGATTTTTTTTCTGCAGCCGCTCCGAAAATTAAATTTTCGGTATTATTTATTAAATCGAAAGAATCACTTTACAAAAATCGTACGAAAAAGTAGGATTTTCGGGGCCAAAAAATTTTCGAGGAGAAAAGAAATCATCCCGAAAATTAAAAAAAAATCAGGATGATTTCTTTTCTTTCGGGACGGTTTAGACATCTATGCAGGCGGTGAGGCTGTGAATGAATATTATGAATTATTGCCAGTAAAATCAAGAGAGAGGTAAGAATTGATCTAAAAATTATTTAAATATGGAACAATGATAAAAATGTATTTACACTTTTGGTAAAATCGCCTGCGCAAATGCTAAATTTCTTAAATTGCCGCATCCTAAAGAATTCACTGGGCTCTGTTTACGAAGGAGCTCTGCCACTTTATTTATTGGATTAACTCCTACTCAAATAAAAAGAATTTGAAAATAATTAATTAATTATTTTTTATTTATTTTATTTAAATAACTGTGACCAAGTGAATAAATCCTTTTTCTATTATTAACTCCTATTCATTCCGTAAAATACCGCTTTCGGAACTTGTTACGTAAATAACTATTTCCATACTAGATTCTTAAGATAAAGTATAGAAAGAATTTGAAAATAATTAATTAATTTCATTTTTTTAAATTTATTTAAATAACTGTGACCAAGTAAATAAATCCTTTTTCTATTATTAACTCCTACTCATTCCGTAAAATTCCACTTTCGGAACTCGTTACGTAAATAACTATTTCCATACCAGATTCTTAAGGTAAAATATAAAAAGAATTTGAAAATAATTAATTAATTTCAAATCCTTTTTATTTATTTAAATAACTGTGACCAAGTGAATAAATCCTTTTTCTATTATTAACTCCTACTCATTCCGTAAAATACTACTTTCGGAACTAGATATGTAAATAACTATTTCCATACCAGATTCTCAAGGTAAAGTATATAAAAAATGGGTTGGTTTTCTTGAATCTAAAAATTTTCCAGGGGTCATCACGAGTACTCTGTTGTAATATAGAGTGTGTTTAACATTTCGCCATACTAGATTTTCAAGGTCAAATGAAATAACTTCTATTTCAATTAACCTTTCTATTTAATGACTTTTTGAAAACACGTGAAAAGTATACCAAAAAATTGGTTGATTTTCTCGAATTGAAGAATTTTCCAGGAGTGATCAGTAGTACTGTATGATAATATGGAGTATTTTTAACATTTTTCCATACCAGATTTGCAAGATCAATTTTAATTGAATTTTTAATGACTTTTTTTGAAAACACATAAAAGTAAAACAAAAAAAAGTATACCAAAAAATGGGTTGAATTTCTCGAATTGAAGAATTTTTCAGGAGTGCTCAGGAGTACTGTATGATAATATGGAGTATTTTTAACATTTTTCCATACCAAATTCGCAAGATCAATTTTAATTGAATTTTTAATGACTTTTTTTTTGAAAACACATAAAAGTGAAACAAAAATGGGTTGAATTCTCGAATTTTCCAGGGGTGACCACGTGTATAGTATGGTAATAAATAGTGTTTAAAACAAATTAAATAAAAAGAATTTGAAAATAATTAATAAATTATTTCCTCTTCAGCTTAAAACATTTTTCTATGCCAGATTCTCAAGGTCAAAGATTGAGTTTGATTGAGTAAACTTTTTATGCGAAGACAAACGAAACGCTGAAATTAATATAGTTTTTCCAGTTTGGATTCGGAATTGCCTAAACTGAAAAAACTCGCACTAACATTATTTGCTTTTACCGTCACTGTCGATCGTTGTCGCGGCCGATGACGATTTTCCCGATCCTACCCTCTTTTTCGATTCCACACTTCTTCCTGTTTTCCTCTCGAAATCTACAAAAGAATAAATAAACGTGAAGTTTCAATTGTATAAAACCGGCTCATTTTTGTGATTATGAATACCTTTTGTCGCTTCACTTCGGTTCGCACTCAAACGCCCTGACTGATTTCTTGATGCTTGATTTGGAGAACTCTCTATATAAACAAAAATAAATAAATAAATAAATAAATAAATAAATAAATATATATAAATAAATAAATAAATATATTTAAAAAAATAAATAAATAAATATATATAAATAAATAAATAAGTCGGTATCAAAAATAAAACATAAACTAATAAACAACGAAATACTATAACGGAATAGTCCAGAAGAAGCAACAAGTTTCCTTCGATACCGATAGCCCGAGATAGGGTCCAACCCAGACATCACGAGGCGAGGAAAGAAGGAAGGAGCACATATAGGAGAAATACAAGGAACTACCGACATCAACAACAAATAATATATTAAAATAAACAATGTGAACCATCTTGTAATTTCAACAAAATAAATACATTTTAAAAAAAATCTATGAATTGTAGAAATGTTCAATTTACAATATTGAAGTATTAAATATAAAGTGGAAATGAAATATCTCTGATGAAAAAAACAAAAAAAAAATGAATATAGGTGGATTTGAAGCACTGTATGGAGATTTGATATCACAGGTCTCTGTAGTGTAGTAGCACCCCGACGGGAAATCGGAGGACGTGGGTTCAAATCCCATCAGAAATGTTTCTTTTCCACTTTATATTTAATTAAAAATTTAAATTAAATTATTATTTAAAATTATTTAAATTATGTTGCACATTGAAAATTTCTACAATTCATAGAGGAAAATAAAGCCTACTTTTTGTACAATATATTGAAAGAAAACAGTTCTAATTCTTACATTTTATTAAAGATTATTGTTTAGACAATTAAAAATAAAACGCTATTGATATTGGACATAGAGCCCGGAATGTAGATGTAGCATACACATAAACAAGTGAAGAAAGGAATACAAAGTGTTTTATTTTTAATTGTTGGAACCTCTTCAAGTAACACACAACAACACATCGATTATCGTTTGGCATTTCTAAAAATGCTTTACTATTAATTTTTTTTATATATATTTTTTGTCTGCACCTACCGTTGATTTGATCCTTCGTTAAAGCACACTTATCATAAGCGTGTTTTCTTCTTGGAGAATCTACAACAAGGTTTTATTTCGTGTTATTATTTTCAAATCTAAGGAAATAAATTGAAGAGGGCAGAAAGACCTCAGACAGACTTCACTTTCAACCACTTTTGTAATTGTATTATATAATTCTATATTAAGGTTGCGGTTTAGTAGAAAGAGATGGCTATATAGTAAAATGGAAAAAAAAATCGTTTGAAAAAAGAGTCATTCTTTTGGATTTAATAATATAAATATGTATTTACATTTTTTTATCTACCAAATATAAAGTATTAGTCTAAATAAAAAATAAATCGTTAATTTTCGTGTAATACGTCAATTTACTAGTTCAAGTTAGAAAAGAAAATTGCAAGAATTAATGAAATTAATAGGTCATGTCTGCTAAGTTGTTTGAATGCAGAATTTAGTGAAATCCTTTAAATTTTCATTGCGCAAGTTTTTATTAGCAAAAATATAATTTGAAATTTGCTATAAATTTGATCAATTTTCATCGTTTTTTCATAATTCTTTTTCACACAAACTAAACATTAAAATAATTTTTAATTGATCTGATGAAATTCCTGCTTGTTTTAAGATTACTTTAATGTATAATACAATATTGTTCATTGATCACAACAGCAATCTAACTCGAATTAGTGATTGCTAATATTTATATAGCTATCTCTTTCGTCTAAACCGCACCCTTAAATTTAATGAATTATCTCAATAAAGATGTATATATATATAAATTGAAGAAATATTTCTACCTTTTCCTTCTTTAGTAATTTTATCTCCTCCCTTTGTTTCTTCAAAATGATCTCCTGTACAGCTGGGTGGTTTTATAAACAAATCAGAATCATCAAATTTCTGCCTGCAGTTATTTAAACCACTTTCTTTCGTGGGGATAAAATCAACGCTGTGTTTACTCCTCTCAGTGTTTTTGCTACAATGTTGATTAATCCTCTTCCTCAAACTGCTATCTTCTTTCCCTACCTCAAACTCGCGATGAGTTCTTCCGCAGCAGCAATCGTGAATTTGTTTGTTATTTGCAGATTCAGCGATTATTTCACTTCCAGCTGAATTTTCAATTTTATTCCGCGGGAATGACTGGCGGTGGTTATTCACGAAACAATCCTCGCTTTCCAAACCTTGATTTACGTAAACCTGCTCAACGTGTTTTCTCCCGAAATTGCCCGAGCAGTGGTCTTTCCCTTCTTGAAGCGCAAAACTCTCCTGACGGATATCCGAGGTTGTTTTATTTTTCTCGACGCGCTCGCACGAAATTTTATTCTTAACAAACTCCTTCTCCGAGAAATGCCTCGGCCTCAACGAAGATTCGTTCGATTTACTCACAGCCCCCGCGGAATTACCCTCAGCTCTCTCAAGGCAGCTTCTGTACAGCCCGTTCCTTTCTAAATCTCTCTGTAAGACGCAACTTTTTAATTTATCCGTCTGCTCCTCAGGCTCTAGACAAGATTGCTTCCCCTTTCTCTTACTTTTACTCAACTCCCTGTAGCTCTTCCGCTCCCTCACCGGCGCTTTGTCTTTCCCCTTCCCCTTTCCCTTCGAACTGGAACTCGCCGAGTTCCTCTTGTTGCTCTCCTCGACGCTGATTTCGGAATCGGTGCTGTCTATGTAGCCCGCCTTGTTGCCGCTGAAGAACCCGAAGAAGCCGCTCGACGTGGACTTTTGGATTTTTACAGATTCGTTGCCCTCGGATTCGGATTCTGTCGTGTGGGTTTGGCCCATTTAGAGGATTTTCACGGTCGGTTCGGAAAATCTCGCAGTGAGACTGAGTTTTTTTTAGAACATTTGGATTTATACCCAGGAATCTCTTCCCCACCCCACTAGAAAAATAAAAAAACAAACAAAAAATATGTAAAGGAACGGAAATTTGTTTCCTGTCAAATAGTTTGAAGTTTCACAATTATGTGATTGACAAAATTTTCGAGTACTTGAAATCATGGCCACCTAAATTGATGAGTCGCTGCGTTCTTCTTCGGTGAAATTTATTGCCTCAGCTTTACAGCCTTTAAAATCGGCTACTGTCTTCTTGGAAGACGAAATTGAAATCACGGCCTACTAAATTGATAAGTCATTACGTTCTTCTTCTGTGAAATTTATTGTCTTAGTTCGGCTTAACCCTGGGAATCGGTTAAGCCGAACTAAGACAATAAATTTCACAGAAGAAGAACGTAATGACTTATCAATTATATACAATTGTTTTCTTGGAATATTTGAAAACACGGTCTACTAAATTGACAAATAATTGCGTTCTTCTTTTTCTTTAATGAAATTTATTAGCTTAGCTTTACAGATATGAAGATCTTCTTTGAAAACTTCAAATCACGGCTTACTAAATTGATAAGGCATTGCGTTCTTCTTTTTTTATAAAATCAACTTTACAGCCCTGAAGATCAGCCACCGTATTTTTTTAATACTTTAAATCACGAATAAGACAGCTACAGTCTTCTTGGAATACTTGGAATCTTCTACAATTGTTTTCTTTGAATATTTGAAAACACGGTCTACTAAATTGACAAATAATTGCGTTCTTCTTTTTCTTTAATGAAATTTATTAGCTTAGCTTTACAGATATGAAGATCTTCTTTGAAAACTTCAAATCACGGCTTACTAAATTGACAAGTCATTGCATTCTTCTTCTTTTATAAAATCAACTTTACAGCCCTGAAGATCAGCCACCGTATTTTTTAATACTTTAAATCACCAATAAGACCAGCTACTGTCTTCTTGGAATACTTGGAATCTTACTAAATTGAGTCGCTTCGTTCTCCTTCTTCTGCGAAATATATAGACTTAGCTGCATACCAGCCACTGATTTCTTTGAATACTTAGAATCATGGCCTACTAAATTCATAAGCCATTGGTTTCTTCTTCTTTTATAAAATTAACTTTACAGCCCTGAAGATCAGCCACCGTATTTTTTTAAATCACGATTAAGACCAGTTACTGTATCTTGGAATACTTGAAATCACGGCCTACTAAATTAACAACTAATTGTGTTCTGAAGATCAGCCAATATCTTCTTTGTATACTTTAGATCACGCCCTGCTAAATTGTAAAGTCATTGCGTTCTTCCCTTTCTGTGAAATTTGCTAGCTTAGTTTTACTGCCCTGAAGATCAAGCACTGCCTAATTCGATAAGAAATTATATTCTTCTTCCTCTGTGAAATTTACAGTCTTTGCTTCACAGCCCTCAAGGCCAGTTACTCTCTTCTTGTAATCTTGAAATTACGGCCTACTAAATTAACAACTAATTGTGTTCTGAAGATCAGCCAATGTCTTCTTTGTATACTTCAGATCACGACCTGCTAAATTGTAAAGTCATTGCGTTCTTCTTTTTCTATGAAATTTTCTAGCTTAGTTTTACTGCCCTGAAGATCAAGCACTGCATAATTCGATAAGAAATTACGTTCTTCTTCCTCTGTTAAATTTATAGTTTTTGCTTCACAGTTCTCAAGACCAGTTACTCTCTTCTTGTAATCTTGAAATTACGGCCTACTAAATTAACAACTAATTGTGTTCTGAAGATCAGCCAATGTCTTCTTTGTATACTTGAAATCAAGGCCTACTAAATTGTAAAGTCATTACGTTCTTCTCTTTCTGTGAAATTTGCTAGCTTAGTCTTACAGCCCTGAAGATCAAGCACTGCCTAATTCTATAAGAAATTACGTTCTTCTTCCTCTGTGAAATTTATAGTTTTTGCTTCACAGCCCTCAAGACTAGTTACTCTCTTCTTGTAATCTTGAAATTACGGCCTACTAAATTAACAACTAAGTGCATTATTCTTTTTCTTCTAAGAAATTTAATAGTTTAGTTTTACAGGTCTGAAGATCAGCCATCGTCTTCTTTGAATACTTCAAATCATGGCCTACTAAATTGATAAGTCATTGCGTCCTTATTCTTCTTAAGTATAATTAATAGCTTCAGCTTTGTAACTCTGAAGATCGTGACTGTCTTGTTTAAATCTTCTTCAGTGTCATTAATAGTCTTAGCTCCATAACTCTGAAGATCGTGGCTGTCTTGTTTGAATACTTCAAATCACGAAGAAGACCAGTTAGTGTCTTATTGGAATACTTGAAATCACAGCCAACTAAATTGACAGCTAATTGCGTTCTTCTTGTTTTGTGCTTACTTAGACTTAGCTTTACAGCCTTGAAGACTAGCCATTGTCTTCTTGGAATACTTTAAATCGCGGCCTACTAAATTGAGTTACTGCGTTCTTTTTCTTCTTCTCCGAAATGTATAGACTTAGCTTTACAGCCCAGTCACTATTTTCTTTAAATACTTAAAATCACAGCCTACTAATTTTATGAGTCATTATGTTATTTTGTGGAATTTACAGCCTTAGCTTCACCTGTCGACTAGCCTGAATCTTCTTGGAATAATTGGAATCACTGCCTCCTAAATTGATATATTATTGCGTTTCTTCTTTTTCTTCATCTATGAAGACTCTATGTTCTTGGAAACCTGTCGACTAGCCTCAATCTTCTTGGAATAATTGGAATCACTGCCTCCTTAATTGATATATTATTGCGTTTCTTCTTTTTCTTCATCTATGAAGACTCTATGTTTTTGAAAAAAAAGGTCACAAGACCAAAAATTAATGCTTCCTAAGAGAACATCATCCTGTGAATTCAGTTCCCTGTTACTCCCTTAGTAGGCGGTGGGCATCTTTGAAGTTTCAAATTAGAACATAACATTTTTATTTAAGATTCGAATTCTAGCGATTAAAATACATAAGATTTTATTCAAACATTATTTTTATTCGTAACAGATGGCGCTGTAATCGCAAAATATAATTATTATTTTTATGTTTTGAATCATTTCTAGGCAATTTTTGCTGAATTAAAAAACTAAAGTTTAAATTCTCTTCACTGAATGGTTTTTTGAGTTTAAGTGAAGTGTATAACTAGTTGTTATTGATAATGGGCACTTTGTGTCTCGAAATGTACATCTAACATAAAAATAAATTGTGAAGTAAGGAATAACAGTCTTTCAATTTGTGTTTAAATTCTCTTGAAAATGGGCTAATAACTCGAAACTAGTCGAGAATTTAAATTTATTCAATATAGTCTCTGTTTTGTTTGATTTTTGGTAATGTATTCATATTTATTCTATGCACAAAAAAATAAAATAAATATAAAAATGTAGTTTTTACGCAGTATCTTCTTCAGTTGTAAATAGAAAACTAATTAACAAATATATCTTACCTTTTTTTAGGAAAACGCTCAGCATACAAATTGACAGCATCATCACAATCGCCATAAATAAATTATTGTGAAGCAATTCATTCATACCCTCAATGATTGAATCTCGCTTAGCTAGGTTCAATTAAAACAAATATTAACCGCGAATTCAGTTTATTTAAACATTAAATAAGAAACAAATCAAAGAGATGAAATATTAAAATAAAGGACATTTTGTTCAGTTGCAAAGTAGGAAGTTGCAGGGTTTGAGGGCTGGAGGTCGGGGAAATGATCCTGTGCGGGTTCCTCTTTTTGATAATACTTAATTACTTCGCTGTGAGTAGAAAAAAATGTTTAGATAAAGTAAAACTTCAGTGTTTTTACTTTATCTAAACAAGTTTTTTTACACTTTCAAAACTACTTTTGTTGAAACTGCGTTCTTGAATTATTAATATATTTATAATAATTCAAGAACGCAGTTTCAACAAATAAAAGCATCAATTATTCATTTGTTTTTTCTAGTTTTTTTTTCTCCAATTTAACGCTAATGAGAACTCCCTATTTATCAAATACTTTTTTTACAACAAATCTTTTCATACATAAAATCTTTATAGAATAACGTTCTTATTTTTACTCCCAAAGACCCCAAACAATCTCCTCCAAAACCCCCTCTTCTTCTTCTCACCCCCCAAACCCTGCAACTTCCTACTTTTCAAATGCTTATAATATTCCTTAATCTTAGTCCTGTAGAGCCTATCAGCTAAATCCAACTCAGCCTGAATATTCCCAACCCTTAAATCATCCTCGTAAATCGGAAACTGAACATCCTCACTCCCAAAATCCGAAAATCCCGATTTTGTCGTCCGGGAACTGGGAAAAGGGTAGGTCGGGCTGGATTCCGGGGAAATGATCCTGTGCGGGTTCCTCTTCCTGATCCCCGTGCCCGGCGAGCTGGAAGGCGATTCAGCCGTTTCTGATCTTTCGAAAATCACAGGAAGTGCCGTGATGTTTCTCTGGAGAGGCGTGTATAGTGTTGAACCGTCGGTTCTTTCAGAATAAGATGTTTCTGGAAAATCACTCCTTTCCGTTGATTTGTTTCGAATTCCTAAATTGAATGATTTTCGTTGAGGATCTGCCGGAAATATTTCCGTAGTTTTTGTAAACTTAATTTTATCTGGATTTTTTCCAGTTGTGAGAACATTAGTGGCGGGTTTAAATGAAAACCGTTCATGTTCCAAAGAGGAAATCAAAGACGAAGTATCTGGAGATATTTGTCTTGAAGTTTCATAATTATCGATCCTCGTGCTAGCGCTGTGTATGTTCGATACATTCAGATTCTCGACGATTTCGAAAACTCCTTCGTTTTCCTGAACTGGAACAAAATTCTCCACATTTCCTATGAGTTGTTCCAGTTTTCTTGATTTTGAAAAACCCTCCTCTTCTTCGTTCTTCAGACTAAGGAATGTTTCGACTCCTCTATCTAAATATTCAAGAAAAAAATATTTGTAATTAATTTAAAAAAAAAAAATATTACGTAGAAAAAAATGAAATTTTAATTTAAATAAAAAAGAGTGGCTGAAAGACCACTGGTCGATAGCCAGTTTCAGAGTTGGAAATATATTGTGAACGTTAGTGTATTGTTAGATATTGTATAGTAATTGTATATTCCAATCTCAGAAATAAAGATGTTTATGTATGTAATAAGAGTATTCATTCACTTTGGTAAGAGAACATCATCCTGTCAATTCAGTTCCCTGTTGCACCCTTAGTAGACGTTTATGTATGTAAAAAGAGTATTCATTCACTTTTATGATTTTAAAATGATTTTAAAATAATTAATTTAATTAATTTTAGAAAAGTGAAAGCTTAATATATATAAAAAATGATTTTAGTTAAAGTTTTATTTGGAAAATAAAAATGTAGTTTCAGCTAATGTTTATGTCGTCTGCTATTTTTAATTCTTAGCAGATTTAAATTTTCAGTTATTATGACGTTTTAAACAAAAATACAAGCTATATTTTGCTTATATTTACCAGACAGACGATAAACACTATTGAGATAAAAATTTTGCACCAATGTTACATTAATATTTAAATAATATTAAAGGATAAATCAAACAAATAGTGAAACAAACCAAGTGTTTTTGATTTATCCTTTAATATTATTGTCAAAATGTTTCACCAAGTGATAAATGAGAAAGTTATTCAAGAAATATTAACATTTAAAGTTTCTTCACGCATTTATGATTTTTTTAAGAATGGGATCATTAAGAAAATCCATCTAGTATCTTATAACACAATAAAAATGTCTACCTTCTTTGGTCTGCATTTCCGAAATCAACGAACTTGACGAATCCAAACTCCTTCCAGTTTCTGAAACCTCCCTGTATTTCACCGAATCCCGGAAAAAGCGACAGTTGCAGGAAATCCCGCTGCAGGTTTTCCCCGAGCACGGGTTTTCCTCCTCGGAGGTGTGCAAGAACCTCAGATTCAATTTCGGAACGTCCGGATGCGCCCTTTCCTCCACATCAGACTCTTTCTTTTTCAACGCTTTACGTTTTCTGTTGATTTTAGATTTGGATGATGAAGGTGAATTGGCTTGAGGATTAAGATGGAGCAACGGGATGGTCTCGGTGGAAAGTTTTGAGTTTCTATTCCCTAAAAAATGAATAAATAATGAACTTGCACAAGAATTCAGTGCATTTGATCAAGAATTAGCATTAGTTTAACAACAGGAAATATAATGTAGTAATATTTATTATTTAAAAAAGTGAAGAAAGGAATAAAATATTACTAAATTATATCAAGAAAATATCTTAGATAACAGGAAATATTCTGAATAAATTTCTCACTTAACCCGTGGTGAAACATTTTTAATTAATAATGATAGAAAATATATTTTAGCTAAAAGGAAAACATTAAAAAAAAGAAATGATATTTTCAGTAGTTTTTCCAGCACTCTCTGTATGATAACGTAATGGTCTTCTTAAATTATTATTATTATTATTATTATTATTACGTCAAAAGCTCGGCCTCCTCAATTTGCACTGTCTTGAATAATTTTCAGGAAATTACAAACCCTTATTTCTCCACCATTTTCCCTTCGCAGATCCAACTCTTTCAATATCACTGCTCTCAGAATCCGAAAAAGGACTATTCAACTGCTCCGCCGCTTCCTTTCCATCGCATATTTCGCAAAGAGAAGACCGCGTCGAAACGCTCGTCACCTTCTCTCCCGCTTCGTCCTCGTCGCTCGGATTAAGCAAAGACACTTTCGAATTCACCTTCCGAGTCATGTTCAAGTGCTCCAGAGAAGAGCTTACTTTTGCGGGATTTCTCTGGTCCATCAGAAAGTGGAAATTCAGCTCGGTTATGTTGCTCGAGGAAGAATTCCAACCTCCTTCTGGAATTTTGCTTGAGGATAACTTTCGTAGATTCCTTAATTCCTCATCGAAGCGTTTTCTGAATGAGTCGTTATCTGAAGGGATGATTTCAGTGCTTGATAGGTTTGTAAGAGGATTTATTTCTTCTCCATTTATATCGTTTGAATGAAATTTTTCCTCATTATTATTTCTACCAGCATTCTTTACAATCTCATTTGAATTAAATCTGTCCCCAATATTATTCCTACTTTTAATTTCTAAAAAAAAATCTTTGGATTAAGTCTGCCCTTATTATTATTCCTACCTTATTTTTTTTCTACTAATAAAGGCAGAATTAATTAAAATAATATTTTAATTGATTCTGCCTTTATTTGAATTAAAATAATATTTTAATTAATTCTGCCTTTATTAGTTTTCCTACCTTCAGTATCTACAATATCGTTTGGATTAAATCTGCCCTCATTAAAATCCCCACTATTAATTTTTATTAAATCACCACTATTTTCCTCGGTAACAATTTTTCGAAAATCCTGCAAAGAAGCGCGATCCGGAATCGATTGTTTTTCAACGTCCACGAATTGCGGCTTCAGTTCTTCACTCTCTGAGATTTTCGTAATGTCCTTGTTGTCTTGATAACCGTACGAGTAATCCGTATCTGGTTCCGTCGTGGTGTTTCCAGATGAGCTGAAGTAATCAGAATCGCTGTCGTTGGGTTTCTCGAGAAGCATCTTTTTGTCATCATCATCATCATCATTGTCGGAATCATCTGTATCCAGATCGGATTTCTTACCCTTTCGTTGTTTTCGCCTTTTCTTTTTCATCATTTTTTTCTTCTTTAATAGTTTCTTACGTTCGTCGTCTGAAGAATCTCTGAAAGTCGTAATGTTTAACAAAATTAATTCAAATGATAATTCACTGTTTTGACTTACTTTAAGAATCTTTATTTAGTACTAGATGTACATTTCGGTCACCATGTGATCATTATCATTATAGTATGATTACCATTAATAATGGACCGAAATTTACTTCTGGTACAAAATAAGCAATTTTGAATTATTATAATTATTATCAGTAAATTTGTAAAGTCACCCCTACACCACCATTATGGTAGATGGGGATTTTAGATTATATATATATATATATATATATATATATATAAATTTTTAAAGTAATTCATTTACATATATTAAAATTAATTCAATTTAAACTCGATTTCCTGTGAATCATATAATTAGAAAGATCGCACAAAGCTCCATCTTTTGCCTGATAGGAAAGATAGAACAAAACGTCATCTTTTGCATAATAGGAAAGATAACATAAAGCGCCATCTTATTCCAAATAGGAAAGATAACATAAACAGCTAGCTTTTGCCTAATAGGAAAGATAGCACAAAACGTCATCTTTTGCATAATTGAAAAGATAACATAAAGCGCCATCTTTTTCCAAATAGGAAAGATAACAAAACAGCTAGCTTTTGCCTAATAGGAAAGATAGCACAAAACGTCATCTTTTGCATAATAGGAAAGATAACATAAAGCGCCATCTTTTTCCAAATAGGAAAGATAACATAAACAGCTAGCTTTTGCCTAATAGGAAAGATAGCACAAAACGTCATCTTTTGCATAATAGAAAAGATAACATAAAGCGCCATCTTTTTCCAAATAGGAAAGATAACAAAACAGCTAGCTTTTGCCTAATAGGAAAGATAGCACAAAACGCCACCTGTTGCCTAATAGGAAAGATAACATAAAGCGCCATCTTTTGCCTAATTGCAAGTGGCATCGTCAACAATTTAGGTTCTAGAATCGTTGTTTCGTTCACTAAAGGAAGGTGAATTTGTCCTGTATATGAGAACAGGAAACGAAATTCATTTAATAACATATTCAACCACAATTCATTCCCTGTGCTTTTTTAACAGGATAAGTCCACCTTTCTTTTAGTGGAAGAACAGCACTTTCATTTCAGATTGAAATTGTTGATCACTTTGAAATTAGGCGCTTTGCGACTTACATAAAACAGACTACTTTGCTTAGATGAGATTAATCTATTAAGTGACTGATTGATGAGGCTCAAACTGAAACCAGTTGAAATCTATGACATACAATAATTTTGAACACCATTTATAATAAGGCATACGGTAGGAATAATGATTTTAAAAATGGCTCTGCAAATCAAAAAGATTGGAAAAGATTGAGTGATTTTTTTTAGATTTTTTCAAAACTGTTACAAAACCATCTAGCGATTTTTTAATTTTTGATGAGTTTTCTTCTCTTTTTTAATTGAATGAAATTTTATTCTCTCAAAAAAAAAAACAAAAAAAAATCACAGAGTCTTTTAGAATATTAAATAGTCTACGTTGTTTATAGCATCATTGGGGTTATTAACAACGTGGTTTGTTTAACATCCTGAAAAACTTTTTTTTTTTTTTTGAGAGGAACAAATTTCATTCAAATAAAAAAATGTAAAAATTTGTTAAAATTAAAAATATGTTAGATGGCTTTATAGCAACGTTAAAAAATCTGCAAAAAAGTTACAGAATTTTTCAGGATATTAAATTACTTACGCTGTTTATAGCATCATAATGATGATCAGTGATATATTTTTTTTTTTTTTTTTCAGATTTTTGTGAACGTTGTTTATAGCTCTAATGATGCTATAAACATCCCAAAAAATCTGAAAAAAAAACGATGTTTATAGTTCTAAACAACGTAGACTATTTAATATCCTGAAAAACTATGTGATTTTATTTCAGACTTTTTTAACGTTGTTATAAAGTCAACTGGCAATTTTGAAATTTTTGACGAATTTTGCTAAAGATAGGGAAATAATCTGCGAGAAGTTGAGCTCTATCAAAAATGTAATTTTCGATCAGAACGTTCGCAAACGACACTATTTTTTTTTTTTTTTTTAGCGGTCACCAACGTCTAACGCAGATGAATATAAGTGAAAATATAGCTGCATTATTTAGTCTGGGAGAAATTTAGACGTATCAAAAATTTAGTTTTCGATCAGCACACTGGCAAATTTACCTTTGCAAATTGGATTGATATTTTGTTCGATTTTGCGATTTTTTCTGGCGGTCATGGACGTTCATCCAGGTCCACAGGTAAAAATAGAGCTACATTCTTAAATAATCCAATACTTAAAACCCCGCTCTTCTGTATTTTCTGTAAAATGTATAATCTTGATCTAACCCCAAACGCGCCTAACCCCGTATTTTGTGTAAAATGTAATTTTGATCTAACCCCAAACGCGCCTGATAGGACCAATTGACGTTCCCATAACGTCTCGAGTTAAATTCATGGAGCTATTTAAGTGGCTCGAAATTGATAGAAATTATTATTTTTAGTGGAAACTAAATAGTCTAAGTTTATTTTAGTATCATGAAGGCTCTTAGTGATTTTTTTCAGATTTTTTTTGAAAGTGAAAAAATCATCGAAATTTAATAAAATTGGAAAAAATGTGAAAATACGTCGGAAATTCAAAGATCGCAAAATAACTTAATAATATACCAAAATGTAGCCAAAGCATGGCTGTGAGAGGTTGAGTCTTATCAAAAATTTAATTTTCGAAAAGTTTATTTTCTTAAACGACACTATTTTTTTTTTATTTGGATTTTTTTGGCGGTCACCAATGTCAAATAAAGGTGAATATAAGTCAAAATATAGCTGCATTCTTTAGGAATCCAATGCTGAAAAGCTGCCTTAACAGCAAAGATTGAAGGGCCAGGATTCATAAAGAATGCAGCTATATTTTCACTTATATTCATCTAAGTGTGCTAATTCAAGAAAAAAAAATGTGTATTTTGAGAAGGTCAATTTTCCAAGTGTGCTGATCAAAAATCAAATTTTTGGTAGGGCTTAACAGCAAATATAAAATATTTGCTGTTAAGCTTGTAATCTTAGTCTGACCCCAGATGTGTCCGAAGCAAAAAAAAAATGGATTTCCATTAAATCATTCTTATAATATCTCTCGATAAATTCAGGATGGTTCGAAATTGAAGATAATCATTATTTTTGGTGGAAACTAAATTGTCCACATTCCTTCTAGTATCATAAAGGGTCTTAGTAATTTTTTCAGAATTTTTTTTAAAGAGAAAAAATCATCAAAATTTAATAAAATTGGAAAAAATGTGAAAATACTACGAAAATTTATAATTCGCCAAATGACTTAATAATGAACAAAAATGTAGCTAAAGATGGTGAAATAATCTGTAAGAAGTTTAGCCCTACCAAAAATTTAATTTTTAATCAGCACGCTCGCAAAATTCTTAAAAGACACATTTTTTCTTGAATTAGCAATTCACCAACGTCCATTGAAGATGAATATAAGTGAAAATATAGCTGCTTTCTTTATAAATTCTGGTCCTTCAATCTTTGTTAAGCTTGTAATCTTAGTCTAACCTTAGATGTGTTCGAAATAATAATAAAAAAAATGACGGGTTTCCATTAAACCATTCCCATAATATCTGGTGATAAATTCAAGGGGCTATTTAAGTGGTTAGAAATTGAAGAAAATCTTTATTTTTGGTGAAAAAAAAAAACAGAAAATTGTTTTTTTTTATGTTTCAATTTTATCAAATTTCGATGTTTTTTTCTTCTCTTTTTAAAAAAAGACTCTTGATGATAATAGAAGGAACGTAGTAAATAGTCTACGTTCCTTCTATTATCATCAAGAGTCTTTTTTAAAAAGAGAAGAAAAAAAACATCGAAATTTGATAAAATTGAAACATGAAAAAAATCTGTTTTCTTTTTTTGAAAATTACTTTTCTTCACTAATATCCGACAAGTCTCCATACTGTATAGGATCCAAACAAACCGTGCACAAATTCTGCAAATCGGAAAAGCACCGCTCGCAGTATAAACCCGGACAATTCGGCGTTTGACACTTTATCGGCTTACTAGCATCGTTTTCCCGAAATACCTCCCCGCATAACAAACAGGAAGTTTGTTTCTTCGTGCCCAGAATCAAATGGCAGACTCTATAACTAAACAAAAAAAACAACTCAATTATGTCCATAATTTCTTTTGTGAGTTTCCTTTTAAATACTTCAATTTCGCCCGCAGAAATTCCATGAACGTGACTTTGCTCACCGAGGAATCCCCCTTTACTTTGCGCCTGAGCTGGCGCCGCGCGAACTTCAAAAATGAGGATCTTGACCTGAGGATGTTGTTGTAAAGCCAGATGGATCTTTCTCTGGCTCTTTGAGGGTGGTAGTAGCACATCACGGAATGCCGGAAACGCAGACCGTATGGTTCGAAAATCGCCAGAAACCAACATAGTACTAAAAGGGATGCTAAAATAGCAATAAAATAATATCAATTTTCTTTCACGAATTGTTGACAGACAAACCCGTGGTCTGTTGGAGTTTAATCCACTAAACTTAAAATAGACCACTGCCCGTAAATCAACAATTCCAATAAACAATTATATTTGGATTTTTATTAATAGAAAACATGCATTTTTAAAAAATAAAAAGACCTAAAAGTACCTATTTGTATGTATCTGTCGTAGTCGGGAGGTATTGGATCTGGCAGACAAGGAACCGTATCAACTTCCAAATTTAATCCAATCGGCTGGAAAGCCTTTACAATGCCACGCAGTAAATTAGCCAAAAATCCTTGACCTTCTATGTGCAATCCTGGTACGTTGGGAGCTGTTAAATTTGTAAAATTATTTAAACAACAACGATAAGATTCATGGAGTAAATTATCGCAGCCAAAAGTAAAGTATTTGTTTATGAACATCAAAAAGTAAAATTATTTTTTGCTGTTCATAAAAAAAAACCATAAAATTATTGATATTTGAGGAAAATAATAAAAACATGCTGAAAGACCTCCGTTTTTATTATTTTCCTCATATATCAATAATTTTATGTTTTTTTATAAACAGCAAAAATAAAGTAATTTTACTTTTTATTTAAACAACAACGATAGGATTCATAGGGTAAATTATCGTAAAATATTTTACTTTTGACTGCGATAATTTACCCCATGAATCCTATCGTTGTTGTTTAAATAATTTTACAAATCGATAGCCGATTTATCTACAGAATATAATTTTAATTTTATGTATTATTGTACATA
The DNA here is from genome assembly GCA_963082785.1 of Philonthus spinipes. Lineage (NCBI taxonomy): Eukaryota > Metazoa > Arthropoda > Insecta > Coleoptera > Staphylinidae > Philonthus > Philonthus spinipes. The sequence continues at coordinate 6,005,425 of OY720305.1, forward strand.
CATATACACATTTGAATAAAGATAGTTAGTTAGCTAATGAAAACACCACGGTTTGTTTCATAAAATATTTTGTAACAATTACATTAGTTTCGTTTTTACAGCATTTTCAAAGGTGTACAGAAAGTGTGCATCAGTAATAAAGGAAGGTGACGAGTAAATAATTGTTAGAAAATATTTTGTGAAACAAACTAAGTGTTTTTTATTATTACCCTCAAATATTATTTTAATAATGTTTTTTTCGAAGTGATAACTGAGAGAGTAATTCAAGAAATATAAAATATTGTGACATTGAGCGATTAATTCAATTATATTTTTCTAATCCTGGCTTTTCAAACTATAAGTATCTCCACAAACAACGAGAGAGAAAAACAAACATGCATTGTTTAAGTTCAAGTGCACCCATTTTTTTTCTGTCCACTTAAAATTAATTACGCGTTAAGTCAAACATACATTTTCGGTATCAGTATTATAAACGCGCTTTAAGGTAAATCGTTTACGTTTTCAATTTTCGCGAATACCGTATGGGAAAATATACACTTTTTCTAATTTTACTCGCGGTTTACATTGCGGCGTAAAAATATCTCAACTCGTAAATACCGTCTGCAAATAATATCCATCACGCATAATTCTAATATGATGGGTTTATATTATTTGGGGAAGACAGAGGAAGTCGTAAAATCGATTTGTTTTAGGAGTGCAATTTGTGAGAAAAAAAAAACAAATTATATGCAAATATTTAATTTCATTTTTGTTTGCCGATTATAATATCTACAGGATTTTCATAGAAATAGTGAAATGTCACGAGAATTTCTGATTGGATTATTGAACCTCTAAACCAAGAAATGTTGTAATATCAAATCTCAAATATGAAATAATATCAAATCAAATAAATCAAAATCTGCAATAAAAATAGGATTATATTAAATAAAAATGATTTGAAAATAATTAATAAATTATTTCCACATTTAGCTCTGTGACTTTTGACTTACCTAAGTACGTTAAACAAATGCACATTAAAACAACTACTTCGCGGGCAAATTTTTAATTAATTTGATTCAATTCTTTTCGTTTAATTTTATTCGGTTTTGATTTAAATTGAATTAATTTGGTTTAATTTAATTTAAATTGATTTAGTTTAATTTGATTTAATATAACTGATTTAACTTTGCTGATTGTATTTGAATTAATTTAATTGATTTATTTTAACATCTTTAAATTATGTAAGGCATAGCTGTACTGACGAGGGATAGATCCCGAAACACGTGTCTGCAGATGGCCTTAAATTAAGTAACGTTCCTTTTGTTGTTTTTACATTGAATTTTTCTCGGATCAAAATTCGTTGCATTATACAATATTTATTGATGTGCAACAGCAGGTGTACATTATGTCCGGCGTGGGTATTTGCCCGGGAAGTAGTTGTTTTAATGTGCATTTGTTTAACGTACTTACGTAACGTAAGTCAAAAGTCACAGAGCTAAATGTGAAAATAATTTATTAATTATTTTCAAATAATTTTTATTTAATATATTTAAATAACTGTGACCAAGTCAATGAATACTGTTTTCTATTTATAAAAATAGGATTAAATTCACTACCTGAAATTTTCGACTGAAACCTCCCGTAGAACCTAATCAGAGTCATTATCCAGTATAGGGAATAATCCGTCGCCATGTGTGTGGATAATTTCAGCGTTGCCATCAATAAGATCATTGCCGCTTGTGACAATTGCGATTTTTCACGTTTTACCAATCGCAATGAACCAGTCTAAATAAAAAAAATATATGATGGGGTGGATTGTTGTTTGAACCTCTAAACCCCTCCCCTTTCTTCTGGTTACGCTCATACTAAAAGAGCATAACTAGAATTCATTAAATAAATAATTGTTAAACAGTTATTTATAGCTATTTATTTTTATTTATTTAAAAAAAAATAAGCAATTTTAATATATTATATAAAAGACCTTTTAAATTTGTTTTTATAACTTGTTATTTTATTTTAGTGACTCTAAAAATTTGACTTTCAGTTTGACAATTCTCTATACTTCGAAACTATAGTCACTAAAAAAAATAATATTATTTTTATTAATTATTATTTTTTAACTTTTTATAACTAAAGTTAAAAAATAATCTTTTTAATGTTGATGGAGACTTTAATTATTTAAATAAAAATAGTTGTTTTCCTCCTACTTATTTTTTTTTATTAAATTAGATATATTTCAACTACTGAAGATGAAACATAGTTCTAAAATATATCTAGTTTAATAATAAAAAATAATAATAATAAAAAAATAAGTAGGAGAAAGTATAATTATTTTTATTTAAATAAACTTAAAAAATGTTTTATTTAGTAAACTAGCTTTAGTTTAAATAAATTTAGTATAATCAAGTGAAAACCTTAACAATCAACAAATTATAAAATAATTATTCAAAAAAAGTCTGATTTTTAATGAGACAGTGCTGCTAACTGAACTTTTATCCGGCGAATATGTTACTTTAGCCTTACTTGCTTAATTTATATTCATGTTTGTGTTGCTATTATTATAATGTAAAATTATTTTGTATTATTCTGTAATTGGGCTACTGTTTCCTGTTGGGTAATAAATTTATTATTATTATTATTATTATTATTATTATTAATAATAATAATAATAATTGTAAAATTGCGGCTAAATAAAATAATTAACTAACCGTTTAATATAAAATTTCGCCTTGTATTTAATATGGTAATTATTTTTGTTTAAATAATTACTAATTTTATTTACCGTAACATACAGCTGACGCTCTCTGTGATTCAACGGTAGAACCGTTTCTTTACCCAGCTGAGCCCTCCTCATATCGATAAGTCTGAAATCCTTCGTGATGAACTTATTATCGAATCTCTCGTTCGTCAAATACTTTTGCCGGTAATACATGACTCTGTAAAATTCAAGCATTTTAAAAAAAAAATCTCCAATGTCTGTTTTTGATAAATTACTTGACCACCATGAATATGAAAAACATGCTCGCCGCGCTGCTCATGAAATCCAGAATCTTGATCAGCCCGGACGAACGCTCCTTGATTTCGGTCACGATCCCGGTCGTGATCTCCGACATCGATCTCGAGTGGTTGGATTCAAAGTGGTACGAATGGGAGAATTTTATCCGCACGTAGAACATGACGCGGATGTGACGGACGAATTGTTTCACCTCTGAAATAATAATAACAATAATAAAACGGAAAGAAAGTTTCGAGTTATTTTGATTTGTCAGGTTAAATGGTATACCCTGTATATAAGAAACAATCATATTTTTTTCCAGAGATTAAAATAAAGAAAATCGGTATTTCCATTTAAATTTTCAAAACAATTTTACAATTAATAATAATAATAATAATAAATGGTATACCCTGTATATAAGAAACAATTATATTTTTTTCCAGAGATTAAAATAAAGAAAATCGGTATTTCAATTTAAATTTTCAAAGGACTCAAATACCTGGGGAACTTTTGATTAGATTTAAAAAAAATAAATATGTTATTATTAATAAATAATCATAATAATTTTCGACTCTTGATCTTCACTTATCATGACAAATCTTCTCCCTAAATTCTTGACGTCATATATTTTTTTATTGAATCATATCTTCACTTATCATGACAAATCTTTTCCCTAAATTCTTGACGTCATATATTTTTTTATGGAATCATATCTTCACTTATCATGACAAATCTTCTCCCTAAATTCTTGACGTCATATATTTTTTTATTGAATCATATCTTCACTTATCATGACAAATCTTCTCCCTAAATTCTTGACGTCATATATTTTTTTATTGAATCATATCTTCACTTATCATGACAAATCTTCTCCCTAAATTCTTGACGTCATATATTTTTTTTATTGAATCATATCTTCACTTATCATGACAAATATTCTCCCTAAATTCTTGACGTCATATATTTTTTTTATTGAATCATATCTTCACTTATCATGACAAATCTTCTCCCTAAATTCTTGACGTCATATATTTTTTTATTGAATCATATCTTCACTTATCATGACAAATCTTCTCCCTAAATTCTTGACGTCATATATTTTTTTATTGAATCATATCTTCACTTATCATGACAAATCTTCTCCCTAAATTCTTGTCGTCTTAATTTTTTTTACAAAAAATATTTACTTAACACTCTATACTATAAACGGTTCCTTAGGAATATAGTTAACCCATCAGTATATTCCAGCATTATTAAAAATAGTTATAATTAGCAAACACTGATAAATGTAATTATACGTACATAAAAAAACAAACAGTTTAATCACACACCGATTATTTTTGTTTTGAATGAATAGATTTTCGATATATAATTAAATACGTTCCAACGTTAAGTGTTTCGTTTCATTTATCATTAATTACACCCGTGTGCATGTGTAAGTGTTCGAAAGGTGTCCAAAGTGATAAGTGAGTACGTTTTTTGATCAACTAAATAATGTTAATGTAGAAAATTAAAAAAAAATGTACGAATCCTCATTAATGCGTAAGACAATACGTTTTGCGATACAGCACTTCTATTAAAAAAGCGAAAATTAGGTTTTTTTTTCTCTCGAAAACGAAACAAGATAGAAAAATCAAATTACACCAGATTATTTGATATAAATTTGTCATTCCTTTAGATTTTTTTAAAAAGAATGTATTCACTTCGACAGTACATATTTTATTTATTTAATTAACGGACGAATACAGTAACATACATTTATGATAAAATAAGAATTGTTGCAATAATAAAATAATACAATTAACAAAACACATTTTAAAAGCAAACGATTTTGCACTAAGTGTGAAGAACTTATAGACTCTATAAATATGTCAAAACCGGATATATAAATATTTTATAAATTCATTAACAGGACTTAACATGCGTGCGGTAACCGACTGCTTCGCATAATCTGTTCTGTGGAACGGTATATGAAAGATGGATGCATTTCGCAAAGGATATACTAAAATTGGAACGATGCAGAGAAGGATTTTGCGCAAGGATGATACGCAAAATCGTGAAGCGTTCCACACTTTTGATAGTGATTTGTGTGAATGTGGAAAAGCTCCCGAGAGTCTAAACCATATTTTCTCCTCTTGTAAAAAATATACAACAGTTCATAAAAGGTCTTTTTTTATCTCCTTATTGTATTAATGAACTTCTAGCAACTAATAATATAAAATTATATGATCTTATTTAATTTTTAAAGGATTCAAAATTAAAGTTGTAAACGTTAATAAATTACCATTTAATAAAATTTTCAGCCACCATTCATCTAGCGTATGGATAAGTAGTGATGGCCCAAATAGTTCTGATTGAAATTAGGCAAAAGATGGCGCTTGTGTCGTCTTTAATTTATTATGATTAATACATATTTTTTTTACTTTCCCTTTAAACCGCTCAACGCTGACCATATGGACGCGTATCCGAGGCGAAAATAATAAAATTAATTTTTCAACTAGCAATAATCGCATTTCGGATAGATCATATTGGTTACGATATCGTCAAATATCGGAAAGTCCGAAGTGTTTCGGGGAAAAAGAGATAATAGTGGAAACAATGTTGATTGGGACAACAAACAAAATGAGAATATCTTTCGGGATAGGAGTAAAATAAAAAGGATTTGGAAATAATTAATTAATTATTCCATCTTTACTACTGTGACATTTTTGACTTACGTTACGTAAGTACTTCAATTCTGACCCCTACACCACTATTATGGTAGATGGGGATTTTAGATTATATATATATATAAGTACTTCAATTCTGTCTGTGATTGTGAATAAATCCTATTTTTCTATTATCGTGTTTTATTTTGAAATTTTATAGAATTTCATATTTTTGCTAAGAAAACTATATTAAATTTGCTTGTTTTTAGCGGGAAAAAATCAACAAATCCATTTTATTATCATTTCAAACTGGATAGGAGTAAAATAAAAAGGATTTTAAAATAATTAATTAATTATTCCATCTTTACTACTGTCACATTTTTGACTTACGTTACGTAAGTACTTCAATTCTGACCCCTACACCACTATTATGGTAGATGGGGATTTTAGATTATATATATATAAGTACTTCAATTCTGTCTGTGATTGTGAATAAATCCTTTTTTTCTATTATCGTGTTTTATATTGAAATTTTATAGAATTTCATATTTTTTGCAAAGAAAACTATATTAACTTTGTTTGTTTTTAGCATGAACAAATCCATTTAATTACTAATTCAAACTGTATTTTTCAACAATTTAATATCCGAATTATTAAATTTAATAGATACTCACTCAAAACTACGGAACTCACAGTATCCTTGACGAAGTCGACGACTATGCAAATATAGTCCAGCAATTTGACGATGTAGCAAACGTTCTCGACTAAATACGTAATGTTGCAGAGCCAGTTGAAGAGCGGGCCGAGCTTCGCGTTGCAATCGACGATCGCGTTCTCGAAGACTCTTTTGCACCTCTGAAAAGGCGTGCCGATTTCCTTGTTGCACATGTTCATGATGTTCGCCAGGAATTTAAACGCCGCTTTAATCACCTTCACTACAATGAGTAAGTAATAATAAGTAAAAGTAAGTAATAATAACAAGAACAGCTGGACTCAGCTGTTCTGTTATTATTACATTTTTTATTTAACATTTTTATTTTTACTCCTATCCCGAAAATATTCTCATTTTGTTTGTTGTCTCAATCAGGTTGATTGTTTCCACTTTTGTCTCTTTTTACCCGAACCACTTTCCGATATTTGCGCAGTGATGATATCGTAACCAATATGATCTATCAACATACAAAATGTTGTTCCAATCAAGGTTGATTGTTTTCACTTTTTCCTCTTTTTACGCAAACTACTTCGGGCTGGTCTTAGAAGTAATTATTAATTCCAGTCTAAGTTAAATATCCCATCGATTATGAATTATACAATGGATATTTGCTATCGCACCAAAAATTTATTGCGTAATACAATAGTAATTAAATAAAATTAAACAAAGATAATTCATTTCATTGTAATACAATAGTAATTGCTAAAATAACTACACTTAAATGAATTGTTATAATTATTTTACTCTCACTACAATTAATTCTCACATATCACCCCTCCTTTAGAAAGATTATAGATTCTGTCATCAAGTTAGAAGAAAAAAAAGAAAACGCTTTTCAATTTCAAGAGGGGATATGTGAGAAACTTGCGGAACACCTTGTTTAAAGAAAAATACATAAACTCTCTATATTTTGACAATAATATTAAAGCATAAATCAACAACAAAAATCACCACTTGGTGAAACATTTTGACAATAATATTAAAGGATAAATCAAAAACACTTCGTTTGTTTCACTATTTGAAACAAACCAAGTGTTTTTGATTTATCCTTTAATATTATTAATTTATCCTTTAATATTATTGTCAAAATGTTGGTGAAACATTTCACAAACCAAGTGTTTTTGATTTTATTATTAATTTTATTATTAATATTATTGTCAAAATGTTGGTGAAACATTTCACCAACATTTTGACAATAATATTAAAGGATAAATTAATAATATTAAAGGATAAATCAAAAACACTTGGTTTGTTTCACTATTTGAAACAAACCAAGTGTTTTTGATTTATATTTTGATTTATATAATATTATTAATTTATCCTTTAATATTATTGTCATAATGTTTCACCAAGTGATAAATGAGAAAGTTATTCAAGAAATATCTCTATATTTTGAATTATTTTCTCACTTAACCCGTGGTGAAACATATTTAATTAATAGACTTTGATTAAAACACTTGGTTTGTTTCACTGACTTAGTGAAACAAACCAAATGTTTTAATCAAAGTATTATAAACTCTTTCTTATTCTCACGTATCATCTCTTATAATAGACCATTAGCAAAGGAAAAAACCAAATCAGTCAGAATAAAGAATAAAAACGCGGGTCCATCGAGTGAAGTTATTAAAATTTCGCATGAAAACATTATTTGAATTTATTCTATTCTTTTTCCGCGCGGTGTGTTATATTCCACTAGATTTGAATTTCGCGCCAATATTTATCACTAGATTCACCTATTTTAATGGTGTAAATCAGTGTTCTGTAATTTTAGGAAAAAAAAAAACAAATAGTTAATCTTATTAGTAGTGTTGGGCAAAATCGAGTGAATTTAGTAATCGAGTATTTCTGAATAACCAATTTTAAGTAGCTAAAGTTATTAAATAATAATAAAATTGAGTTTATTAATCAATAGGTAAAACTTTCCAATATTAATATTACAAATAACATTAAGAAAAATGTCATAAACTTCATTTTGCAGTGACAAAAAAGATCGAAAAGATCGACTTTGCCCATCTCTACTTATTAGTAATATTTATAATATGGAATATTTTTAATTTTAATTCTTTATTTACGGAAAAAATCACCTTTTTACAAATAATGACATCTATAATTACAAAATACAACTATCAACTATCAATATTACTATCAACTCACTAACAAATACCTTGAATTAATTTATGCTTGCTCTATTTTTGTTTGTATTACTTACATATCGAAAGAATAATCCGTTTGATGGTCAGGAGTATTTCTTTTATTTTAACGACAACTTTTTTGATCGCTTTCACCACGGCTCTAATCGCGTCGCGAATTGCCAAAAAGGGTTTCTTGATAACGTCCAATATTTGTCTAACGGCTGCCTTTAGCTGTTCCTGAAATTGGATGTTAATATCTTTAGTTTGGTTTTCATTGATCACTTGATGAAACATGATTAAAATATATATAAAATATTTTCTAAATTCTAATTTATAAATCAATTATAAAAATTAAATTCAAATTTCGAAATTAATACTAAATTCTAAATTCTAATTTTGAAATCAAATTAAATTATTTATTAGTTTAGAAATCAAATTAATATGAAATGAAATTCAATACTAAATTTTAATCATAATAAATTAAAGACAACGCAAGCGCCACCTTTTGCCTAATTTCAAGTGGCATCGTCACCGAAATGGCCATCACTAGTTATCCATACGCTAGATGAATGGTGATGGCCATTTCGGTGACGATGCCACTTGAAATTAGGCAAAAGGTGGCGCTCGCGTTGTCTTTAATTTATTATGATTAAAATTTAGTATTGAATTTCATTTCATATTAATTTGATTTCTAAATTAATAAATAATTTAATTTGATTTCAAAATTAGAAGTTAGAATTTAGTATTTCGAAATTTGAATTTAACGTTTCATTAAATGTGACTAAATCTTAATTTAGAAATTAATTTACATATAATGCTAAATAGATTTTTAGTACGTTGACCGCTTTGTCAGTCACCGGTGACTGACACTTAAGTATTCCAATAGGGCCACGTCAGTCACTGGTGGCAAACAGAGAGTATCTACTTTAAATTTACTATTTAGCGCTGTCAGTCACGAGTTCCATGACTGTTTTATTGGCCGTTGAATTTGTTAGAGAAAATGTTTGTGAGAGTGAGTCACGTGACTGACACATTACCTGACGGGGCGAAACGCATATTTATTTTTTGGTATTGAAGCTTCGTCAGTCACAGGTGACTAACCCATAAAAAACTAATTTCATCTAAAAATGCATAAACATGACTTAAATAAGCATATTCTTGCTTATTTAATTCATTTTAGTTTTTCATAGTTAGTCACTCATTTTTATGGGTTAGTCACCTGTGACTGACAAACTCATTTTATAAAATAAAACTTAAAAACACAGAAAACATTTTTGACATTTTATAAAAAAAAACTGTAAAGGAGTTTTTTTTAATTCTATCTACTGATAAATGGCTCCAAAATATGTAAACAGGGTGACGCAGGTATTTGAGGGGATGACATTTACTGATATAAAAATGGGGATGCTGATTTATTCATGCTAACATCCGGGCGCGAACATGAAGAAATCATCATCTCCGCTTTTATATTATTGAATGTCATCCCCTGAAATACCTGCGGTACACTATTTCCTATTTAAGCTACACCAAACATAATTTCTCAAAAAACCAGTCTATATTTATTCCGAGGTAACAATGTCTTTATTTCAAAATGTTAATATATTATCAAAAAACCCTTTATACCCATAAGAGTGTAGGGTTCAAAATGTTAATATAATATTAAACTAAACATTTTTATTATCACCTGTCCGCAGGCGAGCGATTCCCCCAAAATGCTCATATTGTTGAGGGTGTTCTTGGCCGGGCCGGTGATCGCCAGGATGTAAGCGTACGCCAAAAGGGCCTGTCTGCCCCTCTTCGAGAAGAACTGCGGCAGCACCAGGAACACAATGCATCTGTGCAAAATGGAATGAATCCGTTAATTGACCCATCGCGAGTTAATTAGTTTCTTAATTAAATCATTGTAATTAATGCACGGGAATGAAATTAAACAGGAATGCGAACGAGCGGCGAAAAATCAATGAAATCCAACGAGACACTTGGAATTGTTGACTTAAATTAACTAAAATATCTTATAAATTTAATTACGGAGAGATTGTCGGTTAGACTTGTAAAATTAGTTTTTATTTTTGTTATTGTTTTTTTATTAACATTATCAATGCAGTTTAGTAAATTTGCTACCGGCCAAACGTCTCTCCGCCTTTTTGATTTCATTATTAAATGATTATTTAACATAAATAAAAACACTTAAACTTTGTTTGTATAACTGAGTTTTTTTATGTGACTATAGTTTCGACAACTTTAACTTGTCATTATCAAACTAAGAGACTCTTAAAAAACTCAGTTATACAAACAAAGTTTAAGTGTTTTTATTTATGTTAATAACGATGTATAACGAAGTAGAAGCCTCCACAGTTAACAGTTTAAGTGATTATTTTTTTTTAATCCTTTGTATTTTTAAGAAACAGCACAAAAAAAAATACGCAAACGTTTAAATAGAAAACGAATTTGGAAGTTTTATACATGTTGTCCCTTGAAATATTATATTAGTCTATATTCTGTAAATATAGACTGTTTCTAATTCGAATTAAAAATGCTTGATAATGATTTTCTCTTTAGTAATTACAACAAAAATTCAATATTTATTAATATTTTTTAATATTATTATTATTTACACTTCTCGTAAACTCAAACTTGAGATATTAGAATTCATGTGAAGTCTAGTATAATTATTGAAGTTATAAATAATTGTACAGAAAAAAATCAAGTGCATTTAGTTGTTATCTTGCATAAGTCAATACAAAATAGCCCGATTAAATAAAGTAAAAAAATGACCATAAAAGCGATTATTGAAGGAAAGTATTCACAAACATTTTTGCAGTATATTTGTTCATGTAAATAAGGTGGTTATCAGTAGCGTTAAATTTTGAGCTGCTTACTGCTGTCATTTTCTTTAAAAATTAGTATGGAATTTGCAGTGTTTTACAACAAAATAATGGTTTTATTTAAACTTGTATTGTTTTTTTACGATAAGGATATGTTTTATATTACGAAAAAAAAAAAAAAAAAAGAAAGTCGCAGTATTTTAAATATCCTGTTTAAACGTTTTTATTTTTGTTATCCATGGCTTTGGATGAACGACTGCAGGGAAATGTAGTTGAAGAATGGGACATACATTTATAATTAATTTTTCACTTAACACATGATAAAACATTATGAATTATAAATTTTTTAACTTGTTAATTGTTGAGGCTTTTACTTTGTTATACATTGTAATTCAATTTTAATAAATGAAACACTTTTTTACTTTGTTTGTATAACTTGGATAATACAACTGCATAATTTTTTTTTGTGCAAGTTTGTGTTATACTTTCTGAATATGTATACATTCAATCTGCTTAGAAACGGATGGTTATAAATTTGAACATTTACTTTAATCTTTCATTTTTGATTTATACTTCGAATATTACATATACAAATATTTTTATTCAGACAATATGGCAACAAAATTTTACAAAATTTATTATAACAATATGTACAATTATGTTAGTAATCTGTTATGGGTTTTCGACCATAGGTCTTTCTGCCCCAAATATTATATTTTTCTAGATTTGTTAAATTTATGATTATTATTAAATTAAGTATTTGTTTGATCCACTGTTGTCCAACTTACATTTAGTTTAATTTGCTCGTGAGAAATTATAAGCCACAATACAATATTTTTTTGCTTAAATTATCTGCTTGAAATTAACCAATAAATAGACTTTGATTAAAACACTTGATTTGTTTCACTGATTTTTTATTTTTACTAAAAATATAAATAAAAAAATCAGTGAAACAAACCAAGTGTTTTAATCAAAGTCTATTAATTAAATATGTTACACCACGGGTTAAGTGAGAAATTAATTCAAAATATTAACCAATAAGTACCACAACTGTACTTGAAGATTATCACACTTTTTCTGACCATCTTGTATTAAATGTGGAGTGAAATACAAATGAAAAATATTTTGAGTGTTTCCTATCAATTAAATAGGAGAAAATTTTTGGAAAATATAGAGTTTTTCAATAACATTTAACTATATATTTATTTAACCGATTCTGTGCTTTACCTGACTTTATAACTAAACGCCAATCCGATCGTTAAGACACTGCCGAAAATCGAGCACACGATCATCGCCGTCGAAAGCTTGAAATTCAGCTGCAGCACGAAGAACATGAAGAAGATGTACGTCAGAAAAAAACCGCCCGAAAAGCCCGCGATGCTCTTCAGCAAAAAATTCTCGTAGGTGCCGTCGTGTCTCAGTTTGAACAGCAGTTTGTAGCTGTGGGAGTTTTTCGGGAATTTGAACGCGTCCCCGAGTTTCCTGCACAAAGCCAAGCAGCATTTTCCGTAGCGGCGCGCTTTCGACTTTCTCCCCTTGAATTCCTTCCACGAGATCTCCTTTTCCTTCTGCAGGTCCCTCTTTTTCGCCTCCAAGGCGTTCGCCTGCAGGAAGAGTTTGATGAACATTGTTTTAAGTACGTTTCTACTACTTGTTTGACAGTTGTTTGTAATGCACGGATTTTAACGTCGCTGCTATGGTTTTATATTTGTTTATTTATTATACAGTGAGGATTTTATTTCATTGAATACAGCTTTATGTTAAGAATTACGATTAATGAACAATTTTATTGAAAACTAGCTGTAAACTCAGAGTTAGCTGCCAGTTTAATTGTAACGGGCATCGTAAATTTCATTAATGTTATAATTTGTAATAAAAATTATTATTATTTCATTCAGCACGTCAATACTTTCAAGTAGATCAGGACAATCTATATGCCCATGTAAACTTTTAAAAACCGCCTGAATCAGCGTTTTGATCTATAAAGTTATGATTGAGATCATTTTGATGTCGCCCATGTAGAGCTTTTCCAAGAAAAGCTAGCATTTTCCCTTTTTCATAATCTACATTTGGCTGTAGTGATTGTTCGTTCGCGTGTAGTAGAATTATTATTATTTTTATTTTTAATATTATTGGATAATAGAAAACATTATCAACGACAGGAACTAGACAAAGACAGGCCGAAAGACCTCCAGTCGATTGCCGCTTCTCTTAAGAATATATATTTGTTTTAATGTATTGTATATTAAATTAAATATGTATGTATTCTTTGGGAATAACGATGTTTGTATATATATAGTATAGAAAAGATTATTTATTCACTTAGTCACAGATAATTAAAATAAATTAATTAAAAATTAATTGAAAATAATTAATAAAATATTTCCAGATTTAGCTCTGTGGCATTGTGACTTATGTTTCGTAAATACTTTAAACAAATGCACATTAAAATAACTACTTCCCGCGCAAATACCCAGCCGGACATTGCTTTACATAAAGTAATGCTGTTCATATCAATAAATTATTGACACATGCAACAATTGTTGGAATCGAGAAAAACTCAATGTAAAAAAACAAAAAAGAACGTTGTTAATTGTTGAGGCTTCTACTTTGTTATACATTGTAATTCAATTTTAATAAATGAAACACTTTTTTTACTTTGTTTGTATAACTCGGATTGATTTTATTGTTGACTATAGTTTCGACAACCTTAACGTGTCATTATCAAAACAATAAAATCAATCCGAGTTATACAAACAAAGTAAAAAAGTGTTTCATTTATTAAAAAAGAACGTTACTTAAAATAAGGAAATCTGCAGAGACGTGTTTCGGGATTTATACCTCGTCGGTACAGCTCCGCCTCACATAATTTTTAAGAAGTTAAATTAAATTAAATAAATTAAATCAACCATATTTATGTAAATAACTGTGACGAAGTGAATAAATATTTTTTTGTTATTTTTTTTAATCTTTTTCCTTTCTACCGTTAGGTGTAAGGAGTTTGTGTTTAGTGTCTGTTTCTATATTTTTCTCTCCATGTCTTTCTGTCCTTGGTTAATTGTTTAATGTCCTTCCAATCTATGTCCTTTTTTTCTGCTTCTTCTCTAATTATGTCATTCCATGTTTTTCTCGGTCTTCCCCGGTAATTTCTTCCTTTCGCTCTTGTTTCATATATTCTTCTTGCTGTTCTATCTTCTTTCATGCGGCACACATGTCCGAACCATCTCAGCTGTCCTTCAACAATAGTAGTTGCATAATTTGTTATTTATAAATAAAAATAATTTTAAAATAATTTATTATTAATCAATTATTCTCCCTTTAGCTACTATATTATTTACAAATATTTATTTTTTTAATATTATATAGATAAAATTATTTAGATGTTTTACGGTATTGTTATTATTTCGAGAATGTGAAAGCCCGTAAAATGTTTTTATTTTTATTTTGTTAAATTATTTATATAGAGAGGATTTCATTTATCATCTTTATATATATATATATTTTTAAATTTTAATATCATTATATTCTATGGAATTTTGAAAATTTCAAATAAAATATATAAATAATTTAAGAAAATTAAAAAAAAAACATTTTACGGGCTTTCAATATTATTCGTTCATTCACAATATTCTCGAAATAATCACAATATCGTCAAATATCGATATAATTTATCTATATTATAATTATGCATAATCTCATACATATTTCATATATTGCACAATGTTATGTTGTAATAACATATTACTTTCTGAATAATCTCAACAATTTATTTACCTTAAAGAATTACGCTCTTGCATAATTTTACCGTAATAATTAGTTGAAAAATAAGTACCCGCATGAATAAAAGCAGTTCTAAAATAATCAGGAAAATCCAAGTACATTTTTCGTATTTTTTTTTTTTCAACGACGTAAAAATTGCAATGTAATAATGGCGCGTTTAGGATTCCACAAACTGAATTATCTTAATTAAAAAAAAAAAATGTATTATAAAATGTATATACAGAGTATACATTTTTGGAAATATATTAAGGTTGCGGTTTAGTGGAAAGAGATAGCTATATAGTAAAATGGAAATAATCGTTTGCAAATAGAACCATTGTTTTGGATTTCATAATATGAATGTGTATTTACATTTTTTATCTTCCAAGTATAAAGTTTCAGTCTAAATAAAAAATAAATCGTTATTTTTCGTGTATTACGTCAATTTACTAGTTTAAGTTAGAAAAGAAAATTGTAAGATATAATGAAATTAATAGGTCATGTCTGCTAAGTTATTTGAATGCAGAATTTAGTGAAATCCTTTAAATTTTCATTGCACAAGTTTTTATTAGCAAAAATTTAATTTCAAATTTGCTATAAATTTGATCAATTTTCATTGTTTTTCATAATTATTTTTCACAGAAAATAAACATTAAAATAATTTTTAATTTATATGATGAAATTCCTGCTTATTTTAAGATTATTTTAATGTATAATACAATATTGTTCATTGATCACAACAACAATCTAACTCAAATTAGTGATTAACTATACAAATATGAGCTATAGTTATCTCTTTCTTCTAAACCGCACCCTTAAATACTTGGAGTCGGTAATCGTTCTTCTGACGAAATTTCCTTTTTTTTTACAAATTCATATCATCAAATCGCGATCAGAACGCAATGTGTCGGCAGGACTCAAAAAGTACTATACTCCGGCAGTTAGACGAATAAAAAAAATTGTAACTCGTCGATGTCTTTAAAAAACAGAATTTTTCAATCAACATCAGTTACGATTATATATATAAGGATAATGATTAATATATATATATATATATATATAACATCTTTATTTCTGCAGAAAATTTTATATACAATAAATTAACAATATAATTCTTATAATATGTTATACGTTGTCCTTAGAAAACGGCTATCGACCATCGGTCTTTCTGCCTTGATTAATATATTAAATTAAATAAAAAGAATTTGAAAATAATTAATAAATTTTGACTTATGTAATATAAGTCAATGTAAATATACCTTCAAATTGATTAATTTGTGAATATAACTTCTGTGGTTTATCGACGAAAGACTTGGCTATATGATTTTCAGCTGTACTTTTGTTGGTCGTTTTTTTCCATCAAGGGAGTTTTGTAGAGACCGAAACAAATGGTAGTCCGACGGTTCAATATCCGGGCTATACGGTGGTTGCATCAAAACTTCCCAGCCAAGCTCTGTCAGTTTTTGCCGGGTCATCAAAGGTATGTGTGGCCTTGCGTTGTCGTGGTGAAACACAACATTTTTTCTATTGACCAATTCTGGCCGATTATTTCGAATTGCCTGGTGTAATCTGGACAGTTGCTGACAATAGAAATCTGTTCGTCCGTGTGGCCAGGTTCCAAATTTTCATAGTAGACGATTCCCTTCTAATCCTACCATACACATAGCATATTATTGGCCATCAATCCGAGTTTCGACCACGTTTCGATCGTTTGCGTTTTAAGGGTGCGGTTTAGAAGAAAGAGATAGCTGTACAAATATAGGAAATCACTAATTTGAGTTGGATTGTTGTTATGATCAATGAACAATATTGTATTATACATTAAAATAATTTTAAAATAAGCAGGAATTTCATCAGATAAATTAAAAATTATTTTAATGTTTAGTTTCTGTGAAAAATAATTATGAGAAAACAATTAAAATTGATCAAATTTATAGCAAATTTTAAATTAAATTTTTCCTAATAAAAACTTGTGCAATGAAAATTTAAAGGATTTTACTAAATTCTGCATTCAAATAACTTAGCAGACATGGCCTATTAATTTCATTATGTCTTACAATTTTCTTTTCTAACTTGAACTAGTAAATTGACGTAATACACGAAAATTAACGATTTATTTTTTATTTAGACTGATACTTTATACTTGGTAGATAAAAAATGTAAATACACATTCATATTATGAAATCCAAAAGAATAGATCTATTTTCAAACGATTATTTCCATTTTACTATATAGCTATCTCTTTCCACTAAACCGCAACCTTAAGTTCTATTATTTTATCCATTTTTCATCGCCTGTTTTTAATTTTTTTCAGAAATGGATTCATTTTGTATCGATTTACCAACATTTCATAGATATCGACACGGTTGATCAAATTTCGCAAAGTCAATTCATGTGGTACCCAAACATCGAGTTTTTTTTTATTATCTAGCCCTTTTCAAATGATTACAAACTGTATGGTGGTTGATGACCAAGGCGTCAACGATGTCCTGGCAGCTTGCATAACAGTCTATCTCGATCATGTCCAAAATTTTGTCGGCTTTTTCAGTGAGAGGCCGGCCAAAGCGAAGCAAATTTTTCACATCCAAATTTCCACCACGAAAACGTTCAAACCAATCACGCATGGTACGATCATTTACAGCTCATCATATTTGCTGATTTTCTCCGCATGAGTTCATGAATAAGTTGATTTTGTTTACTTTGCCAATTAATATAATATCAGGTTTATTGTGTTGTACAGTCTTGTCTGTAATAACTGAGCGATTATTATTATTATTAGTATTATTGTAATTATCTTATATTAAATTTCCTCCAGATAGCACAAAAATCACTCGAAACATCCTTCAAAATCAAAATAAATCCATCAAAATCTCAACCGTGTAAACCATTCCACAAAATATCACCTAGATCCTCCACAATCGCTATTAACAATATAACAATAATAATAATAATACTTTATTGGTGCTCTTAACGGTAGTTTTACACAGGACAGGATACATGATCAGAATACATTAAAGAAAAACATCACATAAAACTACAAAAGTAATTCATATACAATAAAATAGTAAGAAAGACTATAGTAATAAGATTTAAGACACTTCTTACAAAATTCTGTATTCCCCGTAACCCTAATATCCTTCCTAAATACAAACATCCTACAATCACCATTCATCAATTCATTTGCGCAAATCATCAGGACAGTTCAGTTAGCTAGCATAGATTTTTCTTTAACTTCATCATAAATTCACAACAGGGCAGAAAGACCTCTGGTCGATAGCCCAGACAGACTAACACCTACATGTATTGTTATTATTTATATTGTGTTATATTGTTAAAATTATTTATATAGTCTGAATAAAGATATATATATATATATATATATATATAAGATTTAAGAAAAATGATATAATTTAAAAAAATAAATCAAAAAAATATCCCTCCCTCTCCCATGTATGCAAGTACCTTGGTCCTTTTCGATTCCAAACTATCCATCAAATCTATCCATAAAAACTAAAATTAAAATAAGTGCACGTTATTTTAGATCAATCGCATACAAACAAGAAGGTGTATGTGTAAAAACAGCCACACACATTTACAAATCAATTTGCCAACCTCTACTAGATTACGGTGCTATACTCTTTACCCAAACCAAACCAGTTTCTCTCTATCACATCGAAATTTCATTAAGATACTCCCTAAAAATACTCATCAAACTTAGACATCCTAAGGTTTGGATGGTAGAACAGTTTGGGGCTTGCCCCATCACTGAATCCCGCCTTATGATGCGCATTTTGTTTCATTCAATTGTTATTTTACTTCAATCTGGATAATTAATTAAAATTAAAACACTTGGTTTGTTTCACTAGATTATATTTTCTCCAACTAGTTTCGACCATTGGTCATCTTCAGGGAAACCAAGTGTTTTAATTTTAATTAATTATCCAGATTGATGTAAAAATGTTTCACCACGGGTTAAGTGAGAAATTAACTAAACATACGTTATTTTACTTTATTTTATTTTTCTTACTAATATGTATATACAATTTTTGTATTGAATGTTACTATTATGCAAATAAAGGATTATTATTATAACAATCCTCGCTACAATTATTCTAACGAATTCCTTTATGAATGCACCAAAGTTGCACCAAAAAAATGCAAATAATCCCTATAATCAACCCATTCTTATAAAATTGTCTATTCTCTAAAATCTAAATATCCCGCAAAATATATTCACTCTACTCTCACAATTTATAATCAACCCATACTTACACAATCCGTGGACACACTGTATATATTTTTCTGTTAGAAAATTAAAACATCGATTTCTCAAACCAGTCATTATGAAAGAATCATTTAATAATGATCTAAGAAATCGAAACTGGTCAAAATAAATCAAATCAAAATAACAAAATCAATTGTATAATTTATATCTGTTAATTGGTCATCGACCGAGATTTTTTCTATATACAGCCCCTGTTCGGCGAAGTTTTTACAACAACGTTTATTTATTTATCCGTTTTACTATCAAGCTTTGCTTATAAGATTTAGGTTGTTCTTTTAATTTATTGTATATTTTATTATATTTATATATGTAATTAATCTTTGTAAATCTGTGTAAAAGGAGATTCCGTCAATAAATAAATAAATAAACGTTTTAGAAATTTGATTGTAGAGTTTTATATTTTGTTAATTTTGATTATAATATATTTAGTTAACAGCATGTTAAAATATTATTTTTTGTGTGGAAATTTTACTGTTTATTAGTAGATTCTATAAAAATTATCTCATCACATTGTGTCTTCATTATTTAATTTTCTGCAACAGTATAGCAAAACGCATGAATTTTCATTTAATAATAATATCAGCCTTTATTGCCCAACAGGATTTCCTAATAACAGGACAATCGGGGCTATTCCGTACTGGAAATATATTATTATAGCTTTTTAAGTAGAAGCCGAAAATTGTTTAAAATTCACAGCCAGTAAATCAACAATAATGAAAACTTTAAATAAAATTATTAAGTTTTTGATTTTCACTTTTATTTATCGTTTATTCTCTAAAATTCAAATATCCCGCAAAATATATTCACTCTACTCTCATAATTTATAATCAACCCATTTTTACAAAATTCTCTATTCTCTGAAATCCATACATTTCGCAAAATATATTCACTCTACTCTCACAATTTATAATCAACCCATTTTTACAAAATTCTCTATTCTCTAAAATTCATACATTTCGCAAAATATATTCATTCCACTCTCATAATTTATAATCAACCCATTTTTACAAAATTCTCTATTCTCTGAAATCCATACATTTCGCAAAATATATTCACTCTACTCTCACAATTTATGATCAACCCATTTTTACAAAATTCTCTATTCTCTGAAATCTATACATTTCGCAAAATATATTCACTCTACTCTCATAATTTATAATCAACCCATTTTTACAAAATTCTCTATTCTCTAAAATCCATACATTTCGCAAAATATATTCATTCTACTCTCACAATTTATAATCAACCCATTTTTACAAAATTCTCTATTCTCTAAAATCCATACATCTCGCAAAATATATTCACTGTACTCTCACAATTCATGAATTCATCAAGACGCTTCAAGACAGTTCAGCTAGCTAGCGTAGACATTTTTATTGCACATCACCATCAATTCCAGATAGTGCAGAAAGACTTCCGGTCGATAGCCCAGGATAGACAAACATTTATTTTAATATATATACTCAATGTTTGTTAAAAATGTAAAAATATTAGTATTGAATTTAAAATATATAAAAATTATGCCAGTATATTAAATAAAAATTATTTGAAAATAATTAATAAATTATTTCCACATTTAGCTCTGTGACTTTTGACTTACGTTAAACAAAATATTTTTTTAAAATAATTTTTATTTAATATATTTAAATAACTGTTACCAAGTGAATGAATACTCTTTTCTATTTATTATGGCAGTAAATCCTTATTTTTTTTTTACAATTGAATTACAATGTATAACAAAGTAGAAGCCTCAACAATTAACAAGTTAATTTTTTTTCAAACAATAAGCCTCAAGCATTCTGTATCTCATATTTTATCTAATATCAATGCATAACTAACTAGAAGCATTCAGCAATTAATGAGCTCATAAAGAAGAGGTGGATGTTGCGCGTGAGCGTTAAATCACGCTTTTTTAATCATCGTGGAGCGCAAAGAATATTCGGTTATCATTCGGGATTAATTTGTGCACTTTCAGAATTTCCCTAATGACGCGCAATTGATTATTGTCGGCGGCGTCACGACGCTGCCGGACGGGGGAGGCAAGAAGGACACCGGTATATAAAGGAAGCACGCGATGTCACTTGTTGCTCAGATTCCTCGTGGCATTTCGGTGTTCGGTGGTCGCATTCCCTCAAAAAAAAAAGACGACAAAAATCTAGCAAACACGGCAGTAACTGTAAGTATATATTTTTCTTATATATATTTTTTTATTCTGAAATATAAATAATTGAAAAAAAATATTAATCATCATGATTTTTCCATAAAATTTGGCCACAATTTTCAAATAGTTCAGCTGTAATACCATCACATCCTTCACTATTACTACTACAATATCTTTATTCAAAGTTATTTATTTTTACATATATTTACAATATATTATGGTATGTTTGTTTCTTTCTTGCTTGCTTGAACAGACTATCGACCTATGGTCTTTCCGCCAGCCCTTCACTATTATTATTCTTAGTTTAATTATTATGTCTTCTATTTCCCTAATTGTTGGTGGTTCTATTTCTCCCCGCATTTAATTGTTGTTATTTATATTCTATTCTATGTTGCAACCATAACTACTATGGTTTTACCCCAATTGTTGCATTTACTTGTAAAAAATCAGATACTTGATGACGATAATTTATTTTAGTTTTTTTTACATAAATTACTTATTTTTAATTATTAATTTTTAATGGAGCTATTACTAATTGTTTAAATTTGAGTTATGTGAAGTCAGTTAATCACAATTAAAACACTTTTTATTCCTTACTTCACTTTTATTTTTTATATACGTTAGATGTACATTTCGAGTGCCAAGCACTCATTATCAATAGTTATTGATAATGAGTGCTTGGCATCTAATTGGCTTGTACATCTAACGTATATAAAAAATAAAAGTTAAGTAAGGAATAAAAAGTGTTTTAATTGTGATGGAGTTATTAATTTATTTAATTGTTATTTACCTTAGAATATACCAACAAAAACTAATAATTGTCAAGTAAAAAATATGTTCACAAAAAAGATGTTGCATCAACATGTAATGTTGTTAATTTACTTGACAATTATTAGTTTTTGTTGGTATATTCTAAGGTAAATCACAGTTAAATAAATTAATAACTCTATTAAAAATTAATAACTAAAAATAAGTAATTTAAGCAATACCAATGTAAATTTTTTATGTTGATTTTGTTCCGTGATTACATAGAAAAAATAAAATATTTAATAATTAATAAATCACAGTTAAATAAATTAATAACTCTATTAAAAATTAATAACTAAAAATAAGTAATTTAAACAATGCCAATGTAATTTTTTTATGCTGATTTTGTTCCGTGATTACATAGAAAAAATAAAATATTTAATAATTAATAATAATCTTTATTAACAGATATATTCAGCAAAAAAATACTAAATAAACATTAAGTGTGCGGTTTAGACGAAACAGATAGCTATATAAATATTGGCAATCACTAATTCGAGTTATATTGCTGTTGTGATCAATGAACAATGTTGTATTATACATTAAAGTAATCTTAAAACAAGCAGGAATTTCATCAGATGAATTAAAAATTATTTTAATGTTTAGTTTGTGTGGAAAACAATTATGAAAAACTATGAAAATTGATCAAATTTATAGCTAATTTCAAATTATATATTTGCTAATAAAAACTTGTGCAATCAAAAATTAAAGGATTTCACTAAATTCTGCATTCAAATAACTTAGCGGACATGACCTATTAGTTTCATTATATCTTACAATTTTCTTTTCTAACTTGAACTAGTAAATTGACGTAATACACGAAAATTAACGATTTATTTTTTATTTAGACAGATACTTTATACTTGGTAGAAAAAAATGTAAATACAAATTCATATTATTAAATCCAAAAGAATGGCTCTTTTTTCAAACGATTATTTCCATTTTACTATATAGCTATCTGTTTCTATTAAACCGCAACCTTAAGAAATTACAAAATCAAATGTATATTTTATATCTATTAATTGGCTATGGACCAATGGTCTTTCCACCTAATAATTAATAATTAAAAAATGCAAAATACGATTCCCATTATTTTTTTTAATAAATATAACTAAGTGAAGAAAAAAAATCAAAGCACTATACAGAAGAAAAGTTTTCGATCATTCGGTATATACACATGTTTATTCAGATTGTACAAATTATACAAAACAAAATGAAATAAATATTTGACATAAATAAACAGAGATCTCATTTTTAATTATACACGCTTTCCCGAAAAAGAGTTACGACATGATAATTTTTTTAAATTCTTGACATACATTTTTTTCATTATTTCGGCGCTGTTTATGATTATTTACATACCCATAAATTTTATTGAAATCGCTTCAATAATGCTAACACAAAAAATAACTAATACAAAAGATAGGTTTTGTGCCGTTGTTTAAAAAAAAAAATAATAAAAAATTAAATAGGACTTTGTGAACAAAATTATACAACGTGCTTCTTAAATAAAGGTCTAACAATCCTAATAGTCAAATTTTATTCATATCAATTATACAGGGCGTCCAAAAATAATGTCAAATTGTTCAAATTTGAATGTATTTTATTTTTCTTATTTTAAATTGAAACTCCTGTATATTTTTATATATTTCCATGTAGAATTAAAAAAAAAAACATTTTTCTTCCTAAGGTAGTGTTTAAATTAGTTCCTAATAGATAAAAGTTATTGATAAAAAGCTGTTTTTTTCGACCATTTCAATAGGAATTTTAATTAATAAATTCGAAGGTTGCTATGAAAAATATTCTATTGACTAATTTGTCTTTTAATTACAATTATTATAACGACAGTTTTAAAGGTTTTACGGTACTTTATCTAAATCACATATTATGAAAGTGTTAAGTTTTGTATAAAACATAGTTTTAGTTTAAACACTTAATTAAATGTGAGTTTCGTGAAGATTTGAAAGAAATATGAAAACACTTTGTACGCTTTTCTTCACTTATTTTATAAATAAATAATAATATATTATAAATAAATTTTCTTCACTTATTTATAAATAAATAAGTGAAGAAAAGTGTACAAAGTACATATATTCTTCACTTATTTATTTATAAATAAGTGAAGAAAAGTGTACAAAGTGTTTTCATATAGTTTTAGTTATAACTTTAAACGAATAGAAGACAAATATTTCACATATTATGAAAGTATTACATTTTGTATAAAACATAGTTTTATTTATAACTTCAAACGAATAGAAGACAAATATTTCTAAAATAAATTATGTACTAAAACTTATGTTTGACATGTTTCTAATTGTTTTGGATGTATAAATGAAGACGAGCATGAAATTATCTTTGTAATAGGCCGGGAGTAATATTCAGAAATACGCCTATCATTCTTTGCTGCATGTTTTTTTTTGTGCGGTTGGAAATAAAAGAAATCAGTTCTTTCCGCATTCTAATAATACGAAAATCATTAGCTATTAGCTGATCTCGATTGAATTCGTTGTCAAAAAAATATATTAATTATAAATAGCTTAAAGTAACAATAATTTATACGTTTCATAGTACTAAAGCTAACGTAGGCTCATATCACGTAGTTGACGTTTATAATACAAAAATATATTTTTCAAAGCAACCTTCGATTTTCATTCATCAAAATGGCTATTAAAACGGTCGAGAAAATATTTTTTTGCAAATAACTTTTACTGTATTAGGAATTGAGGTAGGTTATTGATTCTTTTAATTCTGCATAGAATGTTGTAAAAATATACAGGGGTTCAAATTTGAAATAAGGAAAATAAAGTACATTCATGTTTGAAAAGATTGATATTAAATTTTGGATATACAGGGTGAGTTTTTTTCGATGTTCTCTGTGGGGATCTCGAAAACTATAAGAGATAGAAAAACGGTTAAATGGGGAAAGAAGTGTAGTTTTATAAGACGAATAAAATAACACTTTCAAAATATTTGAAAAAGTCAAGGGTAACTAGATATTTTGAAGAAAGTATAATGTGTCATTTTTTTAAATCAATATATCTCTATTATTATCATAGATAGAAAAAAAACTGTAAAGGATAAAATTGTAGAAAATTTTACACAGATTTATAAGAAAAAAATAAAAAAAATCGCCCATAGTTTGGGAGATATGATACAAACTTAACTTTTTTTAAATGGAAACAATAGTTGGCTATGACTTTATTAAAAGGGATATTTTTTCCCTTTAACCCGATATAACATATGCCTTAGTTATTTTTAAAATAAAATAAGTTACAATCGTTTTCAATTTTACCATACACCAAAAAATAGTTAGCCATGAAAAAGACAAAAGTAAAACAAATTATAATTCATATCAATAGAATTTGACTATAGGGATTGCTAGACTATATTTAATAAGTACTTAGTATAATTTTGTTCACGAGATCCTATTTTATTTTTTATTGTTATAATTTTTTATACCGATTGCGCAAAATCATCTTTTACGTTTTTTTGGTATTACAGAACCGATTTCAATAAAATTTTAGGGGTATGTAAATAGTCAAAAAAGACACCTAAATAATAATTAAAATGTATAAAGCAATTAAAAAAAAAACAACAGGCAATAATGCCGTAACTCTTTTTTGGGACACCCTGTATAATCAGAAATATTTTCCTGATATATATCCTAGGATTTAAGTAAAGTCTCCAATAATTTAAAAGTCTTAACTTAAGTACACCCAATACGGGTAAAAGCGGATAAGATTAAGAAAGAATGAACTTAATTAGTAACTGAGCTATCGAAGACGGGAGCTGAGATGTAGGGCGTTTTATTTATTTAATAAAAAAAAAAACATTCTCCACAACCTGGTCGGTTACATAGTAGAATATTATTATTTTTAATATTATTATGTAACTTATAGTGTGGGATAATCCTCTCGTAAACTAAAGAATTAATCCAATAATTTTATACGGGCGGCGTTCAGGGATGAATTCGCGTCGGCGAAGCCCCCAGCTCGAAGCCGTAGTAATGCAGATAATGTGAAAACACGGCGATTTCGAGTTTCCAACAGCCAGTAACAAATTTACCCCAAATGCCGAATGTCCGGGTAAATTTGTTAGCGCTACTTTCCCCGTCAAAGTGCAGTTTGTTTATAATCGCGTGAGCGCGCGACTCGATTTTGCGTTTAAGCTGAAAATTGTGTTTCTGTACAGGAGCTGAACGGACCGCGAACCACCCTCACCGACACCGAAGATGGACGCTGAAGAATACAGAATTAGAGGTGAGATATTAGAAATTTTGAAGGATTTATATCCGTTTACGAGCTGAATTTAAAAATGTGAAAATCCACGAAAAGAAAAAAAAAACAAAGCTGATGATGGTTCCGGAATGTGGAAACATCGGATTCTAAATTGATTTGTGGAGGAGAAAAAGTAGCTGTGACAATGTGTCAGATATTTTCTACTATCTCTTTAAATAAGTCCAGAAAAAAATTTCGGATCAAAAATGTATTGCATGATGCAATATTTTATCGATAAGCAATAGCAGGTGTAAATTATGTAATTCAATGTCCGGTGGGGTATTTGCCCGGGAAGTAGTTGTTTTATTGTTTTAATGTGCATTTGTTTAACGTACTTACGTTAAAGGGCTAAATTTGTAAATAATTTATTAATAATTTGCAAATCATTTTTATTTAATGCATTTAAATAACTCTGACCGAGTGAATGAAATTTGAAAATATCATAATTCCCCCCTTATGATATTTTCAAATTTCGATATTTTTTTTCTCTACAAAAAATCTGAAAAAATCATCAAGACCCTTGATAATGTCTGAAGAAAATAGACTTTTCAGTTTCTCCAAAATATTAATTTTCACCCAGTAAGGAACAATTTATCAAAATTGATTATTTAGTGAAAAGCATGTGATTTTTCCTATTTTTAATTTATAGGGGAAGGGTGAAGTACAGTATGAAAATTATTTCTGTTGAAAATGATCAATTAATTAAATTTTACTGTAGAAAAATATTTTCTATGGAGGGAGGAACATTTGGTCGAAAATAATTATTTATTGAAAGACATGCGAACCTTTTGCTCATTTATCTGCAGATATTAGATAGAATAAGACTGACTTTCATTAATCTAAGCAAGGCACATTATTATCATATAGCGGCGCCAATTAGTTTTTTTCCTTGTTGTTATTATTTCTTTATTTTTGTTCTACAATCGACTATACATAAATATTATTAATTATATTGTAGATTTGTAAAAAGGTAATTCCGTTAAATAAATAAATACAAAAACTAAAAAAAGTGTTTTTCCGTGGTAGTAGAAATGGTGAATGCGCCGGGATAGAGATACAGAAACTTAATCAAATGCATTTTATTGTATCACCAATCGTTTCGCACATTCTCTTTCTTATTAAGCAAACAAATCATTCTATACTACTAAAAACAATAAGACAAACGCAGTGGAATTTAACGAGGATTCACAGCCGTGCGAATAGCGCGCAGGATTTTGTTAAATCCTCTTTATGCGAGGTGATAAAATCCAATTGATTGTTTTACTTGCAAGCGGAACATATTGAAAGGAGTTAATAAAAAGCGTGCGTATATTTCAATCAACGGCATACGAAACTAGCGGGTTTTATTTCTTGAATAACTCTCTCATTTATCGCTTCGACTATTAATCATTACTAGCGGATTTTGTTTCATAAATTATTTCTCTTTGGTGGATACACTTTGGAATTTACACTAAATTTTAAATTAATTCAAAGCGACAAAAATTGAGATTCGACTCATTTGAGTTATCCTTCTCCACGGAATTCTTTATTAAAAGGCGAAAGATTTATTTGCCTTGAAGAGAGACCAGTGAGATTTTCATATCGTAGATAGTGGAGGCACTTAATTTTTGAAAATCCATGATCACTTAAAATAAAACACTTAATGATTTTCAACTATTTTCAGTGAGATTTTATTAAATTAAGCATAAAAACATGAATGATAAATGTGTGTTGATTAATGGGGTATTCGTTTTTTTTTCTTTCGGCCTATTTTAACCATTTCTGTAAGATTTTTCAAAAGCGGTAATTACTCGATACATAATTAATTATTATTAATAAATCTAATCATTATAGATTAGATTATCTAATCATCATAGATTAGATTATCTTATCATCATAGATTAGATTATGACGGAATTTTATTTTTTCTCTTTGAAAATCATGAAAAAAAGGGCGTGCTTTGGTTCAAATTGATTGTACAATTAAAAATAAGTTATGTCGCGAAAAATAAGTTATGTCGCGAAAAATAAGTTATGTCGCCTGAGCCAATATTTTCCAGCGAGCGGCTGAAAGTTATAGCAGGAAATCAATTTTCAACGATTTTTTTTAAACATATAATTTTAATCTAATTCAATGTTTTTATATCCATTTTGCTCAGTATTATCAGAATAAAATTTGTATTTCTTATTTTATATTTTATTTTAGGAAAAGAAATGGTTGATTATTATCAGAATAAAATTTGTGTTTCTTATTTTATATTTTTTATGAAAAGAAATGGTTGATTATTATCAGAATAAAATTTGTGTTTCTTATTTTATATTTTTTATGAAAAGAAATGGTTGATTATTATCAGAATAAAATTTGTGTTTATTATTTTATATTTTTTTATGAAAAGAAATGGTTGATTATTATCAGAATAAAATTTGTGTTTCTTATTTTATATTTTTTTATGAAAAGAAATGGTTGATTATTATCAGAATAAAATTTGTGTTTCTTATTTTATATTTTTTTATGAAAAGAAATGGTTGATTATTATCAGAATAAAATTTGTGTTTCTTATTTTATATTTTTTTATGAAAAGAAATGGTTGATTATTATCAGAATAAAATTTGTGTTTCTTATTTTATATTTTTTATGAAAAGAAATGGTTGATTATTATCAGAATAAAATTTGTGTTTCTTATTTTATATTTTTTTTGGAAAAGAAATGGTTGATTATTATCAGAATAAAATTTGTGTTTCTTATTTTATAATTTTTTAGGAAAAGAAATGGTTGATTACATTGCTGATTATCTGACCAACATCAGAGAGAGAAGAGTTTTCCCGGATAAGAAGCCGGGTTTCCTGCACGACGAAATCCCGGACAGTGCGCCCATCGAGGGGGAGAAGTGGACGAAAATTTTCAAGGACGTCGAAGAGGTGATAATGCCCGGCGTCACGCACTGGCAGAGTCCTCACATGCACGCCTATTTTCCGGCTCTTAACAGCTACCCATCGCTTTTGGGCGACATGCTGGCTGATGCTATTAATTGCATCTGCTTCACATGGGTAATGATATTATTTAAATTCCTAATAGTAATTTGGACAGCTGTAAATAAGGTCGAAATAGCAATGATGATATCCAACCTTCGGTAGGAGATGGGATCAGAAGAAGAATTCTTAAATTTTTATTTTCTTTCAAAACAAAATAAAAACATAAAAAAAGTATTTTTTTTAAATAAATGAAACAGTTTTTTACTTTGTTTGTATAACTCGGATTGTTTTATTGTTGACTATAGTTTCGACAACCTTAAGGGTGCGGTTTAGACGAAAGAGATAGCTATATAAATATTGGCAATAACTAATTCGAGTTAGATAGCTGTTGTTATCAATGAACAATATTGTATTATACATTAAAGTAATCTTAAAATAAGCTGGAATTTCATGAGATGAATTAAAAATTATTTTAAACTTTAGTTTCTGTGAAAAATAGTTATGAAAAACAATGAAAATTGATCAAATTTATAGCAAATTTCAAATTATATTTTTGCTAATAAAAACTTGTACTATGAAAATTTAAAGGATTTCACTAAATTCTGCATTCAAATAACTTAGCAGACATGACCTATTAATTTCATTATATCTTACAATTTTCTTTTCTAACTTGAACTAGTAGATTGACGTAATACACGAAAATTAATGATTTATTTTTTATTTAGACTCATACTTTATACTTGGTAGATAAAAAAATGTAAATATTTATACATAATATTAAATCCTAAATAATGGTTCTTTTTTCAAACGATTATTTCCATTTTAATATATAGCTATCTCTTTTTACTAAACCGCAACCTTAACGTGTCATTATCAAAACAAACGTATTTTAAAAATTACAAATCCAGGTATTTAAATACATTACATAATTGCTTTAAAGCTCCCATCTTTACAGCAATTATGTAATGTATTTAAATACCTGGATTTGTAATTTTTAAAATACTTTTGTATTAGATCAAGTTCAAAAAAGTATCTAAAATTAATGACAAGTTTAAATTAAGATTGTTACTGATTTAATTCTTTAACGACGAACGTACTACAAATATTTATCGCAAAAAGCCTAAGGCTCTTTAAAATTAAATACATCCTGTACTAAAATGTGAACTTAATGAAGAGGGGAAAAAAGCACAAGTCAAGAAAAGCTTAAATATAAAGGTATCCCGTGTTAAAATCTGAACGTAATGAAGTAGAAAAAAAGCTGAAGTTAATAAATTCTTTAATATAATCGTATCTCGTACTAATATGTGAACTTAAGGGGAGGTTCTGGAAAAATGGTCAACTTTTTTCTTTCTCGAAGTCGAATGAGTATTTTAAATGTGGTTTTATTAATTCAGGATGATTTAATTGAAATTAAATTTCACTTATAAGTGAAACAAACCAAGTGTTTTAATTTCAATTAAATCATCCTGAATTAATTCAAAAATGTTTCACCACGGGTTAAGTGAGAAATTAATTAAATTTTTACTTACAGGCATCAAGTCCGGCTGGCACTGAATTGGAAACCATCGTGATGAACTGGCTGGGCAAAATGATAGGTCTGCCCGATGAGTTTTTGCACACGAGAAAGGATTCTTGCGGGGGTGGAGTGATTCAAGTAAGTCATTTTGTTTAAATTGAATCAAATAAGAATATGAAAATAATTAATTTATTCAATGGATTAAAATAAATAAAAATTTGAATTCTCATGAAAATATCCTGATAACCCGAGATTAGTCGAGAATTTAATGTTATTCAATTTAATCTGTGTTTTTTATTTATTTTATTTTTTTCTTTAATTCTCAATAATCTATTCATATTCTATTTAACGCGCACGGCTAATAACATTTGTGACAGAATTGATTTCTTAAACACGTCGATTAGGTTACTTAGGAGAAGTCTCGCGGATATTGTACATTAGATACATTAGCTTGCCCACATACATATATATATATATATATATATATATATATATATATATATATATGCATATTTGTGTAATTTATGTTTTTAGTCAAATTGTAAATGGCTGGTCCGTTCAATAAAGAATTGTTAATATGTTAAACTTATTATTGTAAATATTTATTAATACAATTAATTAATTATTTTTTATAAATTAAATAAAATGAATAGAAAAGAGTATTCATTGACTTTGTCACAGTTATTTAAATATATTAAATAAAAATGATTTGAAATACCGAAACACGTGTCTGTAGATGGCCTTATTTTAAGTAACGTTGCTTTTGTTGTTTATACATTAAATTTTTCTCGGATCAAAATTTGTTGCATTATGCAATATTTTATTGATGTACAACAGAAGGTGTACATTATGTAATTCAATGTCCGGCGTGGGTATTTGCCCGGGAAGTAGTTGTTTTAATGTTTATTTGTTTAACCTACTTACGTAATGTAAGTCAAAAATGTCACAGAGCTAAATGTGGAAATAATTTACTAATTATTTTCAAATCATTTTTATTTAATATAAATAAAATGAATTATTTTCAAAATATTATTCTCTATTAAGCTACTGAAACTTTTTGTCTTATGTTACGTAAGAACTTTAAAAGAAATGTACATTAAAACAACTGTTTTTCGGGCTTATGTAAAGTCAAAATATCACAGTAGCTAAAATTTATTAATTATTTTCAAATTACTTTTATTTTCTTTATGTTGGTTGTTGGTTGTGGAGACTTTAATTATTTAAATAAAAATACTTGTCCTTTCTCCTACTTATTTTTTATTTCACTAGATATATTTCGGAAACTATGTTTCCATCTTCATCTTTTTTTTCTTCAACTACTGAAGATGGAAACATAGTTTCCGAAATATATCTAGTGAAATAAAAAATAAGTAGGAGAAAGGACAAGTATTTTTATTTAAATACTTTTATTTAATTTATTTTAAATAACTGCTATCTTTCGAATACATCATTTTCCTATTATTATATTTATTTTAGATACTGCAAACTACTTTATTTTTTATACAAATAGAAAAGAGTATTCATTCACTTGGTCACAGTTATTTAAATATATTAAATAAAAATGATTTGAAAATAATTATTTCCACATTTAGCTCTGTGACTTATGACTTACGTTAAACAAATGCACATTAAAACATCTACTTTCCGGGCAAATACCCACGTCGGACATTTTTATTATTATTTTCAGACTACAGCCAGTGAAGCAACTTTAGTCTGCCTCTTAGCCGGACGCACCAAGGCGATAAAGCAGTACCAAAAGCTCTATCCGCATTTAGAAGATGCGGAAATCAACGCGAGATTAGTTGGGTATTGCTCCGATCAAGCTCATTCTAGCGTCGAAAAAGCCGGGATTATCGGTCTAGTCAAAATGAGGTACATCGAGTCCGATGAGAACTTATCGATGCGAGGCGACGCGCTCTTGGAAGCAATTCGAAAAGACAGGGAAATGGGATTGATACCATTCTGGGTGAGCAATATAAATTTGATCAAATAATTAACTCTTTATAGGCCAACCTATATCCTATAATAAAAAAAAGAATATTTATGTCCCAACAAAAAAAAAAATTATAGC
The DNA here is from genome assembly GCA_963082785.1 of Philonthus spinipes. Taxonomy (NCBI): domain Eukaryota; kingdom Metazoa; phylum Arthropoda; class Insecta; order Coleoptera; family Staphylinidae; genus Philonthus; species Philonthus spinipes. Next base: position 6,038,543 of record OY720305.1, read on the forward strand.
TTCTTTTAGAATTTACTCGATATGATCGAGAAATGTTCTCCTTTAGAGTGCTTCAGACAATTACATATTTACGAACATTGAGTATATACAGAGAGTTTTATGTAACACCGAACATGCTAGAATGGACTCAATATAAATTTTCCTATGTTCGATTTGTTCAGAAACGCATCAAAGCATTGATTACGATGTGATTGGCTACTATTTCTAAAAATAATATAGTCAACCCAAACTACACCCTTCCACGTCAAAAATGACTTACACTTGTCAGTTATCGCAAGTGATATTTACTGTTCTGGCGCTTAAAGCAGACGTAGGCAAAGAGTTGGACATCTTTACGCATCAATAATGTATGGAAAGGAGAAGATTTTTATGGTATGCATTGCGGTTAAGTATAATATCCATAATAAAACTTGTCATAATAGTTGATAAATATAATTTATTTTTGACGGAAATTGTGTAAATTGGGTTGACTATATTACCATTAGAAATCGTAGCCAATCACCAACGACGCTTGAGTATATGTATAAAGGATAGATGGAATAGAAAATTTGAGAGTGGGGGGAATTTAATGGGAGACCGCATGACGTCACATTAACTCACTGCGCACGCTTTAAATATGATTAAAATAGCTATCGAATAATAAATTAAACGATATCGAATCGAAGTTTTCTCTCTTTCAACCGTTGTTTGGAATCGCTCCATCTTCGTTTTGAGTCGTTATCGACTAAACTAAAATACGGCCTTAGGTTATATTAATTTAATTAATTTTCGTTTTATTTTATTATATTTATTACTAAAATAAAAATACTAATATTAATTAAATTGTTTAATATTTGTATCGTAATAAAATTATAATAAACAATAACCTCAAAAGTCGTTACTTAAGTTGTATTTATTGCGTACAAATAAAAGTGTACGAGTAAATTAAAGATTGAGTCTTCTTCCTTCATAAAATTTATTGATTGCAAATGCATATTTCAGTCACGATGTGACCATTTCAATGCTTATTAAAATGTATTTTGTTTTATAATAATACAGTGTAGTAATGAATTTAGTTATTAGCATTTTTACTCAGTTACCATAGTATGTGCATTTGTTTGTGTAAAAACCTAAAGAGTGCAACATTTTAAAATATTGTGGATCAAAGTAATAAAATAATACAAAAATGTGTAATGTCCCGCAGACAAACAAACAAATTAATGTATTACGCCCGGTGATAACAATTTTCAAATTTACTTTTCGCATGGTCGCTGAAAGACCAAAGTATAACTAAATAATGAAACAATGAACGGGCATAAACGAAGAAGTAGAAAGCACGCAATGTGAAAATAGGTTAGCGCGAAAATATTCGAATTCATCTACGTCACGAGGTCTGAATGACCGAAAGGGAGGTGAGAAGCAAGGGGGGCGTTGAAACTATGTGAGGCGCTAGTTCAGCATACCTTTACACATATGTATATATGTGTCACTCGATCTACCTTGGCCAATCACATCGCATCTAATGCGACCTTTAATTTCATGACATTACACCAATAATGTCATGAAATTAAAGGTTGAAGCCATTACTTTGTGATACATTTATAACTAATGTAAAAAGAGATAGGTCTAAAAAGTTAAACACTTTGCTCGTATAACAAAAAAAGTGTCCGATACGAGCAAAGTTATTATTATTATTATTTTCTTTCGATCATATTTTTTCTATATCCCTTATATTTTTTATTTAACATTATATCTCCTTCTGGTTGATGTTTAATTGGGCGACAAATTGCATTTGGCTTTTCGCGTTTTATTGTTTACTGTCCTGGGAGACTACGGAGGGACGGGGGGATTAAGACAACCGAGGAGTATCGCGTCTCCGCACAAATGACTAATTGGAACAATCTTCTTAAAACGCCGCGGAATCGCGAAATCTCCCCTCTCGTCGATTTCCCACCGGGTGCAATTAATTCTCGACCAATTCCGTTCCATCGCGGCCAATTTATTTACATCACAATAAAAATCTTTCACGAAATTAGTGAAATGATTTCATACAAAAATTGGGAAACTAAAGTGAGACTATATATAGACTATATATATATATATATATAGATGTTCAAAGTTTATGTTGAATAGTTGACTTATTTGTGTATTATTATTTATGATGATTTATGTAAATGTTTACAGTTTTTGTAGAAAGGAGATTTCCGTAAATAAATGAATTAATTAATATATATAATTTTATGATTCAAATACTTTAAGCTGCTTAAAAAAAATAAAATAAATAAGTTTAAAACTACTTTAAAGAAGAAAATATCTATTATTTTTTATTATATCGCACAATGGAATGATCCTTTGCATTTCATTGTGTGTGATATAATCGAAGAGTTTAATATAAATCCTAGTGGTCTATGTATAAAATAAACATATTCTGAAATACAAGATCCTAATCATTGAGTACGGGAATACATTCCTCAATTTTTTTTTTTCAAAAATAATAAAATTTTAATCATCATGATTGTTGCGACCGTAACTACGTGGTTACGTGGCTCTGCATTTCTATATATACATTTTATTTCATTTAAGATTGTGAAGTTTCACAGCTATTACTTTGTGATATATTTTTAACTAATGTAAAAAGAGATATATCTAAAAAGGTAATCTTTGCTCGTATCGGACACTTTTTTTTGTTATACTAGCAAAGTGTTTAACTTTTTAAACCTGTGTATTTTAGGTTTATTTTTGTTGCGACTGTAACTACGTGGTAATTCATAATAAAGGGTGACCCATTTCAATTCATCCAGTGGAATATCTCAACAAATATTCAATGTATAAAAAATGTTTCGGAAAAAAGTTTAATGGTTTCGAGGGAGACATTCGACGCTGAAAAAAAAAAATGTTCAATGCCACTGACAGTGGTGTTTAACTTTGAAATCTTAAATGGGAACCCATATTTTTTATTGCAGATCTTCATGGTTCACTTTGTTTTGTTTATAATTTGGTTTCATTATTCGACTAGTTTCATCATTTCAATTGTTATTTTACCATTTTTAGGGATATTTTAAAATTGAGGTAAAAGTCAAAATCTCATATTGTTTATTCAATTGTAATTGGAGGATTCGCAAATTGACTAGTACCCCTCATATTAAGAGCCCCCGATATAGCCTTTCCTCGAATAAACAATATGAGATTTTGACTTTTACCTCAATTTTAAAATATTCCTAAAAATGGTAAAATAAAAATAATGAAACTAGTCGAATAATGAAACCAAATTATAAACAAAACAAAGTGAATATATTTAAAAAAATATATTTTTGCATACAATATTTCAAAGAAATGTATTTATATATTAAAAGACAAACATATTTTTATTTCAGAAAAAAAAAACGATAATATTCCTCTTCCTCAAGAAGTTGATGTTATGCGTACATTATTTTTGAAAAAAAAAAAAAAATATATATTGATAAACTGGAGTAATAAACTTTTCAGTTTATTACTCCAGTTTATCAATATATTTTTTTTTTTTTCAAAAATCAACATTCTTATTCATTTTGTCATTGATTGACAGCAAAGGCTCGTCGAATGTTTTTAAATCACCTCAATAACGACTCGTGAAATGTTTTTAAATCACCTCAATAACGATAGCTCTGATTTACATATGCTAATTTTGAGTTTTTTTTCCGTTATTATTAGGTTTGCAATACATTAGGTACGACCGGAGCTGCAGCTTTCGATAATTTAGAAGAAGTCGGTGCGGTTTGTGAGAACGAGGATTTGTGGCTTCACGTGGACGCAGCTTACGCTGGAAGCGCCTTCATTTGCCCGGAATACCGGATCTGGCTGAAGGGAATCGAAAGGGCGGATTCCATCGCGATGAATCCGTCGAAATGGTTGATGGTAAACTTCGATTGTACAGCTATGTGGTGAGTCTAAACCGCATCATTTAATACTGATTATAATGTAAAGTCGCTGGAAAGCAAAATGCAATGAAAAATAATTGACTATAAAAGTATTATACCAACTCTATAGCTCTTATAATAAGTGAGATAACAATGCTGAGACTCCAAACCTCTTAATCAATGTTATGATAGGAATTGGTAGCATCGAATATATGTATAATATATTTCTGATTACATTTTCGCATTTACATATTTATTTTATATTTGCAGGGTCAAAAATAGCAACGCCCTCCACCAAACTTTCAACGTGAACCCAATCTATCTGAAACACGAAAATTCAGGCCTCGCAATTGATTATATGGTAATATACAAAACATATATTATTAATCAAATTTAGTAATTAATCCTGTTATATTTGTTTATTTATTATTTGTGATGATTTACGTAAATGCTTATCAATTTGTAGAAAGGAAATATCCTTAAAATAAATTAAATTGAAATTTATCAATTTTATTAATCATAGATATTTATATGATTAATAAAATTTGGCAGAATTTTAATCTCAATATATACAGCGTGAGCGCTGAGTAGATTTACGGTTTTTTTTTTCAAAATCGGTTTCCGCAGGTCTATTAGGAGTTTTCAGTATATTCAAGAAGCGGCAGGGAAACTTACTTTTTTTTGAAAGGATGAAGGTTTTTTTGCTACGGTCATTCTAGTTATGTCTTGTTTGGATTTAAGGCTTACATGTTTTTTTTTTCAGCACTGGCAAATTGGTTTGAGCAAACGATTCAGAGCATTAAAACTTTGGTTCGTCATTCGCAATTACGGCATCACGGGCCTTCAAAAACACATAAGAGAAGTAAATTATTAATTAATCTAAATGTTTTAATTGAATCTTTAATTAATCATAATAAATGAAAGACGACGCAAGCGCCTAATAGTTATAGCTAGATGAATGGTGGCTAAACATTTTATTAAATTAATCGTTAATTATATTAAAATATTATTATTATTTAAGAAAGAAATTTGAAAGAATTTTTAATGAAAACACTGATTCACTTTGTTTGTATAATTGGTTGATTTATAAGGCGTTAAGATGTTGAAAATCCATATTCACTCAATATAACTTTAAATTTATTTTAGTGTCTATAATTTCAACAATTTTAACTTGTCATTATTAAACAAGACCCTACATTAATATGGAAAGAAAGGATCATTGATATACAGAGAGCTTTTTTTATCAGTATACATTTCCCCTATGTATACCTGCAAAATACGCGAGTCAAGCACATTGATGTGTGTGTGTTTAGTTGCCTATAACACGCAATTGAACACATATATGCCAAATAAGCAACTAAACATACACACATTGCATGTATGTATGTATACTGATAAAAAACCTCTCTCTCTCTCTCTCTATATATATATATATATATATATATATATAATTATTATTATTATTATACAAGACTTTTTTTATCAGTATACATTTCCCCTATGTATACCTGCAAAATACGCGAGTCAAGCACATTGATGTGTGTGTGTTTAGTTGCCTATAACACGCAATTGAACACATATATGACAAATAAGCAACTAAACATACACACATTGCATGTATGTATGTATACTGATAAAAAACCTCTCTCTCTCTCTCTCTCTCTCTCTCTCTATATATATATATATATATATATATATATATATATATATATATAATTATTATTATTATTATACAAGACTTTTTTTTGCACATTGATGTGTGTGTGTTTAGTTGCCTATAACACGCAATTGAACACATATATGCCAAATAAGCAACTAAACATACACACATTGCATGTATGTATGTATACTGATAAAAAACCTCTCTCTCTCTCTCTCTATATATATATATATATATATATATATATATATATATATATATATATATATATATATAATTATTATTATTATTATTATTATTATACAAGACTCTTAGTTGTTTTTATTAAAACTTAAAATAATGTATAACCAAGTATAAGCCTCTACTATCATTAATTTTAAAATAATTAATGAATTAATTATTCTCATTCAATTTATTGATTTACGAAATAATTACGACAAAAAACAACCCTTAAAATTACTTCTATATTCTCAGGGTGTAAGATACGCCCAAAAATTCGAAGCCCTGGTCCTTGCTGACCCCCGTTTCGAAATCCCGGTTGCCAGACATCTCGGCCTCGTCGTGTTCCACCTGCGAGGCGACGACGAGCTCACCGAGAAACTCCTGAAGCGCTTGAACTCGCGGGGAAACATCCACTGCGTGCCGGCCTCCCTTAAAAGCAGATACGTCATTAGATTCACGGTGACGTCTCCGTACACAACTAACGAGGATATCCTGAAGGACTGGAAGGAGATTAAAACGGTGGCCACGGAAGTTCTGAGCGAGAGCGAACAACAAGTCATACAACCGGCGAGGGTGAAAGTACCACTGAAAGGTAATAATGTGATAATTGTGTGATTTACACCGAAATAAAATAAAATAATAAATTACTCGCAATTGTTTTTTTTTTCTTCATATTTTTCTTTTTGTATTTTAATTGAAATATATACTTTTTTTATTATTTGTAGTTATTTTATTATTCTTTTTTTCCTTTAAACTCATATGCTGTATTTTCAATTTGGTTTTCATTGATCACTAGGCAAATCCTTTTTAATTATATTTAACAAAAATACACACATACATGAGCAGAAAGACCCCAGATCGATAGCCCGGACAGACGAACAAAATATTTATTTTTGTTAAGTAAATATAAATGTATGCATAAGCTTATGTAATGTCTGAATAAAGATGTTTGTAAATATATACACACATACAAAATCTCCCTCATAAATAAAACACGGTGAGATGAAGCGATTATTGCAGTGTTCTCGTTTTGATATTGAATCAATGTGAATAATTGAAACGATGTTGTTCACTTTACTGAAGTAAGGAATAATTTATTCAAACAAAACAAGTTTTCTAATCAAAGTGTATTAAATACAACACTTTAAACTTTGTTTGTATAATACTAAAATAATTCAATTGATAAGCAATGTATAAAAAAGTTGAAGCCTCAGTTATTAGCGATTTAATTAAAATAGATCCTAATTATTTCAACCTTTTTTGTGCTTAGTGTGTTTTTTTTATTAAATATATTTAAAATGCAATTTCATTCTCTACAATCACATTTTAATTAAATCTCATGCCACTGTCTTTTCAGTTCTAAATCTGCGATTTCCCGCGTGCGTTTTCGAATATGATCACTTGATTTCGCTAACCCTGTTCTTTTATAGAAACTAAAGAGATTAACGAGAGTTTCGGCACGAGCCTCTTGCTGTCGAACTCGCCGATGTCGCCGAAAATCGTCAATGGAAGCTTCGCTGGTATTTACGACCAGACCGACGTCTTGGAAGAGTATTCGAAGACGTTCGCGAAATTCCGCCTCGGAGCGCCTTGCAGTCCCTGTGAGTAAAATAATTTAAGCTTGAAAGATGTGGAAATTCATGTTAATACTCGAGAAGAAAGAAAGGTTTTTATTTTTTACTCCTATCCCGAAAGATACTCTCATTTTGATAAATTAAATAAAAGTTATCTGAAACTAATTAATCAATTATTTCCACATTTAACTTTGTGATATTTTAATTTACGTGACGTAAATACTTTTAAAATGCACATTAAATCAACTACTTCCCGGGTAAATATCCCGCCGGACATTTAATTTACATCTGCTGTTGCATATCAATAATGCAACAAATTTTTTGATCCGTGAAAAATTCAATGCAAAAAAAGAACGCTACTTAATATAAGGCTGTCTGCAGACACGTGTTTCGGGATCTACCTTCTCGTTAGTACAGTTTTGCCTTCATGATTACACCTGTTGTTGCATATCAATAATATATTGCATCATGCAACAAATTTTTTGATCCGTGAAAAATTCAATGAAAAAAAAAAAAGAACGCTACTTAATATAAAGCTATTTGCAGACACTTGTTTCGGGATTTACCTCCTCGTCAGTACAGCTCTGCCTTCATGATTACACCTGCTGTTGCATATAAATAATATATTACATCATGCAACTAATTTTTTGATCCGTGAAAAATTCAGTGCAAAAAAAGAATGCTACTTAATATAAGGCTACCTGCAGAAACGTGTTTCGGGATCCACCTCCTCGTCAGTACAGCTCTGCCTTCATGATTACACCTGCTGTTGCATGTCAACAATATATTGCATCGTGCAACAAATTTTTTGATCCGTGAAAAATTCAATGCAAAAAAAAGAACGCTACTTAATATAAGGCTATCTGCAGACATGTGTTTCGGGATCTATCCCTCGTCAGTACAGCTCTGTCTTACATAATTAATTTAACTGAATATGCTTGATTTAATTCGTAACGTTGCAAACTGACTTAACGTAAGTCAAAATGACACAGAGCTATATATGGATAAAATTTATTAATTATTTTCAAATCATGTTTATTTAATTCTAACTTGTTAAAATTTAGGAAGGAATAATTTAAGCTTGACGATTATTCAAAAGATGCAGAAAGTCATATTAAATTTTGAGAGAAAAAAACAACAAGTTCATTTCAATAAAAATTTATTTAACCCTCAGGATTGTTCAAAATATGCAAAGTCATATTAAAACTCGAGAAAAATAATCATTTCAGTTTCATGAAAATAATTTAACGAAATTGTTCGAAAAATACAGTAAAACGCGACAAAACTCGAGAAGAAAAATAACTGTTTATTTCATTCTGTTATTATAAATTATATAAATAGAATCATTTTTATTTAATATAAATTATATAACCCTGGGGATTGTACGAAAGATGTGCAAAGATGTTAAAAGTCGATAAAAAATGGTTTACTTCATCCTTATAAAAATAATTTGATTCAGAGGATTGTTCGAAAAATTCAGGAAGATTAGTTAAAATTCAAGACGAAAGAATTTAACTTTGATGATTGTTCAAAAGATGCAGAAAGTCATATTAATTTTTTTATAAAAAAACAGTTCATTTCATTCTAATAAAAAAATAATTGAACCCTCAGGATTATTCAAAAGAAGCTTAAAATAATATTGAAACCCAAGAAAAAAAAATGTTCAGTTTGATAAAAATAATTTAACTCTTGGAATTATACAAAAGATACAGTAAGGTATAGTAAAACACAAAAAGAAGAAAAAAGGTGTATTTCATTCTCATAAAAAAAATATCTAAAGGATTATTCGAAAAATACAGAAAGACTGGTTAAAATTCAAGAAGAAATAATTTAAGCCTGACAATTGTTTAAAAGGTGCAGAAAGTCATATTAAAATTTGAGAGAAAAAAAGAAGCAGTTCATTTCATTCTAATAAAAAATAATTGTACCCTCAGGATTATTCCAAAGAAGCACAAAGTAATATTCAAATTCAAGAAGAAAGTATATTCAGTTTTATAAAAATAATTTAAGAATTTAATCCAAGAAGAAAAGTATATTCAGTTTGATAAAAATAATTTAACTCTGGGAATTATTTGAAAGATTCAGAAAGTCATATTAAAGTTTTATAAAAAAAACAATTCATTTCATTCTAATAAAAAATAATTGAACCGTCAGATTTATTCAAAAGAAGCATAGTAACCCAAGAAGAATATATGTTCAGTTTGATAAAAATATATTTATTTATGGGAATTATTTGAAAGATACACTTTCCTCGAGGAGGAAACAATGGAGTATTTCATTCTTATAAAAATAATTTCATCCAGAGTACAGTGAGTCTAGTTAAAATTCACAAAAGATGCAGAAAATCCTATTAAAATTTGAGAGAGAGAAAAAAAAAAACAATTCATTTTAATCTAAACCTTAGGATTATTCGAAAGATGCAGAAAGGCACGATACAATTCGAGAAGCAAAAAATGGTTTATGTCATTTTGATATAAATTATATAAACTTGGATTGTTGGAAAAAATACAGTGAGTCTAGTTAAAATTCACAAAAAAATGCAGAAAATCCTATTAAAATTTGAGAAAAAAAAATCATTTTAATCTAACCCTTAGGATTATTCAAAAGATACAGAAAGGCACGATAAAATTCTAGAAGGAAAAAATGGTTTATTTCATTCTGATATAAATTATTTAAACTTGGAGATTGTTCGAAATATATACAACCGCATATTAAAACTCAAGAAGAAATAAATATAAAACAGTATATATTCTGAATATAGGAAAACTGCCTGTTTTTCATTTTCTTGCTATTTATCAAAGCCTACTGAATATACAGGCCGGAATATATTGTATTATTCATGTAAATGGCACGCCGTTGAATTAAATAAATATTGGAGTGGAATGTTCGAAATCTCGGAAACTGCTCGGAGTCCACGGTAAAGAATTTGCCTGTCGTGGTGGAATGTTCACAATCATTTCTTTCCGTAATTTGGAATTTTATTTTCATATAAATAATATAATTTTAATTAATGACCATAACTCTTTTTTCTTATTAGAACATTTATATATTTATCATCATAACTATACGTGAAAATAATTGTTACAATTTAATCTGCTTGCATTAGAGACGAGCGAGCGCTCGAAGGCCAGGTATGCGTATGCATCTCGAAGTCTCTGTATATGTAGTAGGTTCTGGATTTATTCGATATTTTTCATTAATGAATGGTCGCGTTCAGGGAATTTTAGAGATGTAGCGCTACAGCGCAAAGCGCTTGATGTTCCCTGAACACGCTTTCGATGTTAAGGACGTTCACGAAAATATGGCCGTTTTGTTTACAGCTGCACGGCTTGAAAAGCGATCAAGCGGAAAAAATATATGCTTTACCGCTTGATAAAGCGAAACCGCTTTCGTAAAGCGCTTAAGCGCTACAGTTCCCTGAACGCGATCAATGTCTAGCGCGTCTCTCGAGCTCCTTAGCCGCGAGTATTCCAGGCGCAATCTCTTGTCATAATTGGCGCTTGATATTGTTGCGTCGGGGTTTCCCCGTATGGATATTTGCATTTGGCCTGAGACAGGTATCCAGCCTGCCGGGGCTGATTTATGCAATATGGGAATATTATCTATTTATCTGTATATTTAATAGGCTCTGGATTTATTCGATATAGAAAAATATTATCTCTTTTTAGATATGCGAAGACGTATAAAAGGCATCTTAATGTCCGGCAAGCAATTCTCGCTAGACTCACACTTGGATCTGTTTCAAGGTGGCGAACAGAACGCGTCGAAACGGCCCAATTCCGAGCCGGAAAACCTCACGTGCAAGCCCCTCGTGGAGGACAACGGCGAAGTCGACGAGTCGTCCACATCAGGTTAAAAAACATAACCCACACACAACAAATAAATTGTAAGAGAATTAGCAACAAGCAGATTTACTATAGATTCAAAATTGCAGAAGAGGTTTCGTTGAAGATGGAGCTGCTGCAGGTTCCAAGCGCCGGCCACGCGAAGCACCAGCGATCGAAATCCGTGGACCATCAAGTGTCGATCGTTATTAGTGCGGACGCTAAGAAGTGCGCCAAATGCGGACACGATTTAGTTAATAAGTGAATGGTTGGTTTAAGGGGATTCTACCGGAATGACGTCACAAAAATAACCTCGATTTATTAATTATTAAAATATGTTTTCAGTGCTCGTATTAAATTCATTTTTAAAGCTTATTTAAACCACACTGTCCATGGAATACATACAGCGCCCTCTGTATAGTATGTATAAACTATATAAAGTCATTAATTCATTATTTAAATCACATTACCCATGAAGTACATATAGCGCCCTCTGTAGAGTATGCATAAATAATATAAAAAGTAGTTTAAATAATGAGTTTAGAAGTCATTAACTCCTTTAAATCATACTCCCGATTTAACATGTGCAGCGCCCTCTGTACAGTATTCCTAAACTATGCAAAGTTTAGGCATACAATCAGTTAATGGGTTTAGAAGTATATTTCTAAAATTATGAACTTTATATTTAACACACAGTGTCTGTAGAATGCATGTGGAGTACGCATGAATATAGAATATAGAAATATATGCAGCGCCATCTGTAAAGTAAGCATAACTATTGGGAGCACTGCATGTATGGGCAGTGTGGTTTATTAAATAATGAATTAATGGATATAGAAAAAAATCTAAAACTATTATGGGCCTATTCTCAATCGAGAATAAAAAGGAAACGAGGAAGACGAACTATAGGATTTACGTGTATCGAAACAAATGAAATGGATATGTTTGGAAATTAAATCATGCAAAAACAAAGTCAAAATATTTGGTTTGCAAATAAAAACGTTTTTCAAAGAAAAGGTAAACTCCCCTTAAATTTAAATAAAAAAAATAACCTTTGTTAATAAATTAATAACTTTTTAATTGGAATATGGATGGAATATAATCTGATTTATTCCATCAGGATAGTTAACTCGGTAAATAGCGCAAAGCTATTTAGAGTTTTATTTTATGATTTTTTTAATAATCATTCTATTTAAGATTTTAATTAAACAGAACAATTATTCATTCGAAATTAAACGAAAGATATACACCATCTTTTACATAATTTAGAATGAATTATTGTTAGACAATATTATAAAAATTAGACAACCATAAATCATTTGTGTAATTTGGAATAAATAATTGTTAGACACAATCGCTATATTTTGCCAAATTTTAGAATGAATAATTGTTAGAGAAAAATAGACAAAAGATAAACGCCATTTTTTGTCTAATTTGGAATAGATAATAGTTAAACAAAATTAGACTAAAGATAGACGTCATTTTTTGACTAATTTCGAATCAATAATTGTTAGACACAATTAAACAAAAGATAAACGTTATCTTTTGTCATATTTGGGATGAATAATTGTTAGAGAAAATGAGACAAAATATAAATTTTGTCTAATTTGGAATGGATATAGCTAAACAAAATTCGACAAAAGATCATTTTTGACGTCATTTTTAGTCTAGACACAATTAGACAAAGATAAACGGTATCTTTAATCAAATTTGGAATGAATGATTGTTATAGAAAATTAGACAAAAGATAAACTCCATCTTTTATCTATTTGGAATAATTGTTCTGTTTAATTAAAATCTTAAATAGAATAATTATTAATAAAAATCATAAAATGAAACCCTGTTTTTTTTTTTTTAAATTTAAATACAGTTTTATGAATAAATCTAAATAATAGTGTAAAATGATTCATATAATGAAATTTAATTATGATAGTCTCTAATCAACTATTGCTGTTTAAAACTGTGCCACGAAAATAAAAAGAAAAAAAGAAATGTCGCAATGTATACGGAAAATAAAATATCTAATAACCCGTTTTTTTCCTTTCCAGTTTAATCTGCTGTGAGGTGCAATAATCTCAATGTAATTCCAACATCTGCGTGTCTCTGTGTATATGTAAGATTGTCCATAATTATAATAAGCATAATAAATATATATATAGTTTGTGTTGCAAATAAAAAGGAAGCTACATTATTTCATTCCTCCATGAAAAGGAAAGCAATTTTATTCTGTAATTAGGTTGTCAACAAAACAAAATCTGTAATAATAATATTGTCAACAATTGTAACTTTGGTTGAAAGCATTGAAATCGAAAATCAATTCGAGTTGTCTACAATAACAACTAAAAATTCTTTCGGATAACAATCAAAGATTGATCTTTCAGAATATGTAAAAAACAGAAAATAGCCCAACCATACTTTATTCTCAAACCGAGTTGTAGTTGTTATTGTTTCGCGAAAACGTTGTCTACAAACGCAACTCTATTTCATTTCTCATTAAAACAGAAAAAATATAACTGTACAAATATGCCATCAACAAAACTAAATAGAGTTATACATAATAATGGCGCCAACAAGTTTATCTCGAGTTGCCAGCAATAATAAACGCAACTCAATTTCATTTCTCCATGAAACAGAAATAAATATAATTTTTCAATTACGCCGGGTGGAGCAATAAAAGGAAATAATTTTCCTTCTGTAAAAAAAATAATCATGTTTTACAAATGGGATGCCAATTGCTTCATTATACAAGGTGGAGCGATAAAAGGAAATAATCATTTTTTAGAAATGGGATGCCTTTTTCGTAAAATTTCCAACACAATTTCTTACCTAAAGGACATATCTTTCACAATTGAGTTTGAATGATGTCAATATAACTTAATATTTTTTACTAAATTTTTGAACAAGTAATTAAAAAGAATACATTTATAAGTTCAAATGATTTTTAAAAAATGTTACGAGTTAAGTAATTAAAAAGAATACATTTATAAGTTCATATGATTTTTAATAAATATTACGAGTGAAATTATTTTATATTTACCACCAAAATAATTCTGTTTACTTTTCTTTTAACTTTCCATAGTGTAAATGTGGCTTTCTCTATTAATCCGCCTGATTATTAAATGAGGTATAATAATACATAGAGTGAGGATTTTTTTTTCATTGAACATAAATAAGGCGCTTATGAAAGAGGATATTGAAGGGATAATACATCCCCTTTTATTATTATTTTATCAATTAGTAAATTTCAGTATTTAATAAAGTATTCATCACAAATCGAAATGTAAATAAAACGCACGAAAACAAACTACTCATCAATGTTTTATTTTATCCGCCATTTCCATAAACTAATTAATAAAGTTTGCTAATATCTCTAAATTATTTATTTATTCATTTAAAAGACAATAGTATAACAACTATCGAATATTTTTTTGTCATTTTTGTTCTTTCGCGAAGAAGGGGGATGAATGAACATTTTCTCTCCTCATTATTTACAACAAGTGTCCTAAGTTTTAGTCAACAAGAGCAACACGATAAAAGATTTGTTGTTTTTTTATATAATTTGTTATAATTGCGAAAATTCAAATTATTACCTCTCTCTCTAGATTTAAAATATTTCAATCAATTGTTGTATTTTTTTTTCATTCTGTTATAATTCTTCAGAATTACTGAATTTCAATTTTAAAAAAATACGTAACTTTTTTTATACCATTTTTTGCTTGTGATTAATTTCAACTGTTATTCCTTACTTCATTTTTAATTTGTAATTATTATCAAACCTTTGATAATTATTACCATGTCATCAATTCCGATATTGGGAATATCTTGAAAACTATGAGTGGAGCGATTTTTTATTGTTTACATATTTTAAAAGAGCAATCTTGGCTTGATATTCAAAAGAAGTTTCACGGAGATTCCTCAAAAATAATAATTATTGTGAATTTTGTATTCCCAAATCATCGATGCTGACATTAAATATCTCGAAAACTAAGGATGGGGTATTTTTTGTTTTTTTATATATTTTGAAAGAGCAATCTTTGATTGTTATTCCCAAGAATTTTTACGAAGATATCTCGAATATTTTAATTATTATGATTTTTTAAAATCGAAATTGCAGAAAATTGTAACAAAATTGTCGATTCTGACAGAAAATTGGGAATATCTCAAAAACTATGGATGGGGTAATTTTTGTTTTTTACATATTTTGAAAGAGCAATCCTTGATTGTTATCTCCAAGAACTTTTAAGAAGATTTCTTGAATATTTTAATTATTGTAATGTTTTAAAATCGAAATGGCAGAAAATTGTAACAAAATTTCGATTCTGACAGAAAATTGGGAATATTTCGAAAACTATTGATAGGGTATTTTTTGTTTTTTACATATTTTTAAAGAGCAATCTTTGATTGTAATCCCCAAGAATTTTTAAGAAGATTTCTAAAACATTTTAATTATTGTGATTTTTTAAAATCGAAACTGCAGAAAATTGTAACAAAATTGTCGATTCTGACAGAAAATTAGGAATATCTCGAAAACTGTGGATGGGGTATTTTTTGTTTTTTACATATTTTGAAAGAGCAATCTTTGATTGTTATCCCCAAGAATTTTTAAAAAGATTTCTCGAACATTTTAATTATTGTGATTTTTTAAAATCGAAATTGCAGAAAATTGTAACAAAATTGTCGATTCTGACAGAAAATTGAGAATATCTCGAAAACTACGGATGGGGTATTTTTTGTTTTTTACATATTTTGAAAGAGCAATCTTTGATTGTTATCCCCAAGAATTTTTAAGGAGATTTCTCGAACATTTTAATTATTGTGATTTTTTTAAAATCGAAATTGCAGAAAATTGTTACAAAATTGTCGATTCTGACAGAAAATTGAGAATATCTCGAAAACTACGGATGGGGTATTTTTTGTTTTTTACATATTTTGAAAGAGCAATCTTTGATTGTTATCCCCAAGAATTTTTACGAAGATATCTCGAACATTTTAATTATTGTGATTTTTTTAAAATCGAAATTGCAGAAAATTGTAACAACATTGTCGATTCTGACAGAAAATTGGGAATATCTCGAAAACTGCGGATGGGGTATTTTTTATTTTTTACATATTTTGAAAGAGCAATCCTTGATTGTTATCCCCAAGAAATTTTAAGAACATTTCTCGAACATTTTAATTATTGTGATTTTTTAAAATCGAAATTGCTGAAAATTGTAACAAAATTGTCGATTCTGACAGAAAATTGGGAATATCTCGAAAACTACGGATGGGGTATTTTTTGTTTTTTAAATATTTTGAAAGAGCAATCTTTGATTGTTATGCCCAAGAATTTTTAAGGAGATTTCTCGAACATTTTAATTATTGTGATTTTTTAAAATCGAAATTGCGGAAGATCGTAACAAAATGGTCGATTCTGACAGAAAATTAGGAATATCTCGAAAACTACGGATGGGGTATTTTTTGTTTTTTACATATTCCGAAAGAGCAATCTTTGCTTAATATCCCCAAGAAGTTTCACGAAGATATCTCGAAAATTTTAATTATTACGATTTTTTAATTTTCAAGTTACAATATGAACTATCAATGTCTAAATATTAAAACTATTATTTATATATTATTTTGTTAAATTATGAATTTCCTTTAATGACGATTAAAAACGAAAAATAGTGAAACTTCAGCGAGGTAAAGAGAATGTAATAAATAAAAGTGGTATAAAAAAAGTTAAGTGTTTTCTTTGCATCAAAATTGAAAATGTACCACGAAGTGAAAGCCTTCACGATCCATGAGAATGTAATAAAATGAAAATTCCGCAATTATAACCAGTATCACAAAGGAGAACAATTATTATTTACTTCTATAATTATAATAAATAAACAATACACAACAAGACATAAATTTCTAATAACAAATTTAAAAAATTGAATTAAATAGAAGAAAATAAACAAAATCACTGAATTAACACTGAACAAAACACAGATTATATATTTTCATATATTTTTTTTTCTCAAAAACACAAACATTTGAGATAACATATTTTTAAAAATAGGCTTAAGTCCTACTTAACAGAGCAATCGTTTTATAGTGTTAATGAATATTTAGCGTAATTTAAAATTTAATTATATTTATTTCCGAATAGAAATTAATTATTCGGTTTTCTGTTGACTTATCCTATGTACATATTTTGTATAGCTGGGACTAATAAATATTATTATTATTATTATTACAAAAACAAATATGGTTATTATAATATAATAATAACTTATGGTTATAATAATAATAAGACCTTTATTAACGGTAAGCTATTTAAAAAATATAAAATTTATACAAATATCTACCATTATTTGTATAAATTTTATAGATTTATACATTATATTTGTATAATTTATACAAATATTTACCATTATTTGTATAAATTTTATATTTTTAAATGGCTTACCGTTAATAAAGGTCTTATTACAAAGAAGACATTTTATTTTCTAACTTTATTGACGATAAGCCAATGCAAAAAAAAAACAAATAATGGCAGACCTTTGCAAGGAAGAAGAAAACAAAATTATTTAAAATGTAATCAAAGATAGAAATATTAAAAAAAAATCGAATGAAGATTTCACTTTTTTTTTCTATTAATTCAGTGATTTTGTGAGCGATCTCTAAACAAAATGGAATTCTTAAAATTACTTACAATATACATACATCTCTTTCTTCAAGTATGAAAATAAGCTACAGATTCAATATTTTTTATTATAATTTTTTTTTCATTTCTCACAGTTTTAAGAAAATAACGAAATTTACAATCAACAATATTATTTTTATTTTATATATATATATATATTAATCATTACAATAAGATAATCCTCGTAATAAAATAACAAATTGAATTTACAAAAAAATATATATAGGAAAATTGATTTTTATATAAACTTAAAGAAAACTTTATAAACCTTACTTTTCCTGTCGCTTCTTTTTTTTTTCGAGTTTACACTTGCACAATTGTTTACAATTCATTGCAGTTTTGTAGAGTTCGTTGCAATTGCTTACAGTTATACAATTATTTATAATTGTTTACACATTTTTTGTTGTTGTTTACAATTGTTTTGCAGTGTTCCACTTCTTCTCTTAATGAATCTGAGGTAGTAAAGGTTTGTAAATTTTATTAAGTAGAAGTACGAGAGCGTGCGAGTTTTCTTGAATTTTATATAAAATCATGTATGTGTGTGTGTTTTGTAGTTTCCTACAGGGAGAGGATTTTTAAGACAAATATCACAATACTACTGGTGTGTTTTTCAGTATGTTTATACACAGTAAAGTACAACGCTTAAAGGTTTAGTAGAACAATTTAGAACGTGCGAAAAAGCTTACTTTTTTGATTTCTTTCTTCCTCGTTATTATTTTTTTTTCCTGGATTGGTTTAACTATTTTTACAGCCATTGTGACGAGTTTTTTTCTTCTTCGAATTTATTTTTTTTTTGATAGCGGTGGTTTATTCGGGTCGAAACAATTTTTGTTTTTTAAATAAAATAAAAAAAACGTACAGAATTGATTGAAGTTCTATGTTTTTTTTTTATTTAGAGAATCGAATTTAAAAAATATGTAATTAGAAAATGTATGCGTTTTTAAAAATATATAATTAAAAATGTGTGTGTCTTTTTATAATTCAATTTATTAAAAAATGCAATTTACTTTAAAAAAGAAACGCACATTTTTAAATTATTTTTTTAAACAGGAAGTCCGAAGTTGTTCAGGTAAAAAGAGACAAAAGTGGAAACAATCAACCTGATTGGGACAACAAACAAAGTCATACATTTTCTAATTGCATAATTTTTAAAATTCAAATTCTCTAATTAAAATTTCCTACAACATTCATTGCAGTAAATAGTTCATTGAGTTGAACTTACTTGTCAAAGCGTAGCAAATAAAACAAAAATAAACAAACAACAAGAAAGCAAATTTATTCAGGAATTGGACCCCATTTAATTATTTTTCTCTTCGTTAACAATCATCAAATTTTGCGCGTTATTCTGTACAATAACAAACAGCAAAACGCGATAATTAACAATAACGAATTTGCGCGCGCCGATTAATTTAATCGAGACGGCAAACTGTTAGAAATTCCACTTTCATCAGAGTTTCACGAAAATCGTATAGAATTTATTATTATTTAATTTTTTAGGTGAAAATATATTTATTTTATACTTATTTTTTTGTTTGTTTATACCTACAATGTGTGTATACTTTAATTTAATTAAATCCTATTAATTCTTAAAGTCTAATGATTTATGTTTTATTTTATTTTGTAATAAAAAAGAATGGAATTAAATCTACGGCTAAATCTAGTGATGATTTATTTTCATTTATTTAAATACACTTCTTAAATGTTTTGGTCAGTTAATCTAAATTTACGCTTTTTTTAAAAAACGTTTAAAATTATCTAATGAATGCACAAAACTATTTCTTATAAATTTTTTTGTTTGTTTATTAGTTTTTTTTTAAGTTGTAACTAATTAGAGTTGCTGAAATTCCTTTCACACTTATGAATTGGCAGTACCGCGCCAAAGGTTCTTTTACCGTCAGGGTTCAAGATTTAACAACATAATAAATTCACGGAAGGAGGTGAACTAAAAGTAGGAATGCCAACCATCCCTCCAAATTAAATTTTAGAAATTGGCAGTACCGTGCCAAAGGTTCTTTTACCGTCAGGGTTCAAGAGTTAACAACATAATACATTCACGGGAGGAGGTGAACTAAAAGTAGGAATGCCAACCATCCCTCCAAATTATCCATTACACTAAGTATATTGCTAATTACTAAATAAATCAATTAGTAATAACCTGTGCCTAGAAATTCCTGAACTGTAACATTCATATTTTGAGAACCTTCCCTTGGCGCGGTCTTGGAAATCCGTTCTTTTTATAATTTCTTCATTAAAACCCGTTTTAGAGAAAGGAAATAATTCACGCTTTTCATTTCTATTTCATTTGTAATTATTTAAAATTCAAACTAGCATTTATATCAATCTAGACTTTCCTCCATTTCCCATTTTCTTTTTTGTTTCGTTCACACACATAAAATATTTACATAAATATTGCTTGTTTTTTTTTTTAAATTACTGTTTTTTTTATTTTTATTTTGGATATGTAGTAGTAAGTGTTAAGTGCAATTTTAGGCTTACATTAATTTCCATAAAGCTATTTATTTTAGACGAGAGTTTGCAACAAGTGGAGATTTTTGAGGGTGTAAAAAATTCAGTTTTGCTTTGGATATATTTTTTATGAGGCTGAAAGACAAATCGATAGCCTTTAATTCGTTCATGAATATTGTAAAAGTAACGGGAATTTATTTAATAATACAGAATTAATATTTTTTGGATTTTTTTTTTCATCCGGCACAGAGCTAAATGTATAAATAATTTATTAATTATTTTAAAATCATTTTTATTTAATATATTTAAATATATAATAAGTGAATGAATATTCTTTTCGATTTAATTATTTGTATATTATTTTTATAGGCAAAAAAAAAAACGTTTTGATTGCACAAACTAAATCTGATTTATAACTAATTGAAACGAATTAAATTTTGTTGACTTTTTGTATGAAAAATTATTTAACCTTTAAGGTTAATTAGTTCTAAATCAGATTTAGTTTGTACAATCAAAACGTATTTGTCTGTCAGAAAAAAGAGATACACAATAAATTTAAAGGTTAAATTTATATTATTAAAATTATATTTTATCAATATAAAGAAAAATGAACACAATTTAATTGATTTCAAAAAGATTACACTTTTTGATTATAAAACAACATCTAATTTAGAACAAAATTAAATAAGTTGTATTGTATTATTTTTTTAGAGATAAGTGCGTTTTTTTTTTGTAAAAATAAAATCGGATTATATTTTTTTGTTTAATTAAAACATTTCATTTCAATTCAAATAAAGCCAGTTTTTTAAACTTTACTAGTGAGACTTCATCCCTGTTTTCCTTCGCGTCTCAGCACGTTTCAAGATTTCTATATTGAATATTAATTCAATTTCACTGCATTGTGCCGGAGAAATATGGCGTTAAATTTATTCAGTGTTTATTTTAATACGTATTTTTGTTTAACAGGAAATATTCGCATTTTTTTTATCGTTTTCACGATTTATAATTACTAAAGGCTTTTATCGTTCGGTAGATTGCTTTAATGCACCATTTTTGTTTGTTTGTTTGTTTCAAGTATAGTACAAAGATTATTGCAGTAAATATTTGTAATAGTTAACAACGATCAGTCAAATTAATGCCTTGAAGAGATTTTTTTAAAAACACAGAGATTTATTGATGTTTCAAATAGTCACATCATTTGGTTTTGCTTATAAATAATGAAACGAATTCAGTTTACACTTTAATGAATCTAAAAAATCCTTGAAGATTTGTTCAATGAGGATTTATATTAACCCAACCCAACCTATTAAAACAATTCAATAATAATAATAACAATAATAATAATAATAATAATAATAATAATAATAATAATAATAATAAACGCCTTAAAAATCCCTGAAGATTTGTTCAATGAGGATTTATATTAACCCAACCTATTGAAACAATTCAATAATAATAATAATAATAATAGACGCCTTAAAAATCCCTGAAGATTTGTTCAATGAGGATTTATATTAATCCAACCCAACCTATTAAAACAATTCAATAATAATAAAATAATAATAATAATAATAAACGCCTTTATTTTAATTTAAATTTTTCAATAACAAAGTTTGTGAAGGAGTAGGCGAAATTCAGTTACTATTACTGTTCATTTATTTATTTAACGGATTTACCTTTTTACAAATCTACAATATAAATAATAATATATATTAATATTATTATCTCTTACTGTTCTCCCACTTAAGCTACTAAATAAACAATCATAAATTTAGAATGAGTATTTACAATATAATAATGAAACGAATCCAGTTTGAATCTTAATGGATCCAAAATAACTTGAGGATTGTTTTAATATGAGTATATATTTAATTAACCCAAGTTAACCTATTAAAATTAATTAAATATAAATATATTATTAATTAACCTAACTCAATCTATTGACATATGAGTAAGAGTTAAATTGAGTATAAAAATCGTTATTTCGTTATATGTGACTTGATTTATTTTAGAATTGCAGTATACTATCTTTCTATTCGGTGTGACTTTAAAAAAATCTCTTCAAGCCGAAATCCGCGACACCCTAAACACTTCAAAACGCAATTGAAAAGAAGAAAACAACGTGTGTTCATCCCCAAACAGCCATATATTATTAGCGGGGGTTATCCTCAAAAAATCTATACTTCCATTATAATGGGCGTTATTACTAAACAGCCACCTTTTAATTATAACGGGCGTCATCCTTAAATAACCAGCCTTGTATTATAACGGGCGTTATCCTTAAATAACCACCCTTGTATTATAACGGGTGTTATCCTTAAATAACCACCCTTGTATTATAACAGGCGTTATCCTCAAATAATTACACGTTTATTATTACCGGATTTATCCATAAATGATATTGTTTTTCCTCACCATTCTGTTAAAAGAGGCGTTATCTTAAAATCTCACCCTTTTATTATTATGGGCGTTATCCTTAAATATCCCTGTTTTGGGATAACATCTCTTATAATAGAATGGTGATTATTTGGTGATAATATCCGTTATATCGCAAGAATGGCTGTTTAAGGATAACTCCCGTAATAATAGAAGGCTACCGTTTTAGGATAACGCCTCTTCTTCCGTAATAAGAAGAAACATCCATCCTTCTATTTTAATGGGCGTTATCCCGAAACAGACACCATTTAAGTTCTCTTTAATGATTACAACTTGGCAGCATCGCAATTTTCTTTAACGATTATCATTTAATCATTTTCAGTTCTATTAAACAATTACAACAATGATTGCATCCTTCTTAGTTTTTAGTTTTAAATCACTGCGTTATTTTCTTCTTTTCCATTTCACATTATTTCATTTCGCGTTCCGTCTAGAAGTAAATTATTGAAAGACACCCGTTTCGTACATTTCGAGAGAAACCGGAAAAATTTGGCACTTACATCACTCAAACATCCTGAACCGATGGATGCTTACGACATTCAACATTTATTTGTTTTGTTTGTTTTTACACTTTTCGGGAATGTTTAAAGCACATATAAGATACCAGAAAGAGGTTTTTGGATGCTGTCCGCGACGACTTTTCTTTTCAAATAGGATGGAATCGCCTCTTTTCATGACAAATAATGAAAACAATTTTATTCTATTTAAAATGTTTTCAAAATCTAATAATTGAAAAATCGCGTCGAGAATTTAATAACTGTGAGTCGAGAATGTTTTTTTGTTGGGAAGAATTAAGAAAGCGCGTAGCAATCACGTCCGTCGGCGGACTTGATCATTTTAACCGGAGATCGCAGTCGGGACGGTACGTTTGATTTAATTTAACAACTTTGTAATCATATAAAGCAGAGCTGTACTAACGTGGGATAAATTTCGAAACACATGTCTGTAATAAAAATGTTTGTTCTTGTTATTTGCAATAAATATTCTCTAATCAAAAATTGTCGAGTTAGCATTAGTGTTTATGTAACGGACACTAATGCTAACTCGACAATTTTTGATTAGAGAATATTTATTGCAAATAACAAATAATCAATGTCTATTACAATTAATTAAATATAAATATATTATTAACTAACCTAACTCAATCTTTTGACACATGGGTAAGAGTTAAATATTGTTTTAAAGTACTTACGTAACGTAAGTAAAAGAATCACAGTGGCTACAGAGGAAATAATTTATTAATTATTTTCAAAGTCTATTTATTTAATTTATGATTTTACTCTACTTGAAATGTTTTCAATTGTTTGTTTATATATTTATAAAATTAAAAATATGTAATCATGTTTCATCAAGTGATCGATGGCAAACAAGTTAGAAATAGATTCCATTCCATTTGAATTATTTCCAGTCGCGCAGATTATTTATTATTTATCAAGTGAATAAACTTTCCTATTATTGATATTTACTCCACCTCACTTCTTCGAGCCGGCGAAGAAATTCCTTAGATTTATTTTATGTTTTATTTCTTCTCCTTAAAAAAATCTCAATATATACAGCTATTTACATTGAAGTACAGTTTTTATACAAGATTTTTTTTATTTGGAAGTAGTAAGAATTTTTGTATGTACACGCACACGTGGAAATATTAATTGATTGTGCAATTTGTATAAAATCGTATCCACCTTATTAACAGATTTTAAAATTAGTTTAAACAAAATACAGTTGAGAAGGCTTCGCCGTGATTAATTAACAGAGTTTCGACGTTGATTTAGAATTATTCTAAACATTTTGTCGTCGTAGAATAGAATGCAAGATTACAACAAGGAATCGTGAAGTTGTTGAAGATATTTAAGGTTTATTAAAAAAAAAAGATAAAAAGGAGGTTTATCCTTTTAAATTATTACGATGTAATTCAGATTCCATCAATGAAATGGTAGATTATTTAAATAACTGCAATAAAATAAATAAACTCTTTTTTTTTTGGTTGAGATGATAATATCTTGGTTATCTTAAAAACCTTTCTTCACTAATTTATTTGTTACCAGATGAACAGACTCAAATTGGATATTACTACAGGGAATCTCGGTTATTAGAATTGTTTGCTATAACTTGAAAACAAGAGACGTTAATTAATTTCTTTTTTCGGCATTAAATTTGTTTCGAAAAAAATAGCTCGAGGATGCGGCGTCGAGTTTGTTCTATCTCTTCTAATAACTAATATTCCCTGTAGTAACATCTAATTTTAGCCACTCTGTATATTTCTGATAAAAATTGACCAATATCAATGGTTAAATACTAAAATTTAGTATCACGCCATTGTTTAAAGGGAAAATCAACAGAGTCTGCGTTAGAGCAGTACGCGAGACGAGCAGGCGCTCCAAGGTATGCATCTCGGAGTCCACTTCAACATTCCTGTATATTTAGTAGGCTCTGAACGATCGCATCAATGGTTAAATACTAAAATTTAGTATCAAGCCATTGTTTAAAGGGAAAATCAACAGAGTCTGCGTCAGAGCAGTACGCGAGACGAGCAGACGCTTCAAGGTATGCATCTCGGAGTCCACTTCGACATTCCTGTATATTTAGTAGGCTCTGAACGATCGCATCAATGGTTAAATACTAAAATTTAATATCAAGCCATTGTTTAAAGGGAAAATCAACAGAGTCTGCGTTAGAGCAGTACACGAGACGAGCATGCGCTCCAAGGTATGCATCTCGGAGTCCACTTCGACATTCCTGTATATTTAGTAGGCTCTGAACGATCGCATCAATGGTTAAATACTAAAATTTAGTATCAAGCCATTGTTTAAAGGGAAAATCAACAGAGTCTGCGTTAGAGCAGTACGCGAGACGACATTCCAGCCTGTATATTTAGTAGGCTCTGATCGATCGCATAATCTCTCGATCGTTTTCAGCATAATTATTGCAGTTATTTAAATTAAACTTATTTAATTTTCACTTCCTTTTGTCCCTTTTCATAAATTGCATTTTGAATTCCCTTTTTTTATTTTCACAACCCAAAAAATAATCTTATCTTTGCTTTTTTTTTCTTTAAAGAATTGAGAGTCTCTTTAGAAGGTAATTAATAATTTTGTCTTTTAAAAAGAAATCGTAAATCGATTATTTTTTCCCCGAAAGGAAAATTGTCTTGCTTATCACCACTTCGGATAAACAATACAGATCACATGTTTTCTTCTTTTTCGCCGTATCGTCTTGAAGGGTTTTAACGAAAAGCCTCGTAATCGTAGCTGTGCTACTCGCCCCCGTTCAGCAAGCCGGCCTTCGATTCCGGAGGCACCTGTTTCCGGAAGCAGTCGTCCAGGAACTGACCCATGCTCCTGTACAGGTGCTTCTTGACGCCGCCGAGGCCGTGGCTTTCGTCCGGGTAAACCTGAAATTTTAAATATACATAAACAATTGCTAGTTGGGTGATTTTTGCAATGGATTGAATAGGGGAATTTTCTGAAAATATTATCAATCGATTGAAAACATTTTGTCGTCGTAGAATAGAATGTAAGACTATAACAAGGAATCGTGAAGTTGTTGAAGATATTTAAGGTTTTTTTTTTTAAATAAAGATAAAAATTAAGTTTATCCTTATAAATTATTATGATGTAATTCAGATTCCATCAATGAAATGGTAGATTATTTAAATAACTGCAATCAAGTGAACTCTTTTTTTTTTGGTTGAGTGAGTTACGTGAAGATGATAATATCTTGATTAACTTAAAAACCTTTCTTCACTAATTTATTTGTTACCAGATGTACAGGCTGGCTCAAATTGGATATTACTACAGGGAATCTCGGTGGAATTTTCTGAAATTATTGTTTCAGATAATCGAATTGTATTCATAGTGGGGTGCCAAAGAGATGAGTCAAGATTCATGGAATTCCGGAGTATGAAACATGAATGTAATTACGATTTCTATTCTTGTTTATAAGTTCTGGGTTCCATAAAGCTTAACTCGTGATTTCTAAGCTCGTTTTAGAATCTAAACTCCATAAATCTTGAAATTATATTACTAAGCTTGTTTATAAATTCTGCGTTCCATAAATCTTGAGATTCTAGGTTCTTGACGCCTCACTAAGAACGCAGCCTTACGTAGACTAAAATAAAATCTTGAAAAATAAGCCTTTCGATTAAATTAAAAAAAAAATCACAAACGCGCTTGATGACGGTAAATAGAACGTAGATTATTTAATTTCCCCCAAAAAATACTTTTCAAGCAAATTCGGCCACTTGAATGGCCTCCTTAAATAACATAGAGCCTTATGGGAATGGTTTACACGAGTCCTGCCGATTGGCTAATTCCGACCCGTCTGCGATTGAATCGAGATTACGGAATTCACAGAAGAGATAGAAGAACGCGCTTTTCAGTATTACATTCTTAGATAATCCAACAACATTTTCTCAAATTATGATCTTACTAAATCATTTGTGATCGTCAGAAGAAAATCGCAAAATCAAGTAATTTTTTTGCCTATTTTACGAAGGCCAACTTTGCGAGCGGTCTGAGCGAAAACTAATTTATTTATCAGTCTAAAATTCTCGGGGATTATTCCTCAATTCGTTAGCTACAATTTGGTGTAATATGAAGTCATTTGGAGATTTTCGCATTTCCATCAAAATTCCGCTATTTGTTTTATACACTTACGATTTTTTCAAATTTGAGTAAAAAAATTCTTAAAAAAAAATCTGAAAAAAATCAGGAATATCCTTGATAATATTAAAAAGGACGTAGATTATTTAGTTTCCCCAAAAAATAATTTTCAACCATTTTTAGCCACTTAAATTAACATTGGGCCTTATGTATTACCCGCCGATTGGCCGTTTTGAACACGTCTGCGGTTAAATCGAGATTACAGAATTCACGGAAGAGATAGAAGGACGCGGTTTACAGTATTGCATTCTGAAATAAATCAGCTACATTTTTCTGGAATTTCATCTCCTTAAGTAATTTGTGGCCGTCAGAAGAAAATTACAAAACCGAGTAACTTTTTCGTCCAATTTACAAAGACCAATTTTGCGACTAGACTGAGCAAATTATAATTTCTCTACGAGTCTAAAATTCCCAAGAATTATTCCCCCATTCTTTAGCTACATTTTGGTATAAAATGAAGTCATTTGGAGATTTTTTCATTTTCACCGAAATTCGACTTTTTTCCATATGATTACCCGCCGATTGGCCGTTTTGAACACGTCTGCGGTTAAATCGAGATTACAGAATTTACGGAAGAGATAGAAGGACGCGGTTTTCAGTATTGCATTCTGAAATAAATCAGCTATATTTTGCTGAAATACCATATCCTTAAGTAATTGATGGCCGTCAGAAGAAAATTGCAAAACCGAGTAACCTTTTCGTCCAATTTACAAAGACCAATTTTGCGACTAGACTGAGCAAATTCTAATTTATCTACGAGTCTAAAATTCTCAAGGATTATTCCCCCATTCTTTGGCTACATTTTGGTATAATATGAAGTCATTTGGAGATTTCCGCATTTTCACCGAAATTCGACTTTTTTCCATATGATTACCCGCCGATTGGCCGTTTTGAACATGTCTGCGGTTATATCGAGATTACAGAATTTACGGAAGAGATAGAAAGACGCGGTTTACAGTATTGCATTCTGAAATAAATCAGCTACATTTTGCTGGAATTTCATCTCCTTAAGTAATTTGTGGCCGTCAGAAGAAAATTGCAAAACCGAGTAATTTTTTCGTCCAATTTACAAAGACCAATTTTGCGACTACACTGAGCAAATTCTAATTTAACTACGTGTCTAAAATTCTCAAGGATTATTCCCCCATTCTTTGGCTACATTTTGGTATAATATGAAGCCATTTGGAGATTTTCGCATTTTCATCGAAATTCGACTTTTTTTACATTTGATTTTTTCAAATTTTAGCCAACAAAATTTTTCACAAAAAAATCTGAAAAAAATCACGAAAATCTTTAATAATGGTAATGAGAAAATAGACTATTTAGTTTCTCCCTCAAAAATAATTTACAACCATTTTTGCCCACTTAAATAGTCTCGCGAAATTGACATTGGATTCTCTCAACAAAAAATCTGAAAAAAATCACGAAGACCCTTGATAATGGTAGAAAGAAGGCAGACCATTTAGTTTCTTCTTCAAAAATAATTTACAACCATTTTTCCCCATTTAATTAGTCTCACGAAATTGATATTGGATTCTATCAACAAAAATCTGGAAAAATTCACGAAGACCCTTGATAACGGTAGAAAGAAGGCAGGCCAATTAGTTTCTTCTTCAAAAATAATTTACAACCATTTTTGCCCACTTAAATAATCTCACGAAATTGACATTGGATTCTGTCAACAAAAAATCTGAAAAAATTCACGAAGATCCTTGATAATGGTAGAAAGAAGGCAGACTATTTAGTTTCTTCTTCAAAAACAATTTACAACCATTTTTGCCCACTTAAATAGTCTCACGAAATTGTCATTGGATTCTCTCAAAAGAAAATCTGAAAAAAAATCACGAAGACCCTTGATAATGGTAGAAAGAAGGCAGACTATTTAGTTTCTTCTTCAAAAACAATTTACAACCATTTTTGCCCACTTAAATAGTCTCACGAAATTGTCATTGGATTCTCTCAAAAGAAAATCTGAAAAAAAATCACGAAGACCCTTGATAATGGTAGAAAGAAGGCAGACTATTTAGTTTCTTCCTCAAAACTAATTTACAACCATTTAAATAGCCGCGTGAAATTATTAGACTTGCTGTGCCCCAACCAAATGTTACTAAAATCATTTGTTATTTACGCAAGAATTTATGAACGAAATAAAATAAATATGAATAAAATATTAAAAATCAACCAATAAAACATAAATTAGATTGAATAACTTTAAATTCTCGACTAGTTTCGGGTTATTAGCCCATTTTCAAGAAAATTTAAGATTTTTTTTAAATTATAACTTTTTTATTCATATTTATTTCACACAATATGAACTACCAATGTCTAAATAGTAAAACCATTAATTATGAACGATACATAAAATATATCCATTGCACTCTTAAACTAACTTATTTCGTAATTCCGCAACTTACTTAAGAATCCATTAGTAAATAGTAGTAATTAAGTGCGAAATTATATTTTATATCCTGACAAGTAATAACGATAAATAATAGTCATCTTCTTTATGTTAGTTGTGGAGACTTTAATTATTTAAATAAAAGTAGTTTTCCTTTCTCCTACTTATTTTTATTAAACTATATATATTTAGTTTAATAAAAAATAAGTAGGAGAAAGGAAAACTACTTTTATTTAAATAATTAAAGTCTCCACAACTAACATAAAAAAGATGACTGTTATTTATCGTTATTACTTGTCAGGATATAAAATATAATTTCGTACTTAATTACTACTTAAACCCAAAATATATTCAATTTTTTCAATAACAAATCAATAAAATAAATAGAAAAGAGTGTTCATTCACGTGGTCACAGTTATTTAAATAGAATAAAATCAATAAAATTTAATTACTCGTCTCTTATTTAATTAACAGATTTTTTACATTACAAAATATAATCTATTAATTCAGTATCAAATCAGTCTTATTCAATTACTCGTCTTAATTAAATTAACAACAGATACTCACATCAAACGCACGATATAAGCTATTGATTCGTCTGTGTGCAGTGAATTATGACTTGTTGCTTATTACCTGTTGCCTGAAAAGTGTGCCGGCTTCGGAAAGAGCCTTCACTAGAGCCATCGATTGCTGGAGGTGGACGTTATCGTCCGCCGATCCGTGGACTAAATAGAACATTTTGTCTTTGAGGAGGTGGGCCTTTTTGCTCACGTCCGCTTCATCGTAGCCTTTGTAATTGTCAGTCACGTTCGGTAAGCCCATGTATCTTTCTGTATAAGCTGAATCTATAAAATAAAATAAATAATTTTTATAATCGAAAATAATAGAAGGGAATCACCCTAACCAGACATTATCACACATCTATTCATTCATTATCATCTATTCATAACATACTTTAATCATAACTCATCTTCAAAGCTAAACAATGGCAGAAAGACCTCGGGTCGATAGCCTATAAAAGGACAACTTCAAATTATATACCTTATTATATTATACAATACTGTACTTAATATAATGTAAAAGTCCCTTGAATAAAGATATTTGTATATATAATAGAAGGTTAACTCCCTTCTATTATATATACAAATATCTTCACACTTAGGCTCAATTTTACAAACCTCAAGTAACGTTACTCTTCATTTTTTCAATCGGTTGGCGGCACTGTATTATTGATAATTAAATGGAGAGAATCATATACCTCAACTTTTATTCCGCGAACCGTTACGTGCGCCTTATTTGCGGATTGTAAAATTGGGCTTTACTAAAAGTTATTTAATATACAAACATCTTTATTCAGACAGCCGAATTACAATTCTTTACAAATATTTATATTTACAATACATATTGATGGGTTAATAGTCTGTCATAGGCCGGAGGTCTTTCTGCCCCAAATTTATTTAATTATGCAAGTGTAGTTCAAATTACATTTAAAATTGAATTGGATCGATTTTTTTAAATAATAGTTATGAATTATTAATAACAATTCATAAAATATACATAGCATCTATAAATTATTTATTATTATAATCATAAACAGTGAATATACTGACATACAGTTAGTTTAAATAACTGTATGTTACTTTGAGTAACTGCATGTATGTTACTTTAAGTAACTGTACACCCCTAATTCCAGGCGAAATTATTTATAAAGTAATTGTGTGTCACTAATAATGCCCATTTCTGAATTTAAAGTCATTATACTTGACTATTTTTGTCTAATTGTAACTTAAAATTATAGAATAGAAGTCTTCTTGTTGGAAATTTAAAATTTATTTGACGTACCATAAAGTCTCCAATTCGTAACTGGAGCAATTGCAATCGCACAGTGGAACACATTTTTCGGACTGGCCAAGGCCAGGGAAGCCACGAATCCGCCGTAGCTCCATCCCCAAACAGCCACCCTCCTATTATCGATGTAATGCAAGTTATCCCTCAAATATCTGCAACGGAAAAGGAAACAATCAACAAATGGAGTGTTCTAATTTTAAAATTTCGCTATTGATTCGCGTTTTCAGTGCTATCCCAGTAATCCACTCACTCTGTCACTTCTAATTGATCCGAAACCTCGACGGTGCCCAATTTATAATAGACCTGGTGCAACAGTTTGTGGCCTTGACCCCCCGACCCCCGCCCATCGATCTGCGCCACGATGAAGTCTTTGTTCCCCGTCAGATACGTGTTCCAGTCGATCCTCCAGCGCTCTGTTACCAGTTGACTTCCTGGACCGCCGTATACTTGGACTACTAATGGATATCTACAACAACAAAAAAAAAAATAAGTTAATAATGAACTGTAAAATGTGCGATTTTTTTTTGTTGGGTATCACAGATCAGTAGACCAACCCATAAATTCTCGACAAAGTAAAGTCAAGTTTTAAAAACCCAATTTCTACAAAAGAGGCTGTAAATTGATGATTGTAACAGTAGACTAAAGCTGCTTAAAGAGGCTGTAAATTGATGATTCTAACATTAGACTAAAGCTGCTTCAGATCAGATGTCGAATTAAGTCATAATTTTGCGATTGTTATGCTTGAGCTTAAAATAATTAAGAGGATGCTAAAGTTAGTCACCAAGGGAACCCATCCATCTTATATCACCCTCCAAAATTAGAGGGGCAAAGAATATTGATTCAATATTTGATTTATTTATTTATTTTGATTTTATTTTATTGAAAGCTAGTACTATAGTGTATATAACAGTGGTATAATAGTCTTACAATTACTGCTATAATAATTACTACAGTAATTTTGCTTGTTATACTTTCTCTTCTCCTATCGATGATTATATCACCCTCCAAAATTAGACGGGCAAAGAATATTGATTCAATATTTGATTTATAATTGAAAGCTAGTACTATAGTGTATATAACAGTGGTATAATAGTCTTACAATTACTGCTATAATAATTACTACAGTAATTTTGCTTGTTATACTTTCTCTTCTCCTATCGATGAGTATATCACCCTCCAAAATTAGACGGGCAAAGAATATTGATTCAATATTTGATTTATAATTGGAAGCTAGTACTATAGTGTATATAATAATGGTATAATAGTCTTACAATTACTGCTATAATAATTACTACAGTAATTTTGCTTGTTATACTTTCTCTTCTCCTATCAATGTGTTCTATTAATATTAGGAGAAGGAATGATATCAAATGCTTTTCTCTTCTACCGCATACAATATAACACCCACTTGGTTATTCGTCGTAATTAAGATTTAACTGGCTGGTAACTCCTGATCTACATGAAGTTGTGTACCTTTTCCTGGACCCTACGGTAATCGAATGATTTATCCTTTATCTAGCTAAGCCCGCACCATAGAAAACCATTTATGTCCAAAAATAACACTCATATCGATTGTTTACATTAGCACATTAATTTATACCAACCTACAAACATTGAAAGAATACCAGTTCTACCAACATTGAAAAGTCTTGTTAGCACAAGTTTACGTGCTTTATGTAGATAAAGTAATTTTGATTGTTACCCCCTGGCCCTCATCAAGGAAAACCATCCATCTTATATCACACTCCAAAATTAGAGGAGCAAAGAATATTGATTCAATATTTGATTTATAATTGGAAGCTAGTATTATAGTGTATATAATAATGTATATAATAGTCTTACAATTATTATTCATAATAAATTAAAGACGAGGCAAGCGCCACCTTTTGCCTAATTTCAAGTGGCATCGTCAACGATTTGGGTCTACAAGGTAGACCACCGAGAATCATTGTTTCGTCCACTAAAGGAAGGCGAACTTGTCCTGTTTAAGCAAACAAGGAAAACGAAATACACATTTCAAAATGTGACTTACAATTATTGTTCTACATAATATTTTGCTATTGATCGTAATTCTTAACTCATACACACCTTGTAATTTCATCTTCTCTTAAACCAGGCGGTAAAATCAACCGCACATGCGCTTCATGCTCCTCACTAATCTGCACCAAAAACGTCTTGATCTGCGGCATGGCCATCTTATTCACCTTCTCCCTCAACGCCGTATTATTTTGCAAAACCAGCAGCAACTTCGGCTTCGGAATACTTGCCCTGTACAAAGAACTGGTCGGTATCCCCGGGCCCAAACACTCCAAAACGTAATAAGAGGCCGAACCGGGGCTGAATATCGCATTGTGGAACAAACACGGCGGTTCCACGTTCTCCGGTTTCTTCTTCTTGTTCTTCTTCCTCCGTGGCGGGGGAGTCGTCATGATCGACTCCTCCTCGGTCCATTCGTCGTCCCATTGTTTGCTCTTCGAGATTCCGATGTCTTCTATGTAGAACGGCGGAGGGGTTGGTGTCGGTTCCGGCACGCATGTTAGGCAAACGGGGGGTTGTAAGGCTGCTCCGGACCGCGGGGGAACCGAGGCGACTCTGTAGAGGTGCTGCTGGCCCGGTTTGCCTTGGGGTATCCCAAGAAAATATCTACACGAATAAACAAAAAGTATAGAAATTTTTAATCTAATAAAAAGCGACATTAATTACTAATTAGGCCGCGTTCATAGGGAGGAGTCAAAAGCTTAGCATCAAAAATCAATCTTCTTCAGGTTTAGATAGCCATGACAATAAAGCTGAATTTATAGTAAAGCGTCAAGAGATTCGTGAATTACTAGATAGGCGACATTCATAGGGATGAGTCAAAAGCCCAGTGTAAAAACCTCAATCTTCTTCAGGTTTACATGGCCATGACAATAAAGCTGAATTTATAGTAAAGCGTCAAGAGATTCGTGAATTACTACTTAGGCGACATTCATAGGGAGGAGTCAAAATCCCAGTGTAAAAACTCAATCTTCTTCAGGTTTACATGGCCGTAACAATAAAGCTGAATTTATAGCAAAGCGTTAAGAGATTCGTGAATTACTAGTTATACGAACGAACAAGACTTCAATCTTAAGCAAATAAAGTTTACAATTACATGACATCATTTGAGTGGTCCCAGGCTAAGATTCTGGTGACCTCGTATCTGCCGTGCGTCAAAGAGAGGACCCTCCGCTTGGAGATGTTGACTTCGATGGCGTGTCTGAAATAGCCGGCCTTTCCATCTTTCACCGGAGCTACAGTGATGTACTTCGTTCCGTCCGGAGAGAAGAGGGGACTGTCTCCCATGTCCACCCAGCCCTCACCGTCCCCTGACACTCTCTGCGTCTAGAAAATTTAATAATATTTAATAAACTGCAAACACAAATTGTAAAATTTCACAGAAAGAAATTATTTTATTGAAATCTTGCGATAATCAAAACATAGCGAGAATAAATAGAAATATTTTAAAATTCATTATGAAAACTTCGAGTCGAGAGAATGGAAACAAAGCGGTAATAGAAAAACGTTGTGAGAATGACAAAAAAAAAAAAAAAAAAACAAAAAAATGAATGAAAAAGAAATTAAAACAAGCGAGGATGAAAATATCGTGAGAATGTAAATGTAATGAGAATGAAAATGCCGAGAGAATGGAAACCAAGCTATTAAAAAATAATCGTTTAAACAAAAATATCATGAGATTTTTCCTCTAGTAAAATCATTTTGTAATTATTTCTTATAATATGAGATGTAACATTCTTTGTTGATTTTACTTGGTGAAAACATAAATAAATAAATTAAAACTGTCGATGCAATGAAAACAAAGTGAAAATAAAAAAAATCGCCATGAAACGAAAACTTAATAAGATTGAAAACGTGGGGATAATGAAAACCAAGAGAGGTTAAAAACGTCGTGAGAATGGAAATGTAATGGAAATCGAGAGAAGCGACAATAATTGCGTCTTGTAAACAAAATTGTCGTGAGATTAAAAACTCTAAAAGAATAGAAATAACACGAGAATAAAAACTTTATAAGCGAATATCATTCGAATGAAAACGTTATGATATTGAAAATACCGAGGGAATGGAAAATAAGCGAGAATAAAAAGGGTCATGAGAATAAAAATATCGAGAGATTGCAAAGAAGCAAGAATAAAAACATTGTTAGAATATAAATGTTATAAGAATAAAATCGCCGTGAAAATGGAAATGTAATGAATATAAAAACGTCGAGAGAGTGGAAACCAAGCGACAATAAATGAGTCTTGAAAACAAAACCGTCATGAGATTAAAAACGCCGATGGAATGGAAAACAAGCGAGAATAAAAAGGGTCATGAGAATAAAAACATCGAGAAATTGCAAAGAAGCAAGAATAAAAACACTGTTAGAATATAAATGTTATAAGAATAAAATCGCCGTGAAAATGGAAATGTAATGAATATGAAAACGTCGAGAGAATGGAAACCAAGCGACAATGAATGCGTCTTGAAAACAAAACCGTCATGAGATTAAAAACGCCGAGGGAATGGAAAACAAGCAAGAATAAAAAGGGTCATGAGAATAAAATCATCGAGAGATTGCAAAGAAGCAAGAATAAAAACGTTGTTAGAATATAAATGTTATAAGAATAAAATCGCCGTGAAAATGGAAATGTAATGAATATAAAAACGTAGAGAGAGTGGAAACCAAGCGACAATAAATGCGTCTTGAAAACAAAACCGTTATGAGATTAAAAACGCCGAGGGAATGGAAACCGAACGAAAATAAAAAAGTCATGAAAGTGAAAAAGTCGAGAGATTGCAAAGAAGCAATAATAAAATATTGTTAGAATACAAATATTATAAGAATAAAATCGTCGTGAAAATGGAAATGTAGTGAATATAAAAACATCGAGAGAATGGAAACCAAGCGACAATAAATGCGTCATGAGATCAAAATCGCCGAGAGAATGGAAACCGAACAAAAATAAAAAGGTCATAAAAGTGAAAAAGTCGAGAGATTGCAAAGCAAGCAAGAATGAAAACATTTTTTTCAGATACCAGGTATCTGTTATATCCATGGATAACGATCATTTTGTGATCGAAATGTTCATTAGGAACAAGTAAATATACAGTCAAGAAAATTTTACAGTGTTTTTTATTTAATCTACATCCTCTTCACGTAACTCGCTTACAATTATTAATAAAAACATTGTTAGAATAAAAATGTTATGGGAATAAAAACGCCGTGAGAATGGAAATGTAATGAAAATGCCGACAGAATGTATATCAAGCGACAATAAATGCGTCTTATAAAGAAAACCGTCATGAGATTAAAAACGCCGAAAGAACGCAAATCAAACGTGATAAGAAATACATCATGAGAATGAAAACGTTATAAAACTGAAAACGCCGAGAGAATGGAAACCCCATGAGAATGAAAACGTGGAAATAATGCAAAGCAAGCAAAAATAAAAACATTGTTATAATAAAAATGTTACGAGAATTAAAACGTTTAGAGATTCTTTTAAGAGAATCCAAAAATAAATCTGAATTAAGGGAACCAAATTACCAAGATACACTTTTTCATTAAATTTTATTAAATATGTGCAATGCATAAATGTATAACTAAGAGGATTCAGAGTAGAAAATATAAAATAAATACTCTCGTAATGTATTTAGTTTGATGATGTTTTCATTCTGAATAGCGAGAATAAAACGTCATGAGATCGGAAATGTTATGAGAATAAAAACATCGCGAGAGTGGAAAAGTTATGAGAGTAAAAACATCGCAAGAGTGGAAATGTTATGAGAATAAAAACATCGCGAGAGTGGAAATGTTATGAGAATAAAAACATGGGAA
The DNA here is from genome assembly GCA_963082785.1 of Philonthus spinipes. Taxonomy (NCBI): domain Eukaryota; kingdom Metazoa; phylum Arthropoda; class Insecta; order Coleoptera; family Staphylinidae; genus Philonthus; species Philonthus spinipes. The sequence continues at coordinate 6,076,037 of OY720305.1, forward strand.
GAGTGGAAATGTTATGAGAATAAAAAACATCGCAAGAGTGGAAATGTTATGAGAATAAAAAACATCGCAAGAGTGGAAACGTTACGAGAATAAATACATCGCAAGATTGGAAATGTTATGAGAATAAAAACATCGGGAGAGTGGAAATGTTATGAGAATAAAAAACATCGCAAGAGTGGAAATGTTATGAGAATAAAAACATCGCAAAAGTGGAAATATTGTGAGAATAAAAACATCGCAAGAGTGAAAATGTTATGAGAATAAAAACATCGCAAGAGTGGAAATGTTATGAGAATAAAAACATCGCGAGAGTGGAAATGATATGAGAATAAAAACATCGCAAGAGTGGAAATGTTATTAGAATAAAAACATCGCAAGAGTGGAAATGTTTTGAAAATAAAAACATCGCGAGAGTGGAAATGTTATGAGAATGAAAACATCGCAAGAGTGGAAATGTTATGAGAATAAAAACATCGCGAGAGTGGAAATGTTATGAGAATAAAAACATCGCAAGAGTGGAAATGTTATGAGAATAAAAACATCGCAAGAGTGGAAATGTTATGAGAATAAAAACATCGCGAGAGTGGAAATGTTATGAGAATAAAAAACATCGCAAGAGTGGAAATGTCATGAGAATAAAAACATCGTGAGAGTGGAAATGTTATGAGAATAAAAACGTCGCAAGAGTGAAGTATGATTCAAAATTATACAGGCAGGTTAAAATTGTTTCGTATAAAATTTTAGAACTATCAATGTTGACTTACCTCTTGACAGTGCCAAATTGGCGTTTTGCAGACTGATACTATTGAAAGGTTTTGGGCTCTGTTTAACCACACGACGGAAATTTCTGTGAGGCTTATCCAGGAAACAGCAGTGAAATAGTATTCTCTGAAAAAAATCAAAATAAGAATTATTTTAACGAGAATTCAAGTACAATTTTTATTCATCAATTTTATTATTCTCTTTTAACTTCCCTCAAATCAAAAAAGAACATAAAAGAAAATAATAAACAAATTATTCATTATTTCTCAAGTGTTTTGAAAAACGAACTTCACCAAGTAACAACTTCCTCGATTGAATATAAGTACCGTGGATGAACATTAAATACATATTGAAGTTTGTGAAAAGCTGGGAAATTAAGTTAGCGATCGGAGCGGAAAATATCGGGCGTTCATTATTCGCGTTCGCGAAACAAAAGTTTTCCCTTATAAGCGAAATTGGCTCGGGGAGATTGATACGCTTGAATTTTTAAGTGGCATTTCGGCGCAGTCGAGAATAATGTGTTCCATTTGTGTAGCTTAAAACTAGACGAGGAACTTGCTCATAATAAATTGGCACTATACGCGATTGCTATTTTAAGTTATATTGTAATTAAAAGTCTTAGAGAGTTTAAAAAGGACAAACGACCATGGCGATGATCGTTTTTATTCTTGTGTTGTTTTTATTAAGGGTGCGGTTTAGACGAAAGAGATGCCTATATAAATATTGGATATCACTAATTCGAATTAGATTGTTGTTGTGATCAATAACAATATTTTATTATACATTAAAGTAATCTTAAAATAAGCAGGAATTTCATCAGATGATTTAAAAATTATTTTAATGTTTAGTTTGTGTAAAAAAAACAATGAAAATTGATCAAATTTATAGCAAATTTTAAATTATATTTTTGCTAATAAAAACATGTGTAATGAAAATTTCAAGAATTTCACTAAATTCTGCATTCAAATAACTTAACAGTCATTACCTATTCATTTCATTATGTCTTACAATTTTCTTTTCTAACTTGAACTAGTAAATTGACTATTTATAACTCTACAACTAAGATGGCTCAGAGTAGAATGACATGATTAATTGGGTTGAGTAATGTGAAGTGTTATGTAATTGGATAACTTGAATAAAATTCGTTACTTCACTGAAATATCCAATTAATCTCATTACGTTTTCATTATAACAAAGTTTCCGTTCTAGAAAGCGAGAATAAAAACGTCGTGAGATTGGAAACAAAGAAAGGAAAACGTTATAAGGAGAGAAAACGTCATGAGAATTGTATTACATATTCCATACTAAATAAAATACTAACTATTTTAACGCATGTAAATGAAATTAAAACGCAGCTTTTAATATTCATCACTGAAACAGCTCACTAATAAAAAGAAATAAAGAAAAAAATTTTTTTTTTAATTTATTAATCACGCCGCATTAATGTGTTATGTAATTGGATAACTTGAATAAAATCCGTTACTTCACTGAAGTATCCCATTAATCTCATGACGTTTACATTATAATAAAGTTTCCGTTCTAGAAAGCAAGAATAAAAACGTCGTGAGATTGGAAACAAAGAAAGGAAAACGTTATAAGGAGAGAAAACATCATGAGAATTGTATTACATATTCCATTCTAAATTAAATAGTAACTATTTTAACGCATGTAAATGAAATTAAAACTCAGCTTTTAATATTCATCACTGAAACAGCTCACTAATAAAAAGAAATAAAGAAAAAATATTTGTTTTTTTAATTTATTAATCACGCCGCATTAATTTCCCTTACCATCTAATTAAAATCCTTCCTCCGTTTTTTCCCTCTAAACCTTTCGTATTTTGTTTTTATTATGATCATTTTCTCTCCGACTCGTTGAGAAATTGTGCGCGATTAATAAGCCGAATCGCAAAGCTCGGAATAAATATCCGAGGGCCGCTTTTCCATTTTCCTGTTTTATTTTCTTAAAAGGGCCGTAAACCGAGATCCTGTAGTTTTTATACGTTTTTTTTGTTACTGCAAAAATATATAAAATAAAAAATATAGACGGAAAGAAACAAAAAATAAGCTTTATTGAGGCATAAGGAATGTTTTATTTCTTAAAAGACTTCTGCAAAAATATATTATATAAAAAATATAGTAGAGAAAAATGTCTAAAAAAGTCTTAAATAATTCCTGCAAAAATATATAAAATAAAAAACCTGTAGACAGAAACATAATCTACAAAATAATCTTAATTAAAACATATATATTATTACATATTACAACTAAATATATATATATTTAGTTGTAATATTGATTTTTGTTGCATATGTTTTGTAAAAAAGGAGATACCGTAAATAAATATATTATTATTATTATTATTATTAGAAAGACTACTGTGGCCAATAGCCCAGGACAATCACTTTCATTTTATTGTACATAATTAACTGTGCGATTTGATAGAAGGAGATAGCTATATAATTATCGGCAGTCACTAATTCGTGTTGCGATGATCCCTTAGTCAATGAATAATAATGTCAATAGAATAGAGTTGGTCGCAATTATTTGAATAAATTAAATAAAAAAATATTTGAAAATAATTAATTAATAAATTATTTTCTCTTTTGCTACTGTGACATAATGACTTATGATACATAAGTACTTTAACAAATGTCTAATAATAGACATTTTCTGTAATTATTAATTATTAATTTTCAAAATCTGTTTTATTTAATTTAAATAAAAATTATTTGAAAATAATTAATAAATTATTTTCACATTTAGCTCTGTAATATTTTAACTTGTGCTACGTAAGTTCTTTAGACAAATGCACGTTAAAACAACTACTTCTCAGGCAAATACCCGAAAAATGTGTTATACATCAAAGTGATTTTATAATATACAGGAATTTTGTCAATTGACAGTAATTTTAATAATTGGTTTTTCTTTTTTTTAAATATGAAAAACCCCGACTCGAATTGGTAAAAGGGGACATTGGTTATATATATATATATATATAGATATATATATGAAAAATGATGTAAATAGATTATATTTATGTAGATTTTTAATATATATTTTTGTAACTAAAGCGTATGATATGAAGATTTTATGGATTTCATTGAATTCTACATTAAAATAAGTTGATATTTATTGCTTATTGAACTCATGATATCTTACAATATTCTTTTCTAACAAGAACCAGCGAATTGGCGTAGTGTAATATGCCGTTATTTTCAAATTATGATTGATCTGTATCTACTTCACAGATAAAAATTTTAAAAAACATATTTACAATATTATATCCTAGATATAATATTATATCCCAATAGATTAAAAAAAAGAGCCGAACGTTTTTTTTAATCCATTATTTTCATTTTACTATCTCTAACTCGATTTAAGATTCTTTTGTTAAGATTTTTTTTCAAATTACTTTATTTTCATTTCTTCGTAACTAAAGTGCGTTCACTTTTATATATTTCGAATTATTTTCGTTTTCCCTTATTTATTTTCTTATTTATTCGCGACGCGGATGAATTTTATTTTTGAAAGTCTCATTGGATTAATCGCTATTTACAATGGTGGAATCTGAGAGGCGAGGGCGGGTAAGAATGGGCGCTGAATTTCATTAGTGTCCCCCTCAATCGGAATAAATCGGGCGGGGGATGGATTTAAGTGCAAAGGGGGATGGATGTTACGATGGTGAATTGTAGTCCGCGCCGTGTTGGACTTAATTTCTGGGCGATTAAGATTATTTATCTGGCGTTTTCATTATCGTTATTAAGAGTTACATCCTTTCATTCTTCTTGATATTTCATTCAAAAAAGAAATAGAAATGTTTCAAAAGTAATTTTAATTGAGAAAAATGTATCCAATCATTTTCTAAAGCTCGTAAATTCTCTGTGTGGTTAAAAAAATCACAAGTGAATCCTCAGAGAGAGTATAATTTTTTCTCTCTCTGAGGATTCACTTGTGATTTTTTTAACCACACAGAGATTTCACGAGCTTTAGAAAATTACTACAAAAAAAACACACACACATAAAATCAATTGAGATTAAACTAAATCTCAATTGATTTTCTTGTTTAGAATAGATCAAGTTTTTACCCTCACTCTCTGGATAAAATCTTGGTCTAAGCTAATAAAGCAAATCAATCATTTTTTTCTGAATTTTTTGTGGTCATTGTCCAAAAGCCTAATTATTGATTTTCTTCTTGTTCTCATAATAAATGAAAGACGACACAAGCGCCATCTTTCGCCTAATTTCATGTGACACCGTCGAATACGCTAGATGAATGCTGGCTGAATATTTTATTAGATTTCTTGTTAAGTTCTTATAAAAACACACAAAAATTGTTTAATTCTTGAATCTTTGAGGCGCTTACTTCGTGGTACATTTTTAATATTAGGATAAAGAAAACACTTTTTTATACGACTTAAAAATTCATTTCACTCTGACTAGTTTCGACTACACGGTAATAATTTTCAAACTGAGCACTTACAATATGGATTAATTAATGGTTTTAATATTTAGACATTGGTAGTTCATATTGTATGAAATAAATATGAATAAATTATTAAAAATCAAGAAAATTCAAGAGAATTTAAAATTTTAAATTCTCTTGAATTTTCTTGATAACCCGAAACTAGTCGAGAATTTAAAGTTATTCAATCTAATCTGTGTTTTATTGGTTGATTTTTAATAATTTATTCATATTTATTTCATACAATATGGATCAAATTGTTTATTTAAATAAAAATATATGTCCTTTCTTCTACTAATTTTTGTTTAACTAGAAAGAAAGGACATATATTTTTATTTAAATAATTAAAGTCTCCACAACCAACATAAAGATGATTATGGATTAAATTGTTTTTAGAAAAATTAATAAAGAGGGGTATACATCAGGTAAACCTTTTATTAATCCTGGATTAATTTTAGCCTTGTGGATTTCCAGTCTAGAACCACTAGAAATCCACAAGGCTAAAATTAATCCAGGATTAAGAAAAGGTTGACCTGAAGTATATCCATCTTTAATTGTTTAGGCTCAATCGACTTTAATTTCTAACTATGTAGAACCACTGGAAATCCACAAGGCTAAACTTAATCCAGGATTAAGAAAAGGTTGACCTGAAGTATATCCATCTTTAATTGTTTAGGCTCAATCGGCTTTAATTTCTAACTATGTAAAACCACTGGAAATCCACAAGGCTAAACTTAACCCAGGATTAAGAAAAGGTTGACCTGAAGTATATCCATCTTTAATTGTTTAGGCTCAATCGGCTTTAATTTCTAACTATGTAGAACCACTGGAAATCCACAAGGCTAAACTTAATCCAGGATTAAGAAAAGGTTGACCTGAAGTATATCCATCTTTAATTGTTTAGGCTCAATCGGCTTTAATTTCTAACTATGTAGAACCACTGGAAATCCACAAGGCTAAACTTAATCCAGGATTAAGAAAAGGTTGACCTGAAGTATATCCATCTTTAATTGTTTAGGCTCAATCGACTTTAATTTTTAATTATGTAATAAACGTAGTTAGAAACAAAAGTCTATATATTTCTAAATTTATTTATAAATTAGTAAATATAGTTAGAAACAAAACAAAATATTTGTATCAGTACTAACCATTGAGAATGTTCAATTTGTGACTAAAATTTAACAAGCAAAGAAAAGTTTACAGCATTTATTTATAATTTAATACATGAGTTACGTTGAGTTACGTTGCTCAAGTAATAAAAAATGATATTTCAGCATTTCTTCGTTAGTGAATAAATAAAATTGAATGAATAAAATACCTATCTTTGTTACAAAACTCACTGATTATGAAGTTGAACAGGTGGCTTGACGGATACATATTTTTGTTACAAAACTCACTGATTATGGAGTTGAACAGGTGGCTTGACTTCTTTCATCCTGATGTTGCTCGGATCGGCCAAATCGGCGATTGTGAGCGTGACTTGTGGATTCCTCGTTCCCGGTTTCGGATAACGCAGCGATCTGATGTCGGGATAGAGCCTTTCCTCCGATCCCCAGCCGTACCAGGGAAACCGCAGTTCTTCCACCAAACTGTCGTTGAAGGTCGCGAAGACCAGCATGTGTCCGTCCCTCGACATCCAGATTGCTGAATTCGTTCCTAAAATCTCCTCTGGAAATAAATAAATAAATTTAGTAAATTAGTCGAAATACTAAATTAAATATAAAGATTTTGAAAAAAAAAAAAAATATCCTCAAATTAATAAATGATTAAATAAAAAGAAAATAAAAAAACATTAAATAAAAATAATTTGAAAATAATTAATTTCTTCTTTTTATTCATTTTATTTAAATAACTGTGACCAAGTGAATAAATCCTTTTTCTATTATTATTAATAAATTATTCCCACAGTGCCACAGTAGCTAAGTGACACTTTAAATTACATATGTAACATAAAAAAATAAAAGAAAACCAAATGAGATGGTACGGTCATTTATGTAGAATGGGAGAAGAAAGAAACGTAAGAAGAATATATGAATCAAGAACTCCAGGCAAAAATCAAAAAGGTAGACCAAGAAAGGAATGGAATGGCGAAATAAGAGAAGAGTTAGAGAAAAAAAGGAATAAAATGGGAAGAAGCCAGAAAACTCACACAAAACAGAAAAATATGGAGAAAAATATACACAGGATAAACAATCATCTCACACTGAGAAGTAGAGAGGAACATATAACGATGTTATATAAGACTAAATAAATAAATATGTAACATAAGTTAAAATGTCACAGTAGTTAAAGAGGGAATAATATATTAATTATTTTCAAATTGTTTTTATTTAATTTATTTAAATAATTCTGACCAAGCGAATAAATCCTTTTGTATTATTATGAATAATTGGTTAATTATTTTCTCTTTAGGTGGTACAACTTTTTAACTTGGTTTACGTAAGTACTTAAAAACGAACAAATATTCATTTAAACAACTACTTCTTGGGTAAATACTCCGACTGACATTTAACTATCCAATGACTATTTGCTGTTGCATAACAAATAATTATATAATGCAAAAATTTTTGATTCGAAGATATTTCTAAGCTCGTTACAAAAAAATCGCCTACTAAAGTTCCAATCAATCGATTTCAAGACTTTCCTATAAAAATACTAAAAGAGCAGAAGGGCCGGCGTGAAAATATTAAGAGGGATTGTATTTCGCCTTTTGTGGGGAGGACGCTCGGCAAAGGGTTCGAAGGGGCGTTTTGAGGAGAGAAAAATGGACACGGATCGAATTTATGTGATGGCTTTCCGAAGAAGGGCATTACGGACCCGATCTGAAACGTATGGCTCCCACGGAAAAGCCAGCTCGTGCTAGTGTGAGTGTGTTTTATGGATATTTTCTATATCCTCACACGTCGCTTTTGTTTTATTTCGCTTTTATACTACTTTTAAAAATAAAAATTCGACACGAATTTTAAAATATTTGCCCTTAAATATTTTCACAATGGTAAGAAAGTTAATAAAGAAATATTAATCATAATAAACTGCCTTAAATATTTTCACAATGCTAAGAAAATTAATAAATAAATATTAAGCATAATAAATTAAAGACGATGCAAGCGCCACCTTTTGCCTAATTTCGTTCAGCCGACTTCATCAAGGCATCGCACATGGAACACACTGGTCTGATGAGGTTCGAAAAACCGAAATGGCCATCCATATGCTAGATGAATGGTGGCTGAACATTTCATTAAGGGTGCGGTTTAAAAGAAAGAGATAGCCATACAAATATGGGCAATCACTAATTTGAGTTACATTGTTGTTGTGATCAATGAACAATATTGTATTATACATTAAAATAATCTTAAAATAAGCAGGAATTTCATCAGATGAATTAAAAATTATTTTAATGTTTAGTTTCTGTGAAAAACAATGAAAATTGATCAAATTCATAGCAAATTTTAAATTAAATTTTTGCTAATAAAAACTTGTGCAATGAAAATTTAAAGGATTTCACTAAATTCTGCATTCAAATAACTTAGCAGACATGACCTATTAATTTCATTATATCTTACAATTTTCTTTTCTAACTTGAACTAGTAAATTGACGTAATACACGAAAATTAACGATTTATTTTTTATTTAGACTGATACTTTATACTTGGTAGATAATAAATGTAAATACACATTCATATTATGAAATCCAAAAGAATAGCTCCATTTTCAAACGATTATTTCCATTTTACTATATATCTATCTCTTTCCACTAAACCGCAACCTTAAAAGAAATATTAATTTTGAAATGCACCGTTGTTAGTTAGAATGGAATATTTCATACACTAAATATATTTGTAATTTATGTAATCCTTAATCTAGCCTTAGGGCTGTTGGGTTATTAAATAAATAAAATAATAAAATATCGCTTTTAAGAAATACACAGGAAACCTGTATTGATATTTTCTGCGCGTATCTTTTACTCCAGATGAAGATACAGAAAAATGGGAGCGAATAACTAAAACGGACGCTAGTTTTAAACTTGAAAAGTGAATGAAATATCCCCGGAATTAGGGCTTGTAAAGGCTAATGGCTCTTTTCAGCCGGAAAATAAAGTCGTGTAAAATCCGCGTTAATTAAAATTCGCAATTAAATCCGGCGGAAAGACGGATTAATTAAATCCACGTGTCCGCGGATGAAGTTTGATTAAATTCGAAACAGAAAAAAAAAATTAAAAAAAAGAGAGAGCGAGAGTGAAAAGGACGGACAGAAGTTTTCGTGATTAATTAGTCGCAGATGTAAATGAAATTATTTTATGGGATTCTCGGAGAATAAATCTCTTGTTTTTTTTACGTTGGTTACAGAACTTCAATTATTTATACGAAACAAACCAAGTGTATTGATTACAATGTGAAATTCGATTTTAGAATTTCAGCATGAGAATCTCGCTTATTATAACGGATAGAGGGTGGGTTTAAATTTGGTACATTTCCTGATTAATATCCCCTTGAGAAAACTGGTATAGATAGTAGTTCCTTCTTAATTTAAATTAATCAGCTTAATGCAAAGTCCTGTATTTTTTTAACAATGAAAAATACATTTCTGCACTATAACATTCTAAACAGAGCGTTTATTTTTAATTTTAAATTTATGAAAGTTATTTATTAATTTAAAAAGTTGGGAAAATATCCTTGATGAGGGCAGAAAGACCTCCGGTCGATAACCCATGACAGACTATTAACCCATCAATATGTATTGTAAATATAAATATTTGTAAAGAATTCTAAATAAAGATGTTTGTAATATGGTAATTATTGTAATTAAATAATGTTACCTTCATAAAGCCAATCAGGGACGCCGTTGCTGATAACTCCCGGGATGGCGTTCCTGGTGATGCGGTGGCCGTTCAGGGAATTCGGGGATGGCCTGTAATAGATGTCGTAATCCTGGACCATAACTAGACCGTGACCCCTGGGCGCCCATTCGGCCAGCAACAAATAGGGATGTCCGTCATCTTCGGGCATCGGCCTCACCGGATACTCAGTTCTAAACACACAAAAAATAATAAATAAGTTTCGACCCTTACTACGCGGGAATTCAATTTAATTTCATTAAAAAAAAAACGTTTGTGTTGATAAAAGACTGCTTAATTTAGTGACTATAGTTTCAAACTGTAAGTGTGAATACTTTGAAACTATAGTCACTAAAATAGTCTTTTATAGAATGTTTAAAATTATTTTCCAATTAAAATTGAATACAGTCTGTCAGAATTAATTAATTAATTGAAAATTTTGAACATTACAAATGCATTCACCAGAGACAGAATCCATGGCTAATTTTAATAATTAATTTAAAAAGGTTAGGGAAATGATTCAAGCATGGAAATTATTTAAAATTATTTAAACTATTGTTGAGGGCCTTAACAATAATTTAAAAATAAAATATCGATTTTATTTAAGTGTGAAATTTTAAAAATTTTGAACTTTGAACTTTTGTCGACCAGAGACCGAATCTGTGGCTAACTTCGGAGATCAATTTTAAAAATTAGTAGGAACAGTAGATTGTGGAAATCGTTATTATTAACAATTTATTATTGATATAGGTATATAGCAATACTACTAGAATATTAATTTTAATTCAGTGCGAAACTAAAAATTTTTAAACTTGTAAAATTCATCGACAAGAGACGGAATCCATGACTTATTTTGAACATTTCTTGCATCCAATTAAATCGCTTAATTCTCAGTCACGTGTGCAAAAATAAGCAATCAAAACAAACTTTCACTGAAATCACCTTATGGGAGCTTATCGCTATGATGTTGCTAAGCAATATAAACACGTGCAGTAATCGTTATATAGAAATGTCACTCACGTTCACAGTTTGGCAATAAAAATAGTAATTCTATCCATTGATAATAATAAAAATAATTGTATTTTCAATAAATAACGTTAAATAAATAATTCACTTGCAAGAAATGTTCGTACCGAATATCCCTCAGACATTGATAAATACTTATAATTGTTAAAGTTTAAACTTATTAAATTATTTCGCATTATCTATGTCCTTGGGATATTACAACTGATAATTATTACAAAAATGTTAGGGAAACGATTCAAGTATGGAAATTATTTGAAAGATTGTCTACAGCCCTACAGCCCTAACAATAATCTATTAATAAAATATCAATTTTCTTTAAGTAAGAAATTAAAAATTTTGGATTTTGTAAATTTCACGACCAGAGACCGAATCTGTGGCTAATTTTGAAGATTAATTTTAAAAATTAGTAAAAACCGTCGATCGTGGAAATTGTTTAAAGGATTGTTTATACCTATAACAATAATCTAATACTAAAACATTAATTATATTTCAGTGCGAAATTGAAAATTTTGAACTTCATAAAATCGTCGACAAAATATTGAATCCATGGCTAAGTTTGAAAATTAATTAAAAAAGTTAGGAAAAACATTCGATTGTGTAATTTGTTTAAATGATTGTATACATCCCTAGCAATAATCCATCGAGAAAAAATCAATTAAATTAAAGTCCGAAATTTGAAATTTTTAACATTGGAAATTCGTCGACCCAACCGAAATTCGAGGCTAAGTTTAAGAAAAAAAAAAAGATTGTTTATAAATTAATACGAAGTGAAAAATATTTCATTTATTAAAATTGAATTACAATGTACAACAAAGTAGAATCCTCAACAATTAATAAATAATAGTGAAAATACCCGGCGCATTCACCATAGTGGACGGTGCATGGAAAATCGGTGAGTAAAATTAATACAAAGAGAAAAATAATTTATTAACCCAAACGCCAGATCCACACCTAAAAACCTATCAACATCATTATTTCAGTTCATTTCATCACTTCATGACAAAGACAGAGACATAGACAGATATACGAAGTCGGGCTGAAAGACCGTCGGTCGATAGCCGATTAACAGGCGAAGAATTATATGTTTATATATATATATAAAAAAATGTTTTGATATACGTATTGTATTATTTAAATTAATAAAGATTTCTGTATATATATAATTTATTAATTATTTTGAAATCATTTTTATTTAATATATGAGTAAAATTAAATTAAAGGAATAAAAGAAAACAACTTATAATTATATAGAATATTGTATTGATTCAGACGAAGTTGCTAAATAATCAACCGTAATAATGTAATATACAATGTATTTTTTTATTATATTGTTTCGATATATCATGTACGAAACATGCATGTAGCATCCATATAAGTTATTCCTCAGCTTTTTAATTATATTGATATTACATAGAAAACTATATCGTATCAGTATTTCAATGGAATAACGGATGATCTGTCTTAGCTAACTTATTAGTTCTACAGAAAAATAAATAAATAGATAGAAATACGTTCACATCTCTATGCAGTTACTATATAAAATTATTTTTTTATTAGATATTAGATATTTATTTATTAGATATATTATATTTATTAGATATACCAGGGTAATAATAAGTACAACTCTATATTAAAATTCTTTATTTTCATGGCGTTTACTCTCACTTTCAACTGAAATTTCCGATATAAATTCTTTTTTTTTTCTCGCCAAGTTTACAATATAAATTGAAGCCCTAATTAATTCACAAAAATCGCATCTGGTTTAATTAAAACTGTAAGAAAATAACGTTAATAACCAACACTTACCTCGTGATGATGTCGTAGACGGTGTATTTAGCCAAATAGGAGTGCCTGAATAATTTCTGAACATTGTGCGCCAGCAACAAGTACCTCTGATCCGGGGATAATTGAAATCTTGCCGGATTCAGGCGTTGCTGAAAAAAAAGGGAGGAGGATCAATGCCGAATTAATTCGCAATTTTAAACAAGATAAATGATCGAAACATAAAAAAAGAAAAGAAAAGAGTTTTAACTCAAAAAGGAACGCAAAACTTTCACACTAAAAATAGCAAAGATTATTTAACTAGGAAAAGGATTTATTCACAATCCCGAAACACGTGTCTGCAGATAGCCTTATATTACGTAACTTTTATTATATTATTTTTTTTGCATTAAATATTTTCGTTAGGCTGAAAGACCTCCGGTCGATAGCCGATTCATCTACAGAATATAATTCTAATTTTTGTATATTATTGTACATACATATACACATTTGAATAAAGATGGTTAGTTAGTTATTTTCGATTCAAAAATTGTTGCATTATACAATTTTTATTGTTATGCAACAGCAAATGTCTAATATTAGACATTTGTTAAAGTACTTATGTAACATAATTCATAATGTCACAGTAGCAAAAGAGAAATTCAAATTCTTTTATTAAATTTAGATTATTTAACTATTTCCTCAAATCAACAAGATATGATGGATAAAAAAAATACTTAACTTTTTTATACCACTTTTAGTGGCATAAAAGTTAGTTGGGAATTCATGGCTAATTAATTAAAAAAAAAGTTAGAAAAATATCCGAACCATAAAATTATTTAAGTACTTCCTCAAATCTACAACCACCACTTTTAGTAGTATAAAAAATGTTAGTTTAATTAGGGCGTTCCTACATTTTTGGTCATTCACAGGCATAAACAAATTAAGTGTTTTTTTATATCAAAATCAAGATCCAAGTATATAAGTACTTAGTTTGATAGTGATTACCATGTAGTCGAAACTAGTCTGCAAATAAAGTTTATAAATAGTATAAAAAAGTATTTTCTTTATTCCTAATATTGAAAATGTACCACGATGTGGCATTAAGATGCAAGAATGTAATAGGATAAATTTCAACTCCAAATAATGCAAAATTTTACAATCGAAAACAAAAGCAAAATATTTTTAACCATTTTCTCAAATCAGCAATATATAACTAAGTGATGCAAATTAAATTTAATGAATGAATAAATTTACATTATTTCAGATTTCTTACAGACAACTAATGCACATTTTATGACGTTAACTACTATCGAAGGGTGGTTAACCAATGTATTAATTAACTAAACATTATTCAGATAAATATACAAATGTACATAATAATATTTTTAATATATTTTCAATTTGAGTCTCATTAATCACTTGTTAAAACATTTTATTAATATTAGGAATTGTTGAGTAAGTTTCACTTGGTTTGTTTTACACGCGTGTAAAACTTACTCAACAATAAATTAAATAAAAAGAACTTGAAAATAATTAATTAATAAATTATTTTCCCTTTAGCTACTGTGACAATTTGACTTATCTACATAAGTACTTTAACAAATGTCTAATAATAGACATTATTACTCAACAATTCCTAATATTATTAAAATGTTTTACCAAGTGATTAATGAGACTCAAATGAATAAGTGAAACTTCCTTAAAAATTCCTAATAATATTTTTAATACTCAAACATCAGTATTTCATATAATAATAACAATAATATTGGTCCCTCGTATACGGTTGGGGCCTGGACGAGGTGAGGGATCCGCATATATCATCGCGTGGGCGCCCATTTGGCTTCCCCGCGGGATGGTATATGGCTGAATACCAACCCCACGTGTTTGTGCCGTGCGTGGCGACCCGTGTCGGTGGATGAAGGAATCCTGGTGGTTGAGATGAAGCGTCACCTGCGGGGGCGTGGAGTCAACACACCACTTTGGACTGGATTTCACCTAGACGGGCGGTTGAAGTTTACCCGACTTCAATCAATCGGCTGTGCCGTCCCGTCAGAGGGCCGGCGGGGAGTCTCTGGTGGGAGCAGGCGCGTAGGGAGGTGTGCTTGTGGCGACTGGAGTGGTACCCGGTCGTCGGGAGCGCACTGTACCCTCATGACGCAGGCTCTCTCTGGGGGCTATATCGAAGCGGCAACCCTGGGTGTCAAGTTGGCACTCCCCTAGGTTGGACTCCATGGTGGGTGGGGACCGCGACGATGAAGATCTTTTTCCCATGGATAAGAAAGACAACCCTACGAAGAAAGAGGAAGGACTGGGCAGCGAGAACGAGCAATCACGCTCATCTCAGCAACCCAAACACGGAAACGGGAAGAGCACCCCTGGAACTGCTAAGGCAGGCCCACAAGGACCGCCTAAGCAAAAAAAGGAGGACCTCATACCCGAAAAACACCAGAGGTCTAGACCGAATAGGAAAAGACCTTGTGGTGCGGAGTTAAAGAGAAGGAGGAAACTGAGGGATGAGTTGGCGAAAGCTGCCAACTTAACCCCCAGTATAACCTCCGAGAAGGCTGAAGCGGGGAAAACTAGTGGTAAGAGGCTGCGCTCTAACAATTCCACTGAACCGACCCCTAAACGTGCAGCAGTGCATGGGGGACCGGAGGTGGTTTTTGATAGTGGCGAGCCCACAAAGACCACAAAGTCATACAGGGATGCTGCGACCAATAACCTAAAACTTATGGTCTGGGATAAATGCAGCATCAACGGGAGGCTCACTGAAGAGAGAGCTACCCTAATAAGGAGAGCCCTCTTCAAGGAGCTTGACAGAGTGGTGCTGGGTCCTCCCAGCCAAGGTGACCCACCAGGCTTCAAGCAGTGCACTTTTACAGGTGGGTATATAAAGGTGCACTGTGACGATGAAAAATCGGCAGAATGGCTAAAGAAGATCGTTGCCAGTCTCAAACCGTGGCCTGAGGCCAGCCTCATTGCCGCGACTGAGGATAGACTGCCTAACCTCACCAAGGTCTCCCTCTTCATACCGAGGGAGGACTTCGAGGCCGGGCAGACTCTGTCAGAGGTCATGGCTTTGCTGGCGGGGCATAACAGAGACCTGCGAGTTCGAGAGTGGCCGGTCTTTCACCGCTCGGGCTACGATAAGCCTCGGGGATACCTGCTTGTTGTAGGCATTCCGGAGGAGGATAAAATTAAACTGGGAGAGAAGGGAAACAAAATTAAATATAGGTTCTCTACTGTCCCGGTCAGAATTCGACCTAGCACAGAACCGGTAGCAGGGCCGTCAGGACAACAGGGCGTCTCACCCCTCCTCAGGGAGGATAAGGTGAAATGCCCACCGTCATCGACGCCCCTAAAGCCGGTAGCAGGGCCATCTGGACAGCGGGACGTTTCACCCCTCCTCAAAGAGGAAAAAGTGAAATGCCCGCCGTCGTCGTTAGCCCCTCTGAAGCTAGCTTCCACAGGCAACAGGCAGGAGGAGAAGGGGATGAAGGTTGATGTGGACGCCCCACAAGGGCAGTCGAACCAACCTTACTCCCCTCTCGGTATAAGCGGGGACACCGGAGCTACCGACTCGGATAGCTCAACATCGACGCTGGACCCTCAAAACCTCCTGGACGGGTCAGATGAGGTCACACTCACTGACGTGGACATGGGGGAGGAGGAGCAGCTCTCTAGGGACAACTAAAATGGCTAGCAAGGTAAGATTCATCCAAATCAACCTTGGACATGCACGCGCGTCCACTGCTACGCTTTCTAGGCGACTGGACGTGGGTGCAGATACGATTGCCCTCATACAAGAACCCTGGATTGTAAAATCCAGGATCTGTGGCTTGGGCAGACTTAATGGTAATCTTTTTTGCAGGCCATCAGCACGTCCTAGGACCGCGATATTCGTACCTGGTGACGTGCCAGCGCAACTGGTGCCGCAGCTATCCGACGGTGACATCACAGTCGTGAGGGCTAGCAGGGCACTCAACGGAAAAGACGTTATCCTGATATCTGCCTACCTCCCAGGGGACGCACCTCATCCACCACCCACAAAGGGCTTGGAGGAGGCGGTCAACTACTGTAGGCAGGCCAGGATCCCATGCATAATAGGATGCGATTCCAACTCGCATCATACTGCATGGGGGAGCAGAATAACAGATAAAAGAGGTAAGTTTCTTTTTGACTTTATTACAAGTAATGACCTCCAAATCCTGAATCGCGGTAAAGAACCCACTTTTGTGAACGCGAGGAGCGCCACCGTCATTGACTTGACTGTGGTCAGCCCATCTATTGTTGAGGACATTACTGACTGGACAGTCAGCCTGGAAGTGTCCATGTCTGATCACAGATGGATCACCTTCCAGGCAGCACTGAGAAAACAAAGCAAAAAGAAAGTACGTGACCCCAGGACGACCGACAAAGAGGCATATATTATGCACCTTACGGAACTCCTGAGCGGCACGACTGTGAGTATAGACGGTAAGAAGAAACTGGAAAACCAGGCATCTACTTTACAACATTGTATTGTTACAGCTTATAAGAAAGCGTGTCCACCTAAATGGAGAGACGAGAACACAAGCACCACCTCATGGTGGTGTAAGGAACTCGGCTCCCTCAAGGAGGATACGAAAAAGCTGTACATTACAGCACTACGTACGAAAGCTACCTCTGATTGGTCCAGGTACAGGGATCACCTTAAGAAGTACAAAAAACTCATAAGGAAGAGGCAAAGAGAAGCCTGGCGGGCTTTCTGCGAGAGCATCGAAAGCACGTCGGAGCTATCTAGACTAAAATCAGTACTCTCACGGGATGCTAGACAACCCGTCGGAATGCTGAAAAAGGAGGATGGCAGTCTCACTGATAACCTCCGGCAAAGTCTAGAACTACTGTTACACACACACTTTCCGGGCTGTAATCTTACGGAGGATAGCCCTGCGGAAGTTACTGTTAAAGACGATGTGATTATCTCTGGGACTGACTGGGGACTAGCCAATGAGATAATCACCCAACAAGACACTCGCCTAGCCATTAACAGCTTTTCCCCCTTCAAATCACCGGGTCCGGATGGTATCTTTCCTGCTTTACTCCAATGGGGACAGGAGTTACTACTGGAACGGTTGATAACAATTTTTCGGGCAAGCATTGCGCTTGCACATATTCCGACAACCTGGAGGCAGGCTAGAGTGACATTTATCCCAAAGCCTGGGCGGCCGGATTATACGGCTGCCAAGGCATACAGACCGATAACACTGTCCTCGTTTGTGCTAAAAACACTTGAAAGGATAGTTGAAAGTTATATCAGAAGAACTGCCCTCATTGAAAAACCACTCCAACTGACACAACATGCCTATACCAAGGGAAAATCTACGGAATCTGCCCTACTAAACGTAGTGAACAGGATCGAGAGAACCCTGGATAGGCAGGAGATGGCACTAGGAGTTTTCGTTGATATTGAAGGGGCTTTCGACAAAACCACTACAACGAAGATAGGGCAGGCTCTCATTCGCAGAGGCACCCCTACCGGAATACGTGAGTGGATAGGAAGCCTACTAACTAACAGAAACATAACAGTATCATCGGAGCAGGATAAAATCCATTGCAACATTAACAGAGGCTGTCCACAAGGGGGGGTACTTTCACCTCTTCTATGGAACTTAGTTCTGGATAGCCTACTGCAAACGTTGCACAACAACGATTTTCACGTAACAGCGTACGCAGACGACCTTGCCTAATCGTCAGCGGAAAATACGAAGAGGTGCTGCGTGATAGAATGCAAGTAGCCCTAAACATAATAGCCAACTGGTGCGAGGAACACTCCCTCTCTGTCAATCCGACGAAAACAGAGATGGTTCTTTTCACCAGAAGGTACAAAGTGAAACGGAAGGCACCGAAACTCAAAGGCATGACGCTACAGTTCAGCAGCGAGGTGAAATACCTAGGGATCATTCTCGACAGCAAACTGAACTGGAAGGCGCACCTGGAAAAGAAAACTGAAAAATCGATCAGAGCCTTTTGGCAATGCCGTAGAGCGATAGGCAAAACCTGGGGACTGAAGCCAAAGGTAACTCTTTGGCTCTATACAACTATAATCAGACCCATGTTGGTCTATGGAGCAGTGATATGGTGGGCTAGAACTAAAGTACAGACCGCCATAAAACTGCTCAGTACAGTACAAAGAACCGCCTGCCTATCGATAACGGGCGCAATTAACACAACGCCAACGTTAGCGATGGAAGTGATGCTATGCCTGCCACCACTAGATTTATACGTGGAAATGACGGCGCTGGCAACCACCATTCGTCTAAAAAATCATGGGATCTGGGAAATGGTTAACTGTGGAGAGGTAAGGTGCAGCCTCTGGAGGGCTGCCTGTGAAGACATTCCTCTTCTTGAGGCTCGCACAGACCTATGCAGTCCTACTCTAGTAGCGGGAATGCCATACGGTATCACCACCCTACCCACAAGTATAATGAAAGAGTCTGCGTCAAGAATTTACACAGATGCCTCGATTAGGGGAGAATGCTCAGGGATTGGAATCTACTCCAGGTCTTTGAGCATCTCAACGAAACTAGGTATGGGAAGATACAACGATATCACCCAGCTGGAGACAATGGGCATAACGCTTGCGGCTGAAACCATTTCCAACCGCAAAATAACGAATAAGAGGATACTGATACTAACGGACAGCAGACGGGCGCTCCATTCTCTGAGGAGCAAATTTACCTGCTCCAACACGATAAAGGAGTGTCACAGACAGCTGTCCAAGGCATCTCAGCATAATGAGATAGAGGTATCCTGGGTTAAGGGACACAGTTCAGACGGGGGCAACAGAAGGGCTGACTTGCTGGCGAAGGCGGCGGCTAAACTGAATTTTCAGTCCCCAGAGCCGCTGGCACCCATTCCTCCTGCAACCCTCATCAAACTAGTCCAAGAAAGAATGATGGAAAAATTTAGAGAAAGATGGGACGACGCAACTGACTGCGCCTTTGCGAAGGAAGCACTTCAGTATCCGAGCAAGTCTGCGGCAAGCAGATATCTCAGATTAGGCAGGAAAAACCTAAGGAGGATAACAGCTATCCTCACAGGACACGGTAGACTCAACGCTCACCTATTCAGGCTGGGACTCTCAGAGACACCAGACTGTCGAGGCTGCGGGGAGGAAGACGAAACAGCCAGGCATTTACTCATAGAGTGTCCGGCGACCTGCGATATAAGGGAAGCCACCATGGGTGAGAGATGGCCTAACATGGCCTACATAATGGACCTACCCGCCTCTGTGATACTGGATTACCTCCATGAGACAAACTGGTTGTAGCAGAGGAGGGTAGGCCTGTAATGAAGGGAGGCTAGGGGCCTTTTAGGCCTATGCACAGTGCTTATAGCACACCTTCACACATACATACATACATAACAATAATATTGATAATTAATTAAAAATCTACCAATAAAATAAATAAAAATATAGATAAATGACTCAAATTTATTATTACGTTGTGTTTAATGCAATTTTTAATATTAATAATAATACAAAAGAATTTATTCACGCGTTTGCCATCGATTTGATTCCTATTGTCGAGATTCTGGTTTTTGTATTATAACGCCTAGGAAATGTATTATTTTGTATCTGTCCATATAAAACAGGTTGAACATTATTCTTCTGTTGTGTGCGATGATAAAAAAATCTGTTGGCAAGCGTCGCCCAAACAATTTCCGAACGCCGGCACTTGTTGCCATCTTTTTTCCATTCGAAAGCCGCGGAGAGCTTTCATAATATTGAATGGAATAACGGATGATACGTCTCGGGCAACTTATAAGTGCTAAGGAAAAATAAATAAATAAAGAGATAAGAAACTAAAAAAACTGATGGTATGTTTTGTTATCCTTGTTAAAAAAAAATATTGTGATGCCAGTACTTCGAGTATACCAGTGTACGAAGTATTTAGTCTTAATAAAGTAATGAAGAAGGCTGAATCCAACGCGTTTTATATTCTCCTGACAGTTGGTTGTAATGGCTGCTTAATTACTTAAATTTCTTGTCCTTTCTTTCACTAGTTTTATTTAATAATAATTAATTACATACATAAACATCTTTATTTCTGAGATTGGAATATACAATTACAATACAATATCTAACAATACACTAACATTCACAATATATTTCCAACTCTGAAACTGACTATCGACCAGTGGTCTTTCAGCCTTAATAATTAATATAATATTAAAACAATATTATATTAATTATTATTATTTATTATTAAATAAGAATAGGAGAATGGAAATGAATATATTTTACTTTAAATGAAAGTATTAAATTTTTGATTTTTTAAAAGTGAAAATCAAAAACTTAATAGTATTAATTTAATTTAATTTCATTCATTTATTTACAGATTCACCATTTCTACATTCAAAATATGTTTACATTAAATTTATCATGGATTTTCAAACAATTAATACTTTCAAAATGAAAAAGAAACATTTATTCACATGGTCACAGTTATTTAAATTAAATCAAATAACAGGAATTTGAAACTAATCAATTTATTCTATTAAACAATTAATTAATTACTTATACATTTTTTATGTTGGTAGTTGATTGTGGAGACCAAATATTTAAATTAAATAAAATAAAATAATTACAAAAATTCTAAATAAATATGAGAAATGACAATCATTTTCATTTAAATAATAAATTACCTTTCTTTTGGGTTCATTGAGTTACGTGAAGATGATAATAATTTGAATAAATAAAACACTCTTAGAATCCTTTCTTCAATCACTATAAATTAAAGACTTCTAAGTGTGTTTATTCAAGTTAAATACTTTTCTACTCGATACTGCGACTTTTCGATTCACTTATATTAAATAACACTATTTAGTCTTTCAAAGTCTATTATAATATGTGGTGAAACAATTGTAGCGATATTACAATAGATTTTGAAAGACTAAATAGTGTTATTTAAAGTAAGTAATTATGAACTTTCAACAATTATCAGCCTCATCAATCAATTATTTCGATTTACTCTACGTAATTATATTTAATTACTTACTCTTAAGCTATTGCCACTTTTGAATTAGAGTTTTCTCCTCTAAAGTGCTTTTATTTTTTTACTAAAAAAGTAATGTTGGCCCTAAAAAATCAAAGCACTCTTAGCGAGAAAAAAAATAATTGAAATATGGTGTGGTATGGAATGGTTATTTATATGGTACTTTAAAAGTAATAAACATTCAGAAGAACAACTATTTTTCTGGCAAATACTCCGTTAGATATTGAAGTACGCAATGAATATTTGCAGTTGCATAATAATAACATATTTTATAATGCAATAATTTTTGATTCGAGAATATTTAATATAAAGAACGAAATATTATTATGTAAAATTTTTTTGCATTTAATATTCTCGAATCCGTAGACACGTGCTTCTTGATTTATGCCTCGTCAGTACAGGTTTCTGGATTTATCCCTCATCAGTTCAGCTCTGCCTTAAAATCATAAATCAATATGATTTTTTTTTTATTTTTATTTATTTATTTAATATTAAATAAAACTAGGTCCCACCCTACCACGCTTAAAAACATACAAGTCGCAGAAATATCTGCCCTTAGTGCTGACCAAAATCCGACACCCCCAAAACACACTACACAACCCCTCCAACCCTCTCCTTTACGAACTAACAAAAGTCACCCATATCGAAACCCACCTATCCCGTTTAGCCGAAAAATTTGCCTCAAACCCTATCAATTACAATCTCCTACACCCTTTGTACATTCCCCGAAACCAAAATATCACTCCCAAACATAAACGTTTCACCATCACCATTCATGATTTCATTTCATCATTTCACGACTTTAGTCATCACGACGAGTAAATTCATTTCATAAGAATATCGTCCATTGTCTTCACGACGTCATCACGACGAGTAAATTCATTTCATAAGAATATCGTCCATTGTCTTATGAAATGAATTTACTCGTCGTGATCACTAAAGTCACGAAATGATGAAATGAAATCATGAATGGTGGTGGTGAAACGTTTACGTTTGGGAGTGATCAAATCCTTTCTGACACAGCAACTGACAAGGACAGACACCTACAAAATCAGGCGGAAAGACCAACGGTCGATAGCCAATTGGCAGAAGAATTTATTTTTATGTTAGTTATTTATTGTATTTATTTATTATTATTACTTTGTTAAAAATAATAAAGATTTATATATATATATATATATAAAACTAGGAGGAGAAAGAACAAGAATTTTATTTTATAATTTAAAATAAACATTTATTCCAATGTATTTCATTCATTTATGGCTTCCAAAAGCACATATCCCCTGGATAACACTTGGGCAGTAGTTATCGATTCACTATTCCTACTACAATGATTTTTTTTTTCGTTTTATTCAGATTGACGGCTCACGTGCTGTTTATATATTATAGTGGTTGCATTAATGCGGTATAAAATATTCCCTAATTACTTAATCGATACAAGCGGTTGATGGATATTTTTTTTTCTTCTAAAAAGGAAAACACTCGTATCGTACACACGATCTCCGTCATGGCTGGACTAATGTCCAAACTGACCCAAATTGCACCGAAACTCAATATACATGTCACTCGATATTAAACTTAGTGGAAAAATGAATAAATGGAAGCAGAAAGAAAATTATGGATGTATTTAAAGTTAAGGCTGAAATATGCAATGCCACTTAGATTATTTTTTTAACATAATCAATATTAATTTTAATATATTAATAATAATAAATGTCTTTATTTCATCAACAATTGTACAATAGAAACATAAATAATTAAGAGTAGGCGAAGTTCAGGCCCGTCGCTGCTCTTCCACTTAACCTACTGTGATCTAATTTATTTTGGTTGTGAAGACTTTTATTTACTTTAAATAAAAACGGTTGTTCTAACAGGAATTTTCCCGTGAGAAATTCAATACAGAAGAAATTGATTTATTAAAGAAAGGATTTAAAAATTCCATTTTACAAAAAAGGCTCCCGTTAGAAAGAAAGGGCTACCATTTCTATTTAAATAATATTCTGTGATATTTATATTTGGTTTTATAGTATTTAAACTATTTTTTAAAGTAAACAATGTTTCAGATTTCCCACTATTTATTGAATTTCGCTGATTTTTTTATTCTTTACGCTAAAGATTCTTGAGTAAACACTATCTTTCGCATTTGTAGATTAGATTTGTGATCAAACTTCTTGAGAAGGCTGCATTTTATTCATATAAAGAATACTTGGACAGAGAGTGATATTTCTGTAAATCTGGATGTTTTTGATCCTCTAAATGTGTTACCATAATTAGTTATTTTTATATACTTATGTGTTTTTGACGATTCCTATACTACTGTAATATTTTTAGTCATTGGAAAATAAAGAATTTATTTATTTATTTATAGATAATATACCTTTAAAAACAATCAATTAATTAAATTATTTTCATTTTTTTTTTCAACAATGTGTTAAATTTAACCTCCATAGACAATAGCTTTCATAATATTGAATGGAATAACGGATGATACGTCTCGGGCAAGTTATAAGTGCTACGGAAAAATAAATAAATAGAGAGATAAGAAACTAAAGAACGATAAGAAACAAAATTTAACCTCCATTGACAATATTAAACTGATAAATATGATTATTAGAGAAAAACAGTATTTATTTACAGAATCTACATCAGAGATGTTTCTTTTCCATTTTATATATATATATATATATATATATATATATATATAGAGAGAGAGAGAGAGAGAGAGAGAGAGATTTTTTTATAAGTATACATTAGGCGAAGTGTATACTTGCAAAAAAATGCGAGCCAACCGCATTGAATTATTAATGTGTGTATATTTAATTGACTAATTGGCATATGTGTGTTCAGTTGCGTGTTATAGGCAACTAAACACACATATATTAATGCATTTGACTCGCGTATTTTGCAGGTATATATAGGATCTAATTTATTTTGGTTGTGAAGACTTTTATTTACTTTAAATAAAAAACGGTTGTTCTAACAGGAATTTTCCCCTTAGAAATTTAATGCAGAAGAAATTAATTTACAAAAGAAAGGACTTACAAATTCCATTTTACAAAAAAGGCTCCCGTTAAAAAGAAAGGGCTACCATTTTTACTTAAATAATATTCTGTGATACTTATATTTAGTTTTATAGTATTTAAACAATTTTTTAAAGTAAACATTGTTTCTGATTTTCCATTATTTATTGAATATCATTGATTTTTTGTATAATGATAAAAAAAGCTCTCTGTATATATATATATATATATATATATTCAATGGCCCTGTGTAGGGTCCACTTTATATTTAATTAAATTTAAATTATACCTCAATGTACATTGAAAATTTCTACAATTCATAAATATAAATATAATTTAAAAGGAATAACAATTTAGTTTAATTAATTAAAAATTTGCATTTCCATTCCATTATTTGACTTCAGATAGAAATAAGTTAGCGCTGTATATCGTCCTCGGGCTCATCACGAATGTCTGTATAAATTGATATAGGTTGATTTGAAGCACTGTATGAGATTTGATATTACATGTCTGTGTGGTGTAGTTGGTAGTGAACCAATAATAATTAAAATTATATTTAATTAAGTTGTACATTGAAAATTTCTACAATTCTATATCTATGAATTAATAATATAAATAAATTCTTTATTTTCCAATGACTAAAAATATTACAGTAGAATAGGAATCGTCAAAAACACATAAGTATATAAAAATAACTAATTATGGTAACACATTTAGAGGATCAAAAACATCCAGATTTACAGAAATATCACTCTCTGTCCAAGTATTCTTTATATATAAAATGAAAAACCATTTAGTTTAATTACTTACATAAGTTTGATTTGGCATCAAAGTCCGTACTGATAAATTGGAGACATGCATCAGACTGATCCCTTTGTATTCATCCCTGTATATCAGTTCATCGGCTGAAACAAATAAAAAAATATTAATACGAAATTAAATTCCTAACATTAGTTATCAATTTATAACTTATAAAACACTGTAAAGTAGAAAAACTTTAAGTATTAGGTTAAAAATATCCTGGGATCTTTTGTTTGTATCTTCAATATGATATAAACTCACCGTAAAGTAGAAAATATTAATTCAAGGTTTTTAAAAGTTTATTTACACACAAACTTTTAAAAACTTTGAATTAACATTTTCTACTTTACGGTGTCAATGAATTTATATAAACATTAATAATGTGAAGGGATGGAATCTTTTCCAGCTCTTGATTTTTTTAAATTAAATTTTATAATGCTTTGCTCTAATTTATATTGTAATTTCTATATAATATTGATGATACAAACAAAAGATCCCAGGATATTTTTAACCTAATACTTAAAGTATTCGCTTTAAATTTCCCCAATTGTTATAAATATAACGTTTTAACAATTTGGGAAATTTAAAGTATGAACAAATGATTTACGTGTTTATAACTTGTATTAAATGCGTGACTTGAAAACGCAGATTTCGCCGGAAAAGAGTTCAAAACTTTGCCACCAGATTAATAATAATAATAACTCTTTATTTCCCAACAGATACATAGTTCTAATAACAGGGAAAATATTTCAAATATAAAAACGTAGATATAATAACATACACATAAAAATAATTATACATAAAAAAAAAGAACAAAAAGGATTAAATACATATAATGTTACATTTAAACGATATTTAGAATTTCGTGGGTACTAGAATATATTTGATATAGTGTTTGTGATTCGTGCAATTAAATATTTTAAGTATCGCTTACGACGTATATTCAATACTGTTATTGTATTAGATTTATTCGGTAATTTTTTATATATTATGTATTTACATTTAAATGATTTGTCAAGTTGGTAATTGTATAATTTATATAGATAGATAGATATTTTATTTGCGGAATTTCCATTATACAAATATTATAAATACAATATTATTACATATTATTAACTTTAACTTTATTTTACGGAATTCTCCATTATAATTGATTACATTATACAATAATTTACATATTTGTATATAATCAGGTAAGTATTCCTAAACTATTAATAATTAATAAGTAAGATAAGTGCATTCCCAAACGGTTCAAAGAATTGATTCAGTGTTGCTTATGACTTCACAAACTAATATATACTGGTATATAATTACATAATGGAACCTACCTAAGAAAATGTAAAAATAAAATTGAAACAAATAAAAATATAAAGTAAATAATAATAAATAAAAATATTAATTATTATATAAATCCCAAAGAGAATAAATGTACAACACAAAATGAATAAATTTAATGGCTAATAGAAATGAATACATCTATATGATTTACACGGTTTATTATTGTAACGAGCGTTAGAATATATAACCACATGTAAACCTATGTGATACATAACGTAACACACACTCGCTGCGCGGAGCGTGTATTATTTATGCTTAATATAATTCAACCCCCGAAAACAGGCCAGAAGCTAAAACTAACAACGCCACCAGCGAGGAGGTTTAGTTTGTTGCTCGTGTTTTGTTGCGGCCGCATTAAATTTTCCTTGATGGAAATGAACTTTATCCGAGTAGAAAGTTCTGCGGTTTTCCCCCTGAGGAGGATTTTCGGATTATTTTAATGTGGCGGCCACTTTACTTCATACATTTATGGAAAAGATCGGCCCCGCGGCCGGACCGTGGATGAAACGGACGTCGCACGAAAATAGTTTTCCTTGGGTTTATGGGGATGAAATAAGAAGTACACTGCTGTGAAAAAAAGAAATAATGAAGGGTGATTTAGATTTGAAATTCAGTCATGTGAAACAAAAGATGAAGAAGAAAAATATAGTTTTTTGTTTGATAATTTCAAACGGTTTTGAATACTTCCTTCTTCTCATTTATCACTTGGTAAAAACATATTTATTATTATTATCTTTATTTATGGAATTCACCTATTTGTACAAATGTAAGAAAACACAATTAGCTATAAATATACATATGTAACTCATGCTCATTAAATTACTGAATAGAACACAAATGAAGTTTAAATAAAATGAAACAAAGATGATTCACACATTTGCAGCCATTTAAATTACATTGAAATTAAACAAGGAAAATTTCTGGCAATGATCAATAAAATTCGATCAATCCCTTTTTCCAACTGCAAAAAAAATACTTACACTGTCAGTTTTACAAATATCAATTGAAACAACTACTTCCTATTAGTTGTATCAATTGAAACAACTACTTCCTATTAGTTGTTTCAATAGATGTTTGTAAAACTTACAGTGTAAGTATTTTTTTGCAGTTGGAAAAAGGGATTGATCGAATTCTATTGATCATTGCCAGAAATTTTCCTTGTTTAATTTCATTATAATACAAATGAAGGTATTAAACAACATAATATGAGAATGGGATATTCTGAATTTGAAACAGTATCCCCTTACGGTTCAATAGCTCAGGTTAAATTAATGCAGCTTATCTCCTATATCGAAATGCATAAATAAGTAGAATAAATATTATACATAGACAACCGTGCAAAATATATAAATAAACACTATACATATTTAATATGAAATTGATTTAAGATTTAAATATATTAAATCCACGTGTTTTAATTGCTTACATAAATTTCATACCGACGGTTTTAATGTGTAATATTAACCGATTAATATTAAAATTACAACTGGACAGAGATAGAAAAACCGACGGTCTAGATAAGATTTTAAATGATTATAAGATGTGACCCGGCGCTTTCACCATTTTTTCCAAGCAAATAAATCATTCGTTACAAAAGAATGTTTCAAAGGGTATACGTTCAGTATTATAATACTCGATACATTTAATCCCCAGATTTTGTTAATGAATAACATCAGAGCCGAAAAAACTAAACAAGTGCAGTGTGTACGAGATAAAGTCATAGGATCGTGACTGTGTATACAGGGTGAATAATTAAATAAACACACTGTAAACTTTTCTTCACTGTATATTTTAAAATGTGTAACGTATTCAATGGAGTTAATTCAACCTGCGATTTATTTAATGATAACTTTTCGTTAATTGTCGCTCTATGTTAATTTCATTTGTAATTTAATTTGTATATTTTATTTCTTATTACTATTGTTTATTTATATTTTATATTTATATTGTCCTGTAATTGGGTCTTTTGTTTCCTGTTGGACAATAAAATTTATTTATTTAATTGTGAATGAACATTTCAATCACAAAGTGATCATTATCAATGGATATAACAGATACATTGATAATAACAGATAACCGTTTTATCTGTTATATCCATTGATAATGATCACTGTGTGATCGAAATGTTCATTTGGAGCAATTAAATATACAGTGAAGAAAAGTTTACAGTATTTTATTTAATTACAACATCTTCACGTAATTCAATTTCAATTTTCTTTATTAACGGAATCTCCATTTCCAAATTACAATTATAATTACATATTAAAAATTTTATAAGAAAAGTGTGACGCTCTAAAAAGATTACAAAACATATGTATAAAAAAAGGCAAATTACCAATCACAAATTACGACAAAATACAAAATAAAAATACTCGCTTACAAAAATTAATAACAGGGTGAATAATCGAAGTGCCCGTCTTTAATACCACCCTTATCGTTAAAAATTCAGCATTAATTTAATAATAAAACTTACTTGACCACTGAAGACGCATAATGTACAATGATTTTCATATATACAGGGTGTTCAATTATCCCTGAATTGATATCAACTTTATTATTTTAAAAGGAATACCCTACATATTATTTTTTTATTCAATTCCACTTTAAATTATCTTTACATCCATATAACATTGATTAGCCGTTACTGTAGAAAACCAAAATAAAAATATTGACTATTTTTGCCGTTGGAAAAAGGGATTAATCGAATTTTATTGATCATTGCCAGAAATTTTCCTTGTTTAATTTCATTGTAATTTAAATAACTGCAAATGTGCGAATCATCTTTGTTTCATTTTATTTAATTTAAAAATATTGACAGTTGTAATGGTGTACTAAAAAAATCATTACTTTTTTTAGATTTATAAATGATTTTTTTTATATAGGTCAAATCATCGAAACGCGTAAACACAGCCTCTACAATCAAATTTCTTATAAATATACCCCCCATTGTTATTCAAATACATAAAAAGGATGAATAAATAACATTTACCAGAGCAAACTGGCTTGATAGACGTATAGTTCGATACGTTATTACAATTTCCTATCGAAAACACAATATATCACACTCGACGTTCGACTGCAATGCAGATTTGCAGAGAATGAAACGAATACGCTTCAGCCTTCACCCACACACACACACAAACACACAGAAAAATTCGTAACATTTTGCGCGATCACGTTTTAAAAGCAGTGTGTGTTTTTTTTTTTTCGGCGCGGGCTGTTGAAATAATCAACCCTTCAAGCTTTATTATTATTTATTAACGTGGGGTTATTTCGGGAAAGTTACTCGCAAAAAAATATTGCGAAAAATATCAGAAATTTAGTCTGTGTTTACGTGAATAGAAAATCTTTAAATAATTAATGTTTATAAAATTATTATTATCAATAAAATGTTTGGAAATTTAGTGTCAGTTTACCTGAATACAATATCTTAAAATTATTTGTGTATGTGAAATTATTATCATATAAATTTCTGTATTTTGTTTATTGCTTATAATATATTTCAATCAATGATTATTATAACGAGAGTGCAAACATGAAATCACGTGTAAAACAATTGCAATTATTCACATATTCACTGTCATATATTACACGACCAACCTAAATGGATTCCACTTTAAGGGTGCGGTTTAGAAGAAGCTATACAAATATGGGCAATCACTAATTTGAGTTAGATTGCTGTTGTGATCAATGAACAATATTGTATTATACATTAAAATAATCTTAAAATAAGCAGGAATTTCATCAGATAAATTAAAAATTATTTTAATGTTTAGTTTCTGTGAAAAATAATTATGAAAACAATTAAAATTGATCAAATTTATAGCAAATTTTAAATTAAATTTTTGCTAATAAAAACTTGTGCAATGAAAATTTAAAGGATTTCACTAAATTCTGCATTCAAATGACTTTGCAGACACGACCTATTAATTTCATTATATCTTACAATTTTCGTTTCTATCTTGAACTAGTAAATTGACGTAATACACGAAAATTAACGATTTCATTTTTATTTAGACTGATACTTTATACTTGGTAGAAAAAAAAATTAAATACACATTCATATTATGAAATCCAAAAGATTTTCAAACGATTATTTCAATTTTACTATATAACTATCTCTTTCCACTAAACCGCATTTCCAATTCATGATGAATAATATGCTTTCAATGGATTTGTCACATTTTTACAGAAACCAGGATGTTGAGGTTGAAAAAAATGATAAATTACAAAAAATTGAGTGTGATTCATCTTAGTGGTTCTAGGGAGAGCAGAAACATCACTAATTCCCGACTTGCAAGGTGCACGTGCTGAATGCTTAATTTTCCTGTGGCGAGGAAGAATTCCCTAATTCGTAACAAGGGCGGTGAAGGGTCAGAAGTGGCGGGGCATGACCGGAATTTCTAATGAGAATCGTCTGAGCAATAAAAAAAAAATACATCCTACATTCATAAAAAATTCAATACGCAGTGTGTTTCACAAGGTAAGGAATTATTGTAAAAAATTGGATACAATAGAAATTAAATCAGGAACAGGAAAGAGAATATTAGAAAATTACAAAGATTATTTGATGGTGAGTACCTGAAGTTGTCTTGATAATATTATTTATATTACATTACTTTCTTAAGTTGTTACATAATGTGCTCTATATTTGAAGGTTTTTTTAATGTGGAATTCCTTACCACATTAGATCACTCACAGCCAACCTTAATATCCTGGATTCTCAAAAAGTGTGACAAATCCATTCAAGACATAATATTCATCATCATCATGAATGGATTTGTCACATGTTTGTGATTCATGGAATGAATTGAAAATTAAAGTGAAACCTTAACATCCTGGTTTCTCCGATATGAGAAATTCCATTTAGTATTATAAGAAACTCGATATTAAACCACTCACAGCTAACCTCAACATCCTGGTTTGTCCGATATGAGGAATTCCATTTAGTATTATAAGAAACTCGATATTAAACCACTCACAGCCAACCTCAACATCCTGGTTTCTCAAAATTCGAAAAATCCTTTCGCCGTATTGAATTGATTTTTCGAATTTTTTGATTGTTTTTCATATTAATATTGTATCAATGCTCACCTGAAACCCATGTTCCGTTAAACCTCAACGGCTGGAATTCGTGTCCAAGGATGTCCTGGAGTTTGAAGCGGCTGCCTTTAATCCTGGGCCCCTCGTCGGGCGGTGTGAGGAGGACGACGGACGTGACGATCAGCGCCAGGACGATCACGATCACCATCAACGCTATCAGGATGCCCCGCCAGTTCCTCTGGTTCGAGTTGCTCGACACCAACTCCTGAAAGAAATTCACACTCGAGATACAACCTCCAAAAATGATATTTTTAAAACATATTATTTTCATAAAAAAAAAATTCTCAATAATATCAATAAAACACAAATTGAATAATTAGTGTAAAAAAAAATATTGCTGTTTTAAATTGTGTTTCATGCAATAGGTAAGTAATGAGAATATAGTTAAATCAATATTAGGTTATATTTAAATTTGATTAAGTAAAAAACTATAAATAGAAAAGAGTATTTATTCTAAATAGAAAAGAGTATTTATTCTAAATAGAAAAGAGTATTATTCATTCACTTGCTCGCAGTTATTTAAATATATTAAATAAAAATTATTTGAAAATAATTTATTTTCACATTTAGTAGTTGTTTTAATATGCATTTGTTTAACGTACTTACGTAACGTAAGTCAAAAGTCACAGAGCTAAATGTGAAAATAATTTATTAATTATTTCAAAATCATTTTTATTTAATTTTAAAAAAGTATATTAAAATGAATGTATTTTACATATAAATGTTCAACTTCCATCATTCAAAGTTTGGATAGCTGTTGATGATCATTTCGGTCTTTAGGACCACATTATAACAGTCTGTCATCTAGCGTTTGAATAACTGGCAATACGAATTTATGCTTTTTTTAATATTAAAGTCATTAAGCGGTAGTTCACAAGCTGGATTAATTTTACATAAATAAACAAAAATTGTCTTTTTTATAGATAAAATAATTACGGGATAATGTTTACACATAATTAATATAATAAAAAGTGCTAGGGCAGAAAGACCTCCTGTCGGTAGCCCATGACAGACTACTAACCCACCAATATGTATTGTAATCATTTTTATTTAATATGTAAAAAAGTATATTAAAATGAATGTATTTTACAAATAAATGTTTAACTACCATCATTCAAAGTTTGGATAGCTGTTGATGGTCATTTCGGTTTTTAGGACCACATTAGACCAATCTGTAATCTAGCGTTTGAATAACTGGCGATACGAATTTAGTTCACAAGCTAGATTAATTTTACATAAATAAACAAAAATTGTCTTGTTTATAGATAAAATAATTACGGGATAATGTTTACACATAATTAATATAATAAAAAGTGCTAGGGTAGAAAGACCTTCGGTCGATACCCATGACAGACTACTAACCCACCAGTATGTATTGTAAATATAAATATTTGCAAAGAATTGAAATTCTGCTGTCTGAATAAAGATGTTTGTATATATAAAAAGCGCTATTTATGTATTTTAATTAATTTATAAAAAATGTATTACATAATGAACGTATTTAATTTGTTTAATGAATTATATTAATAAAGAAAGAATTTAATGAAATTTTAATCAAAATCAAGCATTGTTTTTTATTCAGTAATTATTCAATTTGTGTTTTCTTATTGTTAATTTAATGAATTAAATTAATGAAGCAATAATTTATTGAAATTTTATATTCATTTATTTATTTAACGGATTTACCCTTCTACATATCTACAATATATTTAATAATATATATACAAACATCTTTATTGATACAATATGACAACAAAATTTTACAAAATTTATTATAACAATATGTACAATTGTGTTAATAGTCTGTCATGGGCTATCGACCATAGGTCTTTCTGTCTAATTAATAATATTTATGCATATTAATTAAAATCGATGAATATGTGGTTCTAAATTCTGCTCATAGCTAAAACCACCTTGAATCTACCGATTTTTGCTTAATTTATAAAAAAATGTATTACATAATGAACGTATTTAATTTGTTTAATGAATTATATTAATTAAGAAACAGTTTAATGAAATTTTAATCAAAATCAAGCATTGTTTTTTATTCAGTAATTATTCAATTTGTGTTTTCTTGTTGTTAATTTAATGAATTAAATTAATTAAGCAATAATTTACTGAAATTTCATATTCATTTATTTATTTAACGGATTTACCCTTCTACAAATCTACAATATAATTAATAATATATATATACAAACATCTTTATTCAGACAATATGACAACAACATTTTACAAAATTTATTATAACAATATGTACAATTGTGTTAATAGTCTGTCATGAGCTATGGACCATAGGTATTTCTGTCTAATTAATAATATTTATGCATATTAATTAAAATCGATGAATATGTGGTTCTAAATTCTGCTCATAGCTAAAACCACCTTGATATTCACCGATTTTTGCTGCTGTTTATTGTCTTAACTTTTGCATAATTCATAATGCTAATATCTTGTAAACTACGTCAAATAATTAATGGTTTTAATATTTAGACATTGGTAGTTCATATTGTATGAAATAAATATGAATAAATTATTAAAAATCAACCAATAAAACACAGATTAGATTGAATAACTTTAAATTCTCGACTAGTTTCGGGTTATTAGCCCATTTTCAAGAGAATTTAAAATTTGTTTTATTAAAATTTCTATGGATATTTACATTAATGGATATATTGATTTTTTAATTTTTATTTTTATTTAATTCTATTAATTTTAACAATCCAACTTATTTATAAATAACTAATTTTGTTTAATTTTAGCAAAATAATTCCATAATGATTCTGAGTATGGTTTTTTAGTGCGGTTTTTCCACCTTGTGAGCAAATGCTAGGACCGAAATTATTTTTCCTGCCCCACAATTAAATTAATATAAAAATTAAAAAATCAATATATCCATTAATGTAAATATCCATAGAAATTTTAATAAAACAAATTTTAATTTCTCTTGAAAATGGGCTAATAACCCGAAACTAGTCGAGAATTTAAAGTTATTCAATCTAATCTGTGTTTTATTGGTTGATTTTTAATAATTTATTCATATTTATTTCATACGTCAAATAATGCTATCCCTCTATAATTCTCATATTGGATTGTAGAACAGAAATAAAGAAATAATAACAACAAGAAAACAAATAATTGGCCCCGCTACATGATAGCTAATAAATAACCTATTACAATTCTATACAATCACATAAAACAAAATACGGCAATCATACAATTTATCAATGATATAAGACAAATCAATTCTAAGCAAATGTATTTTAAATCTCGAAAGAGAGGGCTGAAACAATAACATTTTAATCTAAAATAAGCATTGTTTTTTTTAGTAATTATTTAATTTGTGTTTTTGTTGTTGTTGTTAATTTAATGAATTAAATTAATTCCCTTTTTCATAATTTATTTCACATATCAGATTGTTTTTTTTTTAAATATATTAAATAAATTAATTTTTATTTAATATATTTAAATAACTGTGACCAAGTGAATGAATACTCTTTTCTATTTATATTGTTTTTTTTAATACTAAAATAAACAATGAGAAAAAAGCTAAAGGGAAATATACGAGACTGTTTCTTTCTAGAAAATCAATAAAAACTAATATACAGGAGCAAGCCAGCAGGGATAACAAAATGGATCTATACAGTGTATACGATATCCATCGGAGCGTACCGAAAAAGGTATCTCCTTTCCCTGTAGCCGTTCTTTTGTTTTTACACACGAACTGCATTGGAAAATGCAAAATCGTATATTTACTCTGCGAAATAATACTTGAAAAGTAAATTTGCATTTTTGATCAACTACGAAATGGTTTCTAGGAGCGCAAACTGCTGATGAAATTAATACCCTATTTGAATATTCAAAGCTGGATATTTATAGAGGGTTTTATTTCATTCACGTTATATTATAAAATATCATTGGAGAGTGAAAAATTAGATTTATTTCAAATTATTTGAAAGGCCGCAGTGGCCTTAATTCTTAATTATTCTAACGAAGAGTTATCGTCCCGTTGCAGTTTCCGCTACTGATATTAAAATATGTTATATATGTAAAATTGTTTTATTCTGTTTATATGTGATTTACAGTCATGCTATTTATCTAAACATTCTGAATATTGTTATTATTCTGTATAAAGGTTTAAATTCTCGACTAGTTTCGGGTTATTAGCCCATTTTCAAGAAAATTTAAAATCTCTCCCGAAACTAGTCGAGAATTTAAAGTAATTGAATCTAATCTCTTTTTTATTGGTTGATTTTTAATAATTTATTCATATTTATTTCATACAATATGAACTGTCTAAATATTAAAACCATTAATTAAATTAAAGGATATTTGTTCATTCAATCCTTTATTAATCACAAATTAACCACGGCAATAAATAAAACCTGTTTCTTATCTACCTGAACGGTGCAAAGTCCAAAAACCGGAGATGCGTCCGGGCTCCATTTCCGGCCTTGATTGCTCGTGTTTGTGTGCGGAAATTGGTGCGATTAGTCGGTGTTAGGCATCTGCACGTGTGTATTTACAATCTTTTCGTTTAAATAATAATTAATTATAATTTAATTCAAAGTGATGTGGATTCTTAGATTTATTAGCTTTGCTTAATGAATTTCAAGTATGATTTATTCAGAATGGAGTTTTTAATACATCGAATTGTATTGTATGGAGCTGCTGAAATATTGGTGTAAGTGAATTTTTTATTATTTACAGTATTTCTTTTATGAAATTTTATAACTCTTTATATATTGTTGGATCCACCCAAATCAATAGATTTATTATGTATCATTTTTATTTAAAAATAAAATGCTGCGCAAGTATTAAAATAGTATTTAAGACAATGCGACGCCGATCAAAGAGAGTCTAATTGTAACAGGCAACCGAGTCGCATCTCTCGCGCTGTCATAACGTTTAATCTATATTTTATGATTATTAAATAATTAATAAAAGTTTAAGTAGTAATTAAAATCTACTTTAAAATTAAATAAACCCCTTAATATATTTAACGTAAATTCGGCTGGGATCCGAATAGAATATAATCACCCTGGTGTCAGAAGTTTTAAAAATCAATTGTGTTGTGTTAAATAAAATTAAATAAAAATAAAACCGTTTTAAAATCCGGGACGCAACAATATAATTAATATTTATTTATTTAATTGCTCAATTGAAATGAAACAAATCAGTACAAAATATAATTTAACGTATTTGAAAAAAAAAACATAAAAAAATAAATAAAGTAAAACAAGAAAATATATATATCGAAATAATTATCTGCAAATTTGTCGAAGTTTAATAGCTTGCAGACAAACTCGCAATAATTTAATATTAACAATAAAAGAAAAATTAAATTGATTGGGTGAGTTACGTGAAGATCAAATGTAATTGATAAAAAAAGCACTAATAACCTTTCTTCACACTTTTATTTTTCATTCCATATGCACATTTCGGACACATCCATTGATAATGGTCACTTTATGTCCGAAATGTGTATATGGAATTAAAAATAAAAGTGTGAAGGAAGGTTATTAGTGCTTTTTTATCAATTAAAAGAAAAATTGTTTATTAAAAAAATGTATATTCAATTATACGTAAATGAAACATTTTTAAACGTTGATGGCATACTTATTTTCACTTCATGTCATTTCTGGATATACATTCTATTTGCTAGAAATCGTTTAATATTTTTTTTATAAAATTCTTTATCGAGATAGTAGTGTGAGAATGTAATAGGTTATTTTTCTTAAATGATATTGTATGTGCTTATACAAGTTATCCATAATCTGTGGTTGAACATTTTATTAAATAAAAAAAATATAATGTATATATACATGTATTTTTATTTAAACAATAGATAGTATAAAACAATATAACATAAATAATACATGTGTTAGTCTGTCTGGGCTGTCGATGTCCTGTCATGAATTTATGAAGAAGTCAAAGAAAAAAAAAACTATAGCTAACATAGATGTTTTATTTGACTTCCTGTTAGCTGAACTCATCAAGTTTTAATATATTTTGTAAAATTCCTTCTTATTTCTGAACTCAATTTATTTTTAAATATAACATATTAAAACGTGACAACTTTTATCGTGGATATTGGATTTTCCAGCGAGAAAATCCGACGTTCCGACATTTGACGAATTCATCGAACGGAAAAGCGCGCAGTTTTTTCCAATTTTCTCCACAATATCTACATCATTTTCCAGTCCACTGGATTAAAAGTAGGAAATTAAAAAAAAATCAAAATATATATTAAAACATTCCCAAAATCTTGAGGAGATACATTCTGAAATAAATATTCTTTCTTGATATAAATTGAATACAATACTGCTATAACAAATTAATAAATCCATTATGCTCTATTTTAATAAATTAAACACGTTTTACTCAGTTTTTTCCAATTTTCTCCAACTCCCGCTAAAAAATATCTCCATCATTTTCCAGTCCACTGGATTAAAAGTAGCAAATAAAAAAAAATAAAAATATATATTATAACATTCCCAAAATGTTGAGGAGATACATTCTTGAAATAAATATTCTTTCTTGATATAAGTTGAATACAATACTGCTATAACAAATTAATAAATCGATTAAATTCTATTTTAATAAATTAAGCACGTTTTACTCAGTTTTTTCCAATTTTCTCCACTCCCGCCAAAAAATATTTCCATCATTTTCAGTCCACTGGATTAAAAGTAGGAAATTAAAAAAAAAAATAAAAAAATATATATTATAACATTCCCAAAATCTCGAGGAGATACATTCCTGAAATAAATATTCTTTCTTGATATAAGTTGAATACAATACTGCTATAACAAATTAATAAATCGATTAAATTCTATTTTAATAAATTTAACACGTTTTACTCAGTTTTTTTCCAATTTTCTCCACTCCCGCCAAAAAATATTTCCATCATTTTCCAGTCCACTGGATTAAAAGTAGGAAATTAAAAAAAAATCAAAAAAATATATTATAACATTCCCAAAATCTTGAGCAGATACATTCTTGAAATAAATATTCTTTCTTGATATAAGTTAAATACAATGCTGCTATAACAAATTAATAAATCCATTGTGTTCTAATAATAACACTTCACGTTGTTATCGTCGTTTTTCCCCAAGCTAGGATAACAAGAATTGAGGGCTTAACCTAATTCTTTTAAATTATTTCCAAACTAGTAAAATCCGTGCCATCCAAGATTTTGATTTTTATGATGTGTCATAAAAGGAGAAATGCCCATTATGCCAGCCAGAGGATTTCATTTTAAATTTTTACTAATCTCAAACGGGTCCTTTCTCTCAGCTACCTAAGTAACAAACAATAGGCTTAAGCGCTTTATGACGGTCTACGCGAGCACGCAACCGTTTACCTGGGCCAAACGGCCGCACAAACTTTTGGTGCGGATATTCCGAAAGCTTATGACGTCACAGCAATTAAACAAAGACGCGTACGGAATATTCGCCCAACAATATACAGGGGAAAATCCCCATCATTTTTCGCGGTTTATTGGGAAACCGCGAATATAATCGCTTAGCCTAAAACACCATTGCATAGCTGAGAGAAAGACCTTTAAGGTGATATAAATCACTCATTAATTTATTTTTTTTACCACTTACATTTTTTTACTGTTATATTTAATAACGCTGGCTGTCAGGATGGGAAACGTATTTTTTTGTGACAATATCATTTTTGTAATTTATTATTATTATTTTTTGTAAATACTTTAGGTTAGAATTCATTTCATTTTTTTTTGATATATTTAATAACTGACTAACCATTTTTCGCCTGAACCCTATCTTACTTGTCTTTTTTTTTTTTTGTTGTTATGCAAAATAATTTTCTTCAATGTTATGATTTATATATCATTGAAGAAAATTAGTCCCAACAATTATTTCATGTTTTTTTTTTTTTTTTTTTTTTTTTTTTATCACTCGGGTTCCTCGAAGCGTCCACAAAGGCGGACGGGCGAGAAATGGTTTGCGCGCCCCGAAAATCGTAGTGGGGGATGCGATTTTCGGGCAAACATATATAATGATAAGGGCTGGTAACTCAAGTCAGTTGTAAACTTGTTCTGAAGTGTAAAGAAAGTGTCTAAGTTGTAAAGTCGTCGAGTTACCAGTTCGTTGTCGTCAAATTGTAAGTTTTTTTATTATTATTATTATTATTTGTGTGCCGTCATTTTGTATATATATATATTTACTTATATTTTTTTGTTATTTTTTTTTTATTATTATTTCAATAATAAATTCGTTTGTTGTTTATTATTATTATTATTATTTTACAAAGTGACCGTGATCAATTGAACTAACCGGGTAATCAGGGGGGTACCGAATCAGACATCGGGCCAAAGTTATTATTTTTGTTTTGATCGGGAGCCTTTAACTTCAAAAAGTTAAAGGCCGTAACCATCCCCCGTGATAACGTGAATTCAAAACCCATTTATTTGATCATTGTGTTCTATTTTAATAAATTAAACACGTTTTACTTCGTTTGTATAAATATAAGAAGCAGAAGTCTGAGGAATTAATAAGTTAATTAATAAAACAGAGGAGATTCACACTTTTGCAGTTATTTAAATTGCAATAAATTTAATGAATTTATAAATGCAAATGGCTTTGATATGTTTATAGGATCTGTAAGTTTTTTGCACCGTGTCCATAGTGCAAAATAGTTTAAGTTCAAAAATGTGTTTATGTTAAATGTATTGTATATATAAACATCTTTATGATATGATAACAAAAAATTA
The DNA here is from genome assembly GCA_963082785.1 of Philonthus spinipes. NCBI lineage: Eukaryota > Metazoa > Arthropoda > Insecta > Coleoptera > Staphylinidae > Philonthus > Philonthus spinipes. The sequence goes on from OY720305.1 coordinate 6,116,933, forward strand.
CAAAATTACATTATAATTAGGTAAAAATTAAAATGTGGTTTGTTTCACAATAAATGAAAAAAAAAAAAACATTTATTGTGAAACAAACCGCGTGTTTACAAAATTACATTATTATTAGGTAAAAATTAAAACGTGGTTCGTTTAACAATAAATAAAAAAAAATTATTGTGAAACAAACCGCGTGTTTACAAAATTACTATAAATGAAAAAAAAAACATTTATTGTAAAACAAACCGTGTGTTTACAAAATTACATTATTATTAGGTAAAAATTAAACGTGCTTTGTTTCACTATAAATGAAAAAAAAAACACATATTGTAAAACAAACCGAGTGTTTACAAAATTACATTATTATTAGGTAGAAATTAAAACGTGGTTTGTTTCACTATAAATGAAAAAAAAAAAAACATTTATTGTAAAACAAACCCCGTGTTTACAAAATTACATTATTATTTGGTAAAAATTAAAACGTGGTTTATTTCACAATAAATAAAAAAAAACATTTATTGTAAAACAAACCGCTTGTTTACAAAATTACATTATAATTAGGTAAAAATTAAAACGTGGTTTGTTTCACTATAAATGAAAAAAAAAACATTTATTGTAAAACAAACCGCGTGTTTACAAAATTACATTATTATTAGGTAAAAATTAAAACGTGGTTTGTTTCACTATAAATGAAAAAAAAAAAAAAACATTTATTGTGAAATAAACCGCGTGTTTACAAAATTACATTATTATTAGGTAAAAATTAAAGCGTGGTTTGTTTCACTATAAATGAAAAAAAAAAAACATTTATTGTGAAACAAACCGCGTGTTTACAAAATTACATTATTATTAGGTAAAAATTAAAACGTGGTTTGTTTCACTATAAATGAAAAAAAAAATTATTGTGAAATAAACCGCGTGTTTACAAAATTACATTATTATTAGGTAAAAGTTAAAACGTGGTTTGTTTCACTATAAATGAAAAAAAAAAAAACATTTATTGCGAAAAAACCGCGTGTTTACAAAATTACATTATTATTAGATAAAAATTAAAACGTGGTTTGTTTCACAATAAATGAAAAAAAAAACATTTATTGTGAAACAAACCGCGTGTTTACAAAATTACATTATTATTAGGTAAAAATTAAAACGTGGTTTGTTTCACTATAAATGAAAAAAAAAAACATTTATTGCGAAATAAACCGCGTGTTTACAAAATTACATTATTATTAGGTAAAAATTAAAACGTGGTTTGTTTCACAATAAATGAAAAAAAAAAAAACATTTATTTTGTTTAATTTTTAGATAATTGTCTAAACATGTTTCATCAAATGTAAAGTGTGAATTTAATTCAAGAATTATTCATTATTATTAACTAACTAACCATCTTTATTCAAATGTGTATATACAATAATATTCAAAAATTAGAAATCGGCTATCGATCGGAGGTCTTTCAGCCCATTATTATTATTTATTTATTTATTATCCAACAGATACAGTACATCCAATAAAAGGGTAACATCAGTTTAACAATAACGTTGGTATATATTGAGATAAACAAAATAATTTATATTTGCTACAGTGATTAAATTATATTATCAGTGGCTATAATTGAAACTACATTTATGCAAAAATCGCTTCGTTAAATTTCCCTTGAAATGGGTGAACATTTAATAAATAAACCTCTGAAAGCGCAAAAAAATAAAATAAAAAGTTAAATTTCAACCACATAGTTTTAATTATAAAATTAATCAAGTACAGTGTACACACAAAGGTTAATTGTTGTGACGATTGATTACCCTTCGCGTGGACACAAAAGATGGCTGAAGGGAAAAAAAAAGGAGTGTTAGCTTGAGAGGAGCTAATAAAAGCGAGAATGTCAAATAATCCGGAACCGAAGCGGCGACGGAGGAGAGCATTATTGCAACTTTTGATGAGACGTCGTTGGGCGCCGTAATAAATTGTCCGCCCTAAATTGCCCACGGGAACAATGACAAAAAAATAATATGGGCAAAGGAAAACATTGGGATGGATATGGAAAATTGTAATAACTAGTGGTTTATTTTAAATCTTGTATTTTTGTGTTGGTAGCTTTGTGGTATGTTTTCTTTTTGATATGATTACCATGTAGTCTAAACTAGCACACAAAAAAAAAACTATAAGCAGAAGCCTAACTACCTTTCGTGCACCCCTGAAAAATTATTATTATGCAATATTTAGAACAACAAACAAATATTTGCGGTTTTTTTTTTCTTGGATTAATTTCTCATCTGGCACTCGGTGAAACATATTACACTATGTAAAATAATTTAAAGAAAAGACACTTGGTATTGTTTCACAAATTGCGTTTTGTCTAAGTACTTTTAATACTTTAATTTTAAGGTCCTCCGATTCGCGAGGCTCCACTTTTTTTCACTCCAAACGGGCTCTTTGGCTTTCTAGCAACCAAAATCGCTGTCCGCGCAGTTTATCTTTTTAATTACTGGGAACAGGAAGAAGTGGGGGCTGACCCATCAATTCGATCTTTTGTGTGTTCAAATTAGTGATGGGCAAAATCGATTATTTCAATAATCGAATACGAAATAATCGATTATTTTTGATAATCGAATGTAAATTCCATCGTGTTCGTCAAAGCTATGATTCAAAATTAAAACATAAATATTATAATTACTATTTCATAAAAATGTTTGAGGTTTTATTTAATTAAACTTTCATTACCTTCTGTATTTATCTAATAAATCGATTCTTCAAATAATCGATTTTGCCCATCACTGGTTCAAATACTCGTTACTTTGTTGCTTGCATTATCATGATGCAAAATGATTCGTCGTATTCGTTTGAATATGAAAAGTATCTAGGAATCTCTGAGGAATCCAAGTATGCGAAAATTTATAGGGTGTTCTATTAAAAAAAAAACTTTGTATGTGAGTTGGTTCATTAAAAATCCTATTTATTAAAATTTTAGTGAAAATAATCAGCAGCAGTTTGAATGAATTTTTCTTTCATTGTATCAATATTTTTCACGACTTTTATATATATATATATATATATATATATATATAAATCTTTATTGGCAGATTATTTTTAACAAAGTAATAATAATAAATAAATACAATAAATAACTATCATAAAAATAAATTCTTCTGCCAATTGGCAGAATATAATTTTACAATTATTACATAAAATTCAAATTTATATTTATTGTCAGTTCAACGAAGATCGTTAAAAAAATCGTTACTACACCTTCGTGTTTTTTTTTCTTCCAACTTTTCAAAAACAAAAATTCACTTTGTGATATTCCAGCATCCAGATATTGATAAGGAAAAAGGGGGGGGGGAGGATTTCCACCGCGGGGTAGTAAAAACGGTCGGTCCTCTCTGCTCGGTGTTTATTTTTCGCCCGCACCTCAAAGCGACTCACCTCACCCCCTTTGTGCCGTCCTGTTTCATGGTTCCCGAGGGAATTCTAAACGCCATCCGGGGAGGCGCGACGACCTACTTTTCGCTCCCTTCTTGTCTCCCCGCGCGCGAGAAATATATAATACAAACGCCGCGGTGGGGGACGTGTTTCATAAAACGGTATCGCTTTTAGGGATGAGACGAGCGCGGGGGGACAATTAAAACGTGCAATTATTATGAGGCGGATGAACGGTCCTTAAAATACGATTGTTGATGTTGTATTTACATCAAATGTATTTTAGTTTTATTTATTCCTTCAGCTCTTGTTTTTTAAAAGAGGTACTTGCAAAATAATATCAGTTAGATATAATGTAGTAATATTTTATTCCTTTCTTCACTTTTTTATTTTTATTTTATTTTATAAGTTGTGCTTGAAATGTACATATAGTGATAAAAATAAAAAAGTGAAGAAAGGAATAAAATATTACTACATTATATCAAGAAACTTCACGTACTCACCAACAAATATCTTAAATATCAGTTAGAGTTATGCCGAGGAAAATAATTAATAAAATAAATATGAATAGATTATTAAAAATCAACCAATAAAACAAATAAACAGTGATTAGATTGAATAACTTTAAATTCTCGACTAGTTTCGGGTTATTAGCCCATTTTCAAGAGAATTTAAAATTGCATATAACACGAAACTAGTTGAGAATTTAAAGTTATTAAATCTAATGTGTGTTTTATTGGTTGATTTTTAATAATTTATTCATATTTATTTTATACAATATAAACTACAAATGTTTAAATATTAAAACTAAGAATTATTAAGTTTATAAAAATAAAACCAGTAAAATAAAAAAATGAATCAATCCATACGTGTCAAAATCCGAATTGTTGATTGAACTCCAAAGCCCGGAAATCAACAATTCTTTTGTACAATTATTGTAAAATGACTTATACATAAATTTTAGTACATTTAGAAGTTTGAAACTTGCGTTTATTTTATGAATTCTTTTCCTTTATAATTTCATAGGTCTTCAAAAATGTATGTAATAAATTCACGCTTTATATTGTTTTTTTTTTTAATTTCTTTTTAATTAAATTTAATAAATTCCTCGTTTACATCGAATCATTTCCGAATTGAAGGTAAATTCGAGCATGTTGTACAAGAGCCGCGGTGTATTTTCGGAATTTATAGATTTCCTGTCGCTTTGCTCTGTCATCACGTTTCGTGCTCGATGAATGATTGCGGCGGAGAGAATGTAACGTATTGCATTTCCAATCGATTGAATGATTGAAAGGGCATTTTTGGCGCCGACGGCTTTAACAGAATATAACACATGATAATGTCAAAATAATAATACATTGTATTGAAATTTACTGAAAATGTATTACATGTTGTGAACAAATTTATGAAAACATCATTATTCTGTCCCATGTCAAAGTCAAATAATTTTAATTATTACATTTTTAAAATAAAAAAAACTACAATACAGTTTATTGTAAATATAAATGTGATGGAGTTATGTGAAGTTTTTCAATATAGAAAAAATATATATATATATAGACGGTTGTATTCACTTTACTTCACAGTTTCACTAATGAAACTAGTTTTTCAAAATAGAAAAAAAATATATATAGACAATTGTATTCACTTTACTTCACAGTTTCACTAACCGTCTATATATTTTTTTTTTCTATATTGAAAAACTAAATGTACATTTCGGATAGTAAATATCCATTATCAATAGAAATAGTTGTAATATTGATAATGGATACTTAGTATCCGGAATGTACATTTAGTGTCTAGTAAAACTGTGAAGTAAAGTTTATTGTAGTTTTTATTTTATTTTAAAAATACTTATATTATATTGGGTGGCGTGTAAGTAAGGTTATGCTTTAATAAATATATACATTTTTTGTATACTATTTAAAAAAAATCAGAAGTAACTTCGAAAAACTTTTGAAATTTATGATGGATAAATTCAACACATAATAAAAATCCAAATATTCTTCAATTCTATGTTTAAAGTCAGCATTCGATTATTCAGACACAAAGATCACATCGAAATTTCGAAATGCACTTAACGCTCCAATAATTTACCGATTAGTTCAGCGTTTTGGGCAACTAAAGGCTGTCAATGATCTTCTGCGTGCTGGAAGACCTTCTGCCGTTCAAACTGATATGAACATTGCTCTGGTGCAAGCAAGTATTGAGGAAAACCCCGAAACTTGCACCAAGCAATATTCTTGGCAGTTGGTTTAAAAAGAATTTTACACAATTTACACTATACAAGATTCTGTTGGTTCACGAGTTAAAACCGAATGTTGTACAAATACGCATTCAATATAATCATCGTTTTCAAGAATTGTGCCTAGAAAATAAAGAGTTTATTCACAAACTCATAATGAGGCCCATTTTCACCTCAATGATCATGTAAATAAACAAAATTGCAGAATATAAGGCACCCAAAATATAAGAATAATTGTTGAACAGCAAATGCACCCACTTAGCTGCATGGTGTGGAATAACTTCAGAAAGGATAATTAAGCCATATTTTTTTTAAAACGACAAACACGTTGTGGTAAATGTGAATGGTAATGCATACTGGGTCATGATTTAAATCCAGAATTATGGTTCCAACAAGATGGAGTAACAGAGAGGATTTTTTTTAAATTAAATAAAAATGATTTGAAAATAATTAATAAATTATTCTCACATTTAGCTCTGTGACTTTTGACTTACGTTACGTAAGTGACCACTTGGACCCTTCAAGACTTTACATCTAGCAACATAAAAATCCATTGTGAAACAAGTATTATTGTGCTTTTTAATCGAGTGTTTTAAATAAATCTTCACGCAACTCATAACCATTTTTTTTATACAATTTTTCTTTCATTTGAAAATAATCCATAGTAGTTCTCAAAAATATAAAAAAGTCATTATTGAATTTTATTAAATACAATCTCTAATGGAGTATCTTCTCTTTAATCATGGAATTATTGAACAAAGCAAATTTCCATTGCGGCCGAAATTCGAGGAGATAACATTCAAAATATGTGAGCTTGATGTTCGCCGATTCCGTGTAGTTCGCCCGGAAATTATGGGAATTAAACTCGTCCACGAAATTCTAACGCAAATACGAAATCGTCAAAAGATAGTTGAAACTTCCAGCTCACTTGATCTCACTTCCTAACGATAAGAATATGTTAATTAAACTAAACCGGATTAACAAACAGCCGCCTGATAATCGGAACAATTGTTCTAGTATTTTTTAACGAAATAACTTCGTGAGATTACAAACCATAAAGTTTAATAACTATAGTGTTAATTAAGTATGGGAAAGAGAGGCACTTTTAATTAAATTACGAACATTTTCTACAAGCAGTTTGCAGAAGATTTATATTTGTAATTTACATACGTTAAATCTATTTAATTTACAAATATAAATCTTCTGCAAACTACTTTATTTATTTCATACAAAGTTAAAAGTATTTAGAGTGTTTTTTAATTTTTAATTTAACTTATTTGAAAAAACATTTCTTCTTGGATCACTTATTATTCCAATGGTTAAATAATCAAAGTGATTTTAACACCGAATTGTTTATTTAACAAAATTGCAAGTTGCGATTCGACGTTGAATTTAATTTTCAGTCGGGATTGGATTGCGTGGATTTTCTTTGCAAATAAAGGAACGTGGAGGAAGCGATAAATTTAATCCGGGCTTATTTGCTGGTGATGGAGGGTAATATATGGCGTATAAATTCAGCCTCGTTTAACAAAGAAGACAAAACGCACGCTTCAAGGTACACCGGAATATAATTCATAAACCGACCATGCAAAAACGAAAGAAAACATAAACAAGCAAAATAAACAGGAGTGTAAAAGCTGAAATAACAAAGGATTGTTTTCAAAGAAAATTTATACAATAATAAATAAATTGAGAATTGTATTTTAATTGCAATAAATAAATAATTTAATTTTAATTGCAATAATAAATAAACATTCCTAACACATTTTTTATTAAACAATAACATTTTTTCCTATTTTTGTGTGTACTAGATTGTTTTAATTTAATAACAACAAATTGTGTAAATTGTTGAAACTATGGTCATGGAAAATAAAAATCTATTATAGAAATTGTGGGGCGATTTATACTTTTCTCCGATTCAAAGAATTCACCCATGTTCTTAGTTCTTTGGAAATAATAACAACAAAGTTTAGTTTAACATGTCTTTTGTTAACTCTAAAAAATATTCGAAAAATATTACATATTCGTAATAATTGATTAATTATAATAAATTAAAGACGACGCAAGCGCCACCTTTTGCCTAATTTCAAGTAGCATCGCCAATTCATTAAATGTGAATTGATTAATTAATTATTTTCAAATTCTTTTTATTTAATTTTAATTTAATTTATTTAAATAACTGTGATCAAGTGAATAAATCTTTTTTTCTGTTATTGTAAAATTTAAGTTATACATTTTTTTTCTGTCATAATCTAAGTGGCTGTTTATGACTGATGAAGAGTAATGTGTAAGTTAAATTTTACATTTCACTTATGGAATAGTGAGGATTATTTCATTATTATGTATTATCATGCAATTTTGTTTGTTTTAAAATTGTTTAAATCTATTCGTAGGCAATCCATAATTCCAGCCAGAACATTCACACTCAAAGGGGAATTGAATTTAATTTTAACGCGATATTCTTTCCGCAGAGAACAGTTCGAGATGAAAAAGACGAGAACGTCCGGCGCGTATTAATATTCACCCCATTAACGGACAATCGACGGATTTACAAATTCATGGCGTCGAAATTCGTTTCGTAGCCGTTGAACCGAATCGAATTGATGCGCTCAGTTTATTTACGGACTCATTAATAAAGCCCATCGCCGATTCTATTAACTCGATCTATCATTAATAATTCGCAGTCAATACGTCAGAACCATTTCAAATCAATTATGCATTTGTGATTAATTGAAAGAACAAAAAAAAGAAGAGGATAATAGAGAAAATAATAACGAGCAAAGGGGTTGATTTAATAATTTAAGTTTATAACAATCAAAACTTACATAGCTTTATCACATATGATTTGTTGAAATAATCTGATATGAAAATAAAATAATAATGGAATTTTTGGTGAATGCGCCTGGCAAACAAAATAAAAATCTCCATTTTTTTTAATGGGTTAGCAATCAACAACATGGAAACTAAATAATCTACCTTTTTTAACATTATCAAATCTCTTCTTGAATTTAAGACTTTTTTGAGAGAATTTGTTTTTATTCAATTCTGAAACAATCATATGGAAATGATTCCATAAGGTCCAATATTAATTTCGCGAGACTATTTAGGTTGCCAAACATGGTTGAAAATTACTTTTTTGGGATAAACTAAATAGTCTATGTTCTTTTTACGGTTAATAAGAGAAATTTGAAAATATCGTAAGTATCTATGAAAAAAAAACTGGAATTTTGCTGAAAATGCAAAAATCTCAGAATGACTTCATATTATACCAAAATTTTGCTAAAGAATGGATGAATAACCTGTGAGAATTTTAAACCCGTTGAAAAATTAGTTTTCGTTCAGTCTGCTCGTAAAATTGGCCTTCACAAATTGAGCGAATAATTTACTCAATTTTGTAATTTTCTTCTGGCGGTCACAAATTACTTAAGGAGATAGTATCTAGGCAAAATGTAGCTGATATATTTCAGAATGCAATACTGAAACCCGCGTTCTTCTATCCCTTCTGTAAATTCTGTAATCTCGATTAAACCACAGACGTGTTCAATACGACTAATCTACGGGTTTCACCGATCCCATAAAGTCCAATGTTAATTTCGCGAGACTATTTAGGTGGCCAAACATGGTTGAAAATTACTTATTTTGAGAGAAACTAAATAGTCTATGTTCTTTCTACCGTTGATAAGAGAATTTTGAAAATATCGTAAGTATTTATGGAAAAAAATTGGAATTTTGCTGAAAATGCAAAAATCTCCGAATGACTTCATATTATACCAAAATAGAGCTAAATAATAAGGGAATATTCTGTGAGAATTTGAGCTTTATAGTAAAATTAGTTTTTTGTCATCTCACGCGTAAAGTTAGCCTTCGCAAATTGAGCGAAAATTTTGTACGATTTTGATATTTTTTTCTGTCGACCATAGATGAACAAGCAAAATGAACTTTGGAGAAAATATATCTGCATTCTTCTAAAATTCAACGCTGAAAACCGCGATTGTGTATCTCCTCCGTGAACCTTGTAATGTGGTTCCAACCACAGGCACATCCAAAATGGCTAACAGACGGGTCTTCCTTAAACCGTTCCCATAAGGCTTCGTGTTAATTTCACGGGGTGATTCGAATAGCCTGAACATTTTTAATTGTGAATCTTTATTGTCCACGTTATTTCTACTATTACCAAAAGCTTTCATGAATTATTTCAATTATTTTAGATAAACAGTTTTTCATCGAAATTTGAAAATATTGGAAGGGGCAAAAAGTCAAATTTCAGCGAAAATTTCTATAAAATTAACAAAATCTTCTTGAATGAATAACTTAATAACGAATAAAATGAATAATGAAATAAAATATTAATAACTGATATTAAAAGACAAGTATTTTTTTTTTTTTCATCTTGACTATATTTCAAAACAACAACTATTTTTGTTTTAAATAAAATTAAATCAAACTTCCTCTCTATATCTACAGTTTTCACGGTAATGATCAAATAATTAGCTTAAAATTAATACTATATTCAATAAAGTTTAATGTTCGGAATTTATTAAACTTCGCCCTAAGCTTCTATATTCTTAGCAATATTTAAAGCCTCGCACACCAAGGAGCTTAATTAAAAGCGTCTACCGTTCGCTTAATAGGATTGAAACTGATTCAAAGAGCAACATTTTAGTGAGTAGTTATAATAAGGATATATTTATAAAAGGAAAATATAAATCATTATTATTATTACTTAAGGAAGTCACCTATTTTTACAAATGTAAGAAAACATAGTTAGCTATACATATGTATATGTAACTCTTCTTCTTCTTCTGCTATCCCTTGTAAGGGGCAACAAGGGATAGCAGAAGGGCATCGGGGTATATGTAACTCATGCTCTTAAATTACTAAATAGAACACAAATGAAGGCATTAAACAACATATATATATATATATATATATATATATAATCTAAAATCCCCATCTACCATAATGGTGGTGTAGGGGTATTAAACAACATAATATATGGGATAATCTGAATCTGAAACAGTATCCCAATAAGGTTCAATACTTAAAATTTTAATGTTTTTCTATAATAAGATACTGTAGGATTAAATAGTTAAAACATAATTACTTCACGAGCAGTGTTGTTTTAAAATAAACGATACCAAATATTTTCATTATTAATAATATAAATAACGAAGGGCAGAAAGACCTCCGGTCGATGGCCCACGACAGATGAACCTTTATTTTAATGTATGTACTCAATGTTTTTTAAAATGTAATTGTCTGACTATTGATATTTGTAAGTAAATAACGAAAATATTTTATTTAATCGAGGTGGCTGATAGTTGTTGAAAGTTCATATTTATCACTTTAAAGTAAACACGTTTGTTATAACTTTCAATTTTTTTTTATTTTGTATTCCACTTCATATGAAGAAGCCACAAGGTGGCGAAATAATTGTAGTGAAATACAAAATAAACAAATTTTGAAAGTTATAACAAACGTGTTTACTTTAAAGTAAAAATATTTTATGTCGCCCGGCGCATTCACCAAAATATCTTCATTATAATTATGCTCATATCTTTATCCAGATTATACAGATAATACAAAACAATATAAACATAAATAATTAAATACATGTAGGTAATTGTCTAAACTATCATCTTTCTGCGTTATTATTTTATTTTTCATATAAAAGTATATTACAATATTTCACCGAGTAATAATTGAGAAACCTATGTAAGCTTTAGTTGTTATAATATTCGATTATATTAAATAAGCGAAATTAAATTAAGCTGATATCAATTATTTTCGTTATTAAGGATATAAATAACGAAAATAATTGATATGGTTTATGTATTTGATTATAAAGGGAATATTATGTTACGTGAGTTAAAATTTAAGAAGAGAGAGAATGATATAAAAATAAATTAAATTGTTTAGATGTAAACTTTTCTACAATTCGTATTGTTTTCAAAGCTGATGGTCTTCTTAGTCATTTAGAATTTCACTTCACTTAAGTTTCAGTAGGTTCTTAAATTAATTGTTTTTTTTTAACTTTTCGCCTATTAAGGTTGCGGTTTAGTAAAAAGAGATAGCTATATAGTAAAATGGAAATAATCGTTTGAAAAAAATGCCATTCTTTTGATTTAATAATATGAATATGTATTTACATTTTTTATCTACCAAGTATAAAGTATCAGTCTAAATAAAAAATAAATCGTCAATTTTCGTGTTATACGTCAATTTACTAGTTCAAGTTAGAAAAGAAAATTTTTAGATATAATGAAAGTAATAGGTCATGTCTACTTAGTTATTTGAATGCAGAATTTAGTGAAATCCTTTAAATTTTCATTGCACAAGTTTTTATTAGCAAAAATATAATTTGAAATTTGCTATAAATTTGATCAATTTTCATTGTTTTTCATAATTTATTTTCACACAAACCCAAACATTAAAATAATTTTTAATTCCTCTGATGAAATTCCTGCTTATTTTAAGATTACTTTAATGTATAATAGAATATTGTTTATTGATAACAATAGCAATCTAACTCGAATTAGTGATTGTCAATATTTATATAGCAATATCTTTCGACTAAACCGCACCCTTAAGGAATTGATATTTTGAAATATTTAATTTTTAAAAATAGAACCAATATTAGTGTGATATAAATGATGAATCGCGCATCCAACATGAGGATTTAATTAAAAAAAATTAATGTATTCATCAACTTTCAAAATACGATCCGTCATTTATATCCACGCGCGGGTTTTAATTAAATTCACGATATTTCAATATTCGCCGGCCGGATTTTCGCACGAAACGCAATTAGCGTATGGAAAACCGGATTAGTGCACATCCGGAATGACATTCCGAGTAATACGTCAATTTGTTTTAATGGATAAAGTGTATTAAGTCCCGACAAGGTTCTGATAGGGAAAGGAAAGGGGGGCCGATGTGAAAGGTTCGGAACATGGCTGCTGGAATTTAGTTAGCAGCCGCGGATGCATAATGCGATTTGCATTTAGAGTTCGGAATTTCGACCCGGAATCCCCTGAATATTAATCACAGCCGCTGATCGGACGTGAAATTTCAATTATGAAAGTTTTCACATTATAAAAAATGAACGTGGCGGATTAGCAAATACGCTGGTTTATAATACAGGTGTAATATTCAACTTGAGGGGATGTTTTGAATAATAACACTAAGATGTTTACTCGTTGACGTCTGTTGCTTGACTTTCTTTATTTCCTACGAACTACTTAACACTAAACTAACTATAAGAAACCCCGGGTGGGGGTTTATGGCCCGGGTGGGACCAAAGTCCACTAAGGGTGGGCGTGGCGCCAACAACAGGGGATGAAAAGTATAGTTTGAAGAGTTGTGTAAATTATTGATTTATATATTGGTTAGAAACTTGAGGAGTGTGGATCGGAACCTCATAAGAGATATTTGTTTTTCGCTCTTATTTAATTAATAAGTTAAGCATGTTTGATAATGATCAGCTAATTAATAATAATAATTTTTATTAACGGCAATCGCTTTTTAAAAAAGATGACATGATATAATACATAATATAAATTTAATTTAATTTATATAAGATTCAATATAAAATACGTCCATTATAACTGAAAATAATTAATCTAAGTATAAATAAATGTAGAACTATCGTACTATAAATTGCAGTCGCATAAAATAAACAAGTGTTATACAAAGTAAAACATATTTTATTGAGAAACAATATAATTGAGTTCTAAAAATCAAATCTTTGAAAAAAATATCAGCTAAACAAATTGTATGTTTTTGATATAAGAATGTCCTTAGTTCTCCTTTGAATTTCATCATTGACAAAAACAGAAAAAAAACATTTTCAATATTTTTGAAAAATTGAATAATACAAAACACAAGACTTCACTACCATTTATTGATGGAATGCGTCAGTGTTGTGCAACGAAACTTCTTGGAATTTTTAATATCACCAAATTCAGAATATATTTGCTGTTTCAACAGGAAGGAATGTTTATTACTTTTTTTTGGGCGTTGACAATCGATTCTCAACGTGACGAATAAATCATAACTTGTCCAATAAATTACGAAATTTATTAAAAATATAAATATTCGAAATGATATTACTGTTTGTATAAAAAATAATGAATAACAAATGCGTTGGAGTTTTAGAAAGTTGTTCACTACGCAGATTGTGGACAATTTTTTTCTAAGATTGCAACGTATTTGATATTTATTATGAGACTCTTTTTTACCAACAGAAAAATCCGTTATATTACCAAGATTCCGGAAAAGGGCTATTCCAGGATCTCGAAGCGAAAAAAAAAGGACGAGAAACGATACATAATAGTAATACATATATCTTGGTTCTCGTCCCTTCTTTAATAATCGCCTCGATTATTAAAATAATTATATATACGTTTTAATAAAAACGCTGAAAGTGAATCAGCGTTTTTATTAAAACTTAAAATAATGTATAACGAAGTAGAAGCCTCTCTTATTAATAATTTAATTATATATACATTAATTATTAAGAAAGCGTTTATTTATTGAAATGTAAAAATGATTTAAATAAATAAATGTTTATTAACGGCAACGCCATTTTTATAATACAAAAATAATATATATAACGGTAGAAAAATAATTATAATAATAACAGTAACTGCAGTATTCAATTATACATTATTAACATAACATTATTTATTATTATTTTATTACTATTAATAATATATATATATATATAATCATCTTCATTGTGATATTTCCATATACATATATTATACAATATATAAACTTATAAATGGCTATCGACTTTAGGTCTTTCAGCCAGTTTATTTATCATTATATTACTTAATAATAATAGTAACAATAAAATAAAGAATTTGAATAAAATTCTTTTGAATTAGTTACGTGAAAATCAAGACAAGTTCTAATGCCTCTAATCAGCCGCCCTGTATGAATCGACCAAAACACGTCCGATCTAAGATTGACGATGCTGTCTGGCGTAAATTGATACATCTATACATACAGTTGACAGAAAAAGGAAGCGCCTGTAATGGATTTCAGTCGGTTGATAACACAATAAAAGACATGATTTTTTAGTGTATTATTTGCACACAAAAACCTTTTTGCTTTAAGGAATTGTTTATGAAATTATCGTAATTTTCTAACCTAGTTTAAAATTAAATATGGATTAATTAAAATTAATTAGAATATATTTTTTAGTTTAATCATTAAATTATCGAGAAGAGTTGTGAATTTTTAGCAAATCTTTTATTATCATTTTGAGATCTAAGAACAGAGGTTGATGTTGTTATTGAAGCTAGATTTTTTTTAATTACTATCTTCAATTTGAGTCACATTAATTGCTTTGTAAAACATATTAGTAATATTAGGGAATTTTCGTTATATTGCTTTTTAGTTGTGGAGACTTTAATTATTTAAATAAAAATGGTAGGAGAATGAACAACCATTTTTATTTAAATAATTAAAGTCTCCACAACCAAAAACCAACATAACGAAGATTCCCTAATATTACTAAAATGTTTTACAAAGCAATTAATGAGACTCAAATTGAAGATAGTTAACCGTCAATTATTTAAATAAAAATGGTTGTTCATTCTCCTACCATTTTTATTTAAATAATAATAATTCGCCTATGTAGGAGAATGAACAACCACTTTTATTTAAATAATTAAAGTCTCCACAACCAAAAACCAACATAACGAAGATTCCCTAATATTACTAAAATGTTTTACAAAGCAATTAATGAGACTCAAATTGAAGATAGTTAACCGTTAATTATTTAAATAAAAATGGTTGTTCATTCTCCTACCATTTTTATTTAAATAATAATAATTCGCCTATGTAGGAGAATGAACAACCACTTTTATTTAAATAATTAAAGTCTCCACAACCAAAAACCAACATAACGAAGATTCCCTAATATTACTAAATGTTTTACAAAGCAATTAATGAGACTCAAATTGAAGATAGTTAACCGTAATTAAAAAAAATCTAGCTTCAATAACAACATCAACCTCTGTTCTTAGATTAAAAACCAACATAACGAAGATTCCCTAATATTACTATTAGGGAATGTTAACAAAGTTACAATTGGTTTGTTTTACACGTAAAAATTGTATCATCCTCAATAATTTAAAATTGTCGAAACTAGTTAAAAATAAATATAATAGGCAGAAAGACCTCGAGGCGATAGCCTATAAAAGGACAACCTCAAATTATATACCGTATTATATAATACAATACTGTACTTAATATAATATAATGTAAATATAATATTTACGTGTAAAACAAAGCTAAAATTTTGTCAACATTCCCTACGATTAACTATTTTTATAAATTTAACATAACATTTTTAATTATATTATTAATTGAACATATAGTTGTGTTCTTTTAAAAAAATCCATCGATTTTAAATATGAAATATTAAATAACTTTTATTATTTTTATTTTTATTTTGGGCGGATTTCATATCCTCTGGAGTGGAACGGAATTCTCTCAGGTGTTTCGGCTACATTATTCATATGCTCTCGCTGACTTCTCGCCAAGTGGATGCGATGCTTCATAATTTATGTTCGAAAAACTTTAAAAAGACGATAACGGAAAACTTCGCTCATTTCGCGCACATTGCAAATAAACAAAACCGAACTCGCGTTTAATATGTGACGTACCGAAAAACTTGTATAATACTCAGGGGGATGAATGTAGGCGAGTCTTAATTGCGTTTTTAGAAAATAAATAAGTGGATGAGAAGAAATTATTTAAATAAAAATTCTTGTCATTTCGCCTACTCGTTAATATAAAATAGCAATTTGTGTAGGTTTGCCATAGGGTGAGGAGGATGATTTTTTCAGGATTCGATTCGAAGCAAAATTTTCTTCTACTAAATATATATTTCGGAAACCATTTTTAATATTTAGTAGTGTGAATTAAAGTTACTATAAATACACTCAGATGCAAAAACAGGCTAAATGTATTTTTTTTTTCATTTTTAAGTTGTGGTAGTACTTAAAGAAAACGTTTAGTGTTCTACAATTAAAGAGACTATCAAGGTGTAGAAAATACAATGTATGGCACTTATCAGTTTATATAATGAACATTAACAAGTGAAAATGGTGGAGGTACGTATATTCTAAAGAAAATGCTTTTTCAAAAAAATCGACGTAACAGAGATTATCAGTGAAAATTTCAGGATTTCAAAACTTTAAATTTGTAAGTCCTGAAACCGTATTCAATATCAGCTTTTTATAACCCACAATTCTCTTACAATATAAATAGAAAAGAATATTCATTCCCTTGGTCATTGTTATTTAAATAAATTAAATTTACAATGTTATTAATAATTGTAAAATTTAAAATCAAAAAAATATATAATTGAATTAATTACGTATTTAAAAAAAATATGGAAACTTAATAATAATAATAAATTAATATTAAATTTACTATGGAATCTCCTTTTTACAAAATACATGCTATAAATATGAATATTACAAATATATATATATATATATATATATATATGACATTCTAAATGATATATAGTTAATATTCAAAGATTTTTAGTAGGTTACAGTGTTCATCTTAAAAAATATAGTAATGATTTTTTTAATGGTTTTAACATTTAGACATTGGTAGTTCATATTGTATGAAATAAATATGAATAAATTATTAAAAATCAACCAATAAAACACAGATTAAATTAACATCGTAACTTAAAACTTTGAATTTCTTTTATTCCTTTTCAAATTTATGTATGTGTCTTTCTTTTTTTGTAAATTTCTCAATTACAAAATTCCTCGCATGTTCGTGGGCAATAAAAACTGATGTTCGCGCGTCGGCGAAAACAAACTTAATTGCGGTCTGAAAGCAAGCAGAAGAAGAAAGCTGGAGGAAAAACCGAGACAAACAACCGGGGAAAGAGATAAGGAAAGTGTTGTTTCCAGATGGACAGCAGACACGATATGGGCGATTATTTCGGGAAGTTTACGTTTATTTTTACGGCTGGATAATAAAGGGGCGAACAAGGAAAGCCCCGGAAGCCCGTAAATGGACACACTTGCCGTTTAACATCGTCAAGAAATTCAGACAGATCATCACGATGATGATATAAATGTGGTTTATTGGCTGTTGAATGTTGTAGTTTTAATGAATTGCCGTAATAATTGTGTTTTTTTATTTATAAAAAAATTAATCAAATTTAAAAGATTATTTTATTATTTATAACATAGTTTCTGAAATATATTTAATTCAATAAAAAATAAGTATTAGAAAGGACAACCATTTTTATTTAAATAATTAAAAGTATCCACAACCAACTTAAAGAATACTTAATTAATTTCTCATTTAATCCGCGGTGAAACATTTAATTAATTTATTAATTCAAGATAATTTAATTATTGTTTTTAAATTATGGGTTTTGTTGTTTACAAGTAAATGTATGACGGACTGTATAATTTAATTAAAAATTTGGAAATGGAGATTCCGTTAATAAAGTAAAGTTGTTTCATTTAAAAATAATTTAATTTTCATTAAATTATCCTGAATCAACTTAAATAAAATTACAAATTTAAAAGATTTTAATTTATAATAATAAATTTATTTTTACTTAAATTAATTATTAATTATAGTAATAATAATAATAATTTTTGTATGAAATATTTGTTATTACCTCAGATAATAAAATTATGGAATATAAACCTCAGATATTGAGCATCCAACAGGAAATCGACCGGCTGTTGGTGTGATTGTTTTCTTTTTTATTAAGTAAAAAGTATTTTTGACTTACCTAGTTATTAGGATTATTTTTTTATAACATAAATATATGTAATAAGAGTTTTTATTCACTTAATTTAAGTAAAAATAATTTTATTATTATAAATTACTTAAACTTTAATTAAGTGAATAAAAACTCTTATTATATTCCATATTTTTATTATCTGAGGTAATAACAAATATTTCATACAAAAAATTATCTGTAAGTAAATAAATAAAGTAAAAATAATAATAAACTAAAAATATTTTAATTCATTTAATTGATTTATTTTAACATCTTTAAATTATGTAAGGCATAGCTATACCATCGAGGGATAGATCCCGAAACACGTGTCTGCAGATGGCCTTATATTAAGTAACGTTCCTTTTGTTGTTTTTACATTAAATCTTTCTCGGATCAAAATTTGTTGCTTTATGCAATATTTTATTGAAATGCAACAGCAGGTGTACATTATGTAATTCAATGTCCGGCGTGGGAAATAGTTGTTTTGATGTGCATTTGATTCACGTACTTACGTAACGTAAGTCAAAAGTCACAGAGCTAAATGTGGAAATAATTTATTAATTATTTTCGAATCATTTTTATGTAATAAAAATATTGAATTAAATCAAGCCTTTGATAATATTTTGTGAAAACCGAAACATGTGTCAGATAATTTATATTATCCTCTAGGCTACATATAAAATATATATTGAAAATCTTTGTTTCTGAGTCTTACATTATATAATTTTATAATACTGTAACGAGAGTGAAAGAAGAAACTAGAAAGATCACTCTGGAATATTCCACAGAGCGCGCGATGGTAAACGCGGCGTTCCGGAAAGTTCGAGAAACGAGCACTCTATAAAAGCGCGTGCTAGTGGCGCTGCAGGCAGTCAGTCTATCACGAATGTCCGAGTGCTCAATATCTGGTTTTAAATTATCCTCTTACTCCAATATTGATTGAATTAAATGATTATTGTAGGCGTCACAATCATTTAATTCAATCAATATCATATCCAATATTGAAGTATGCCGATGATATAAATTATCTGACACGTGTTTCGGTTTTCTCAGAACATTATCAAAGGTTTGATTTAATTCAATATTTTTAGTTCATTGTTATTTTTACTTTATTTATTTACTTACTGCTAATTTCATTTTGGTATGAAATATTTGTTATTATTAATATTATTACGTAATTTTGTCCTGTATTGTTTTTCGTTCGTGAAAAATATAATTAATATTAAAATATAATTTTGTTCATCAGCCTCTTTGTAAAATCATATATTTAATTCGTTATTTATCTAATTTCCTTAATAATTAGTTTGTTTATTATGTAAACTTGTAACCGCACAACAATCATATTTAGTGCGTATAATTACATAAATTAATCACAATGCGCGCGAGAGTGAATTACAATTTCAGTTAGTGACACATTCGGACTACTAATCATGCCGAAACATTCATCTTGCCACTAATGAACATTTCGTGACACTGACGTTGATTTAACTCGCGCGAATTTTGAGCGTTTGCGTGCCGGCGGAATTTGTATTGCAAATCATTAATTATAAACGAAATATAAGAGAAAAAAGAGCGATTATATTACTCGCGGAATTAATTATTATTTAATGAAATCGGGTTGGACAATTATTATTAAATTAATTACTTTGTAATAAAATAAATGTTGTTGTTTGAAATAAATATGAAGAAATTATTAAAAATCAACCAATAAAACAGAGATTAGATTGAATAACTTTAATTCTCGACTAGTTTCGGGTTATTAGCCCATTTTCAAGAGAATATAAAATTTGTTTTAAATTTTAACTTTATTCAAAATTATTTCATACAATATGAACTACCAATGTCTAAATATTAAAACCATTAATTATATTAAAGTTGTTATTTTTGTGATTTACTTAATATTACACTTTTCTACCGCTTTTATTATTATTACAATCTTCACATAACTTATAAGAAAAGCCTGAAAACAGCGCCTACTAAATACATTTAGTACACTGCAGAAAGTGTATGAAATCGAAAAAAAAAAAAAATTCTGAGAAGGTAAACGAATTTTCTAAATTAAATAAAATGAAACAAAAATGATTCACACAAAGGATTGATCGAATTTTATTGATCATTGACAGAAATTTTCCTTGTTTCATTTCATTGGAATTTCCTAAATACACACACACACACAAACACACACACACACACATATATATATATATATATATATATACGTTGCTTTTAATCATCACAGTCTAAGCAACTTTTTAAATCTCTCTCTCACTATATATATATATATATATTTTTTTTTTCCTGTTGTCCATATTTAGCCCTAGAGCATATTTATGGTGTTTTGTCTTTCCCCACTATGTGGTCAGAGTGCGGGATGAATCCTAATGACTATATATACAGAGAGCTTTTTTATCAGTATACATTTCCCCTATGTATACCTGCAAAATACGCGAGTCAAATGCATTAATGTATGTGTGTTTAATTGCCTATTACACGATTACACCTATGCCAAATAGTCAACTGAACATACACACATTAATCGGTTCAATGCGTTTGACTCGCGTTTTTTTTTTTTGCAGGTATACACTTCCCTAATGTATACTGATAAAATAACCTCTCTGAATATAAATAAGTGTTTAATATCTTATTGATAAACACTTATTTTTTTATAAGTGTTATAAAAAAAGTTACGTGTTCATTTTATGCACCAAAGTATATTTGTAAAAAAAAGAAATTATTTCGAACGTGGAAAACATTCAAAGTATCAATTAAAGCGATTAAATCGAGTACTTATCGATTCTAAATTCTGTTGAGGGTCCAGTTGAAATTCGTTTTCACAAACATCGCATTAAGCGTAATTATCGGAATTAATAATTGATGCGCTGTTGAACACATGCACGGTAACGTAATTTTATTAATTACAGGTGGGATTTTACTGAAAATTCGAGAACCGGGTCATTAATAATTGCTCGCCTTTTAGAATAATTCGCAGCGGTTATCACGGGCACGTTTTAATCGAGCCCAATCGATACCGTCCGATGTGAATTGTTTTAATGTGCAATGTTGATGTTTTTTCGAATAAATGCGCTCCATAAAATCTCAATGGTTCATTATGTTTGTTAAATTTTATGTGTAATATTTTAAATATACCAATATGTGATTAAGGCTTTTATTTTTAAGATTATTCACATTATTTTTGTATCCTGGCAGTAATTAATTTTTTTATGTATTATCATTACTATAATTAATAATTACTTTTTATACTATTTGGATTTTTTTATTAATCTTGACCCCAAACACTTTCAAATA
The DNA here is from genome assembly GCA_963082785.1 of Philonthus spinipes. Lineage (NCBI taxonomy): Eukaryota > Metazoa > Arthropoda > Insecta > Coleoptera > Staphylinidae > Philonthus > Philonthus spinipes. The sequence goes on from OY720305.1 coordinate 6,138,670, forward strand.
CCATAATAAATGGAAAACGATGCAAGCATCGTCAACAATTTGTTTTGTTTTTAATCAATATTTTCTTAATAATCTATACTAGTGCTTAATTTTAAAATTTGTATATATATATATATTATTATTTATGTATATGCTTTACTTTTATACCTTTTAATGTGTACTATTTTAATTATGTATGGCTTTGCTATCACAGACACTCCATCCTGACTTATGTAAAACAAATTTGTTATTAGCATGAATAAATTATTATTATTATTATTATTATTATATATATCTTTATTCAGACTATATAGATAATTTTAACAATATAATAATATAAATAATAACAATACATGTAGGTGTTAGTCTGTCTGGGCTATCGACCAGAGGTATTTCTGCCCTGTCGTGAAATTATGATGAAGTTAAAGAAAAATCTATGCTACCTAGCTGAACTGTCCTGATGATTTGCGCAAATGAATTGATGAATGGTGATTGTAGGATGTTTGTATTTAGGAAGGATATTAGGGTTACGGGGAATACAGAATTTTGTAAGAAGGGGTAGATTATCAGAATTATTGGAAAATTTTTTACTTATGGCTAATATACGCTGGGATATAAAATTTGTATATTTTTACTAATTAATTATTTTCATAATCACATAAAGGGTTTACAAACTTTCTGCTCGAATGGGATTATCCGTAACACGGTTTCTATTTAAGTGGGAAAGGTTATCGTCTGAAATTCAACACTCTCCCGCCAGCCCCCTTCCACCCTCACGGCCGTTCAATTACGTTGCGTAAGTTTGTAAATGTTTTAACGAAGCAGTTTACTAACGGAACAGTTTGAGGGTTAATTGGATAACGAACTCGCCGTGGGAAAGTCCGGAGAAATTAGCGGGGAGACAAAACCAGGTGCTCCGATACTTTTCAATTTGAACGTAACGAATATCGCCTCTCAAACGGAATTTCTGAAACGTGCTCAATCCATTCAGAAGTGAAACTTTTTAGTTTTAAAAAAAATAAATATTAATTTAATAAATTAATAGAGGAAATAAAAAATATATTTAGTAAATAAATCAAAGGTTTACTTTTAAGGGCACGTAATACTTATTAAGATTTATGAGATAAAATAAAAGTAATTTTTAATTTTAACTGCTTCACGTTATCAGGCAAAAACAAAATAAGCTTAATCCAATCAAAAACTATCGAATTCAAAAAGGAGGATGAGATAAAATAAAAGTAATCTTTAATTTTAACTGCTTCACGTTATTAGACAAAAACAAAATATGCTTAATCTGAACAAAGATAATAACCATGGAATTAAAAACAGGAAGTATTTAATAATTATAATTAATTATAAGAAAACAAAAACTTTTCAATTTGAACGTAACGAATATCGCCTTTAAAACGTAATAACTGAAACGTGCTTAATCCGTTCAGGAGCGATAATTTTGAATTAAAAAAATATAATAATTTAATAAATAAATAGAGGAAATAAAAAAAAATATTGAGAAAATAAATTCAAGGCTTACTCTTAAGGGCAAGTAATACTTATTAAGATTTATGTGATAAAATAAAAGTAATTTTTAATTTTAACTGCTTCACGTTATCACATAAAAACAAAATATGTTTAATCTAAACAAAAATAATAACAATGGAATTAAAAAAGGAAGTATTTAATAATTATAATTAATTATAAGAAAAAAAAAACATACTTTTCAATTTGAACGTAATGAATATCGCCTTTCAAACGGAATTACTGAAACGTGCTCAATCCTTTCAGGAGCGATAATTTTGAATTAAAAAAAATTTAATAAATAAATAAAAAATATATATAAAAAATAAATCGAAGGCTTACTTTTAACGGCACGTAATACTTATTAAGATTTATGAGATAAAATAAAAGTAATCTTTAATTTTATCTGCTTCACGTTATCAGACAAAAACAAAATATGATTAATTTAAACAAAGATAGAAACTATGGAATTCAAAAAGGAAGTATTTAATAATTATAATTAATTATAAGAAAAAACATACTTTTCAATTTGAACGTAACGAATATCGCCCTTCAAACGGAATTACTGAAACGTGCTCAATCCGTTCAGGAGCGATAATTTTGAATTTTAAAAAATATTAATTTAATAAATAAATATAGGAAATAAAAAAAATATTTAGAAAATAAATTCAAGGCTTACTTTTAAGGGTACGTAATACTTATTAAGATTTATTTATTTATTTGACGGATTTTTACAAAATCAAATCAATTAATCAATTAATTTTACAAATTAAAAACACATTAAAATATACATACACGTGTGCACATATATACATACAAGCATAAACAAAAAAAACACAATAATTTGAAACAACATACTAAATTTGAAAAGTTTAAAATACAAATTTCAAATTATACATGGAAAATTACAATTTACAGATATTGATACGTTTAAGTTTAGATTTTATGAGATAAAATAAATGTAATTTTTAATTTTAACCGCTTCACTTTATCAGTCAAAAACAAAATAAGCTTAATCCAATCAAAAACAATGGAATTCAAAAAGGAAGTATTTAATAATTGCAATTAATTATAAGATAAAAAACTGCCAGCGTTATTATACAGTCTCCATATCGCTCGTAAATCTCAAACTAAGCTTTACCAATCCAAACGCCTATGCTCACAATCTTAACACTAATCCCAGCCTAGGATTTTTTTTTACATTCCTGTCATCGGTGCAAACCTGAAAATAATCTCAGCCAACCAGGATTTTGTATAGGCTTTCGCTCGCAAACTGCATACTAAGTGGAACTAAGCATTGCCGTTTAGGATATTTATAGGCTCGCTTTCGCTCGCCAACTTGACATTAAGAGTTATTTTTTTACATTCCTGCCATCGGTGCAAACCTGAAAATAATCTCAGCCAACCAGGATTTTGTATAGGCTTTCGCTCGCAACTGCATACTAAGCGGAACTAAACATTGCCAGTCAGGATATTTATAGGCTCGCTTTCGCTCGTCAACTTGACATTAAGAGTTATCAGTCAGGATTTTAAATATATATTGAAAATCTTTATTTCTGAGTCTTACATTATATAATATTATAATACTGTAACGAGAGTGAAAGAAGAAACTAGAAAGATCATTCTGGAATGTTCCACAGAGCGCGCGATGGCAAACTCGGCGTTCCAGAAAGTTCGGAAAACGAGCACGCTATATAAGCGCGCGCTAGTGGCGAACGTCCGAGTGCTCAAAATCTGGTTTTAAATAAATAGTTACAGTGTGATATTAGCAAATGTTTTAACTGAAAATAAATAAATAGATATTGTTTTACTTATTTCCGAGAATGATTAAACCCGATTACGTAACAATACACGTAAATACAATTATTTATAATTTGTTAGACCTCAGATGATGGCCATTGACCGTCGGTCTTTCTGCGTATTATAAAATAAAATTAGAACATTATAAAAAATAGGGCAGTCGATAGCCCAGGACAGACAAACTTTTATTTTAATGTATATACTCAATGTTTGTATATAAATTCACCTTGCAAAAACTTAGCTATCTATACTAGTAAATATTTTAGAAACTTAACAAATTATAAATCAAAATATAGTATTAAAAATAATATAGATTTAACAAATAAATTAAAAGATTATAAAATACCTTTAAATTCAAAAATAATTTCACTTGATGTAACGAATATGTTTCCTAGTATTCCTTCAAGTGAATGTGTTAAAATTATTAAAAATATTTTAGATAAAAATAATATTAATCCAACGTCTAAATATTAAAACCATTAATTTAAAAAAATATATATATATTTTATTGTGTGTTTGTATAACACACAAACAAAATTTAAAGTGTTTTATTTAATTAATATAGAATGCATAACAAAGTTTCAGCCTCAGCTATTAACAAATTAGTTCTACAAAATGACCAAACTAGTTAGCAGCAAAAACAATTCGCAGAACAACTATTTATTTTTTAATCTAATTCGATTAAACTAATATTTAGAAACGTTTTACCAGTGATTAAATATAGTTTTTCCTAGAAACATTCATCACTGATTCATTTTGATTGCCTTGTTTTTTTTCTTGTTCTCTATCTCTCTCGTTTCGTAATTTATCGAGTATTTGCATGTCGGTGAAACCAGAAAATTGCCGGCGATATCCGTTGCGAATAGCATTTTACAGTTTTCCATTTCCTGGTGGAGAATGGGATAAATTATTCGAGCTCATTATGGGAAGCGATTTATTTTTAGTGGCCCGCCAGGATGTTAAAGAAAACGCTGGCAATCAATGTAATTTAGAGTTCTCATCGCTGGATTTGAAAAATATGATTTTTCGTTTCATTTACGCCAGAAAATAGTTGAAAATAAATAATAGCAAATTATATTTATTCCACAAACTTAACATATATGATTTATTTATATTAATAATGTTCAAACATTGAAATCGTATCAATTGAAAGGAGCATTTAATAATTTGTTCAGTTATTTAAATAAATGAAATAAAAAAATGAAAATAATTATGAAATATTTCTTGTGGCAGAAAGATCTATGAGGTGTTTCTGTCCCTTAAATATTCATTTTTTAATAATAATGCTCAAACATTTAAATACACAATTAAATATTTACTCTTAGATAATGAGTCTTGAACATTATTAAAATTAAATATTTACATACGTGTTTTGTTTGCTTGTTTGTTTGTGGAATAAATGTACTAACCCCCCTTTATTATTTCTTTCTGATGGACAGTTGTATTAGTGGATTTCAGAGTTCACTCCTTTGTTTCGAAATTCCTGACGTTCGTGATGTTTATTTGCACCCCTCGACTGAAATTAATCTGACACATCGCAGGGGAGCGTTTTTGTGTTGTTGTTTGTACACATCCTTTTTTTTGCACACAATTATTTACATCTCGCGTATATTTCCTTGCTACCCACGTTAACAAAAAAAATACAGCCTCTTCCAAATATAATAAACGAAATTCACAAATATTAAGATTTTTAGCCTTATGCTGCTGAAGATACGATTAAATATGTGTTGAATTTTTTCTTGATAATTTCAAGTGTGAAAACTCAAATGAAGAATTTTTTTGTTGTTGTTATGTGAACTGAATTAAGGTTAAATCATACAGTTTTAATAAAAACGCTGATTTACTTTGTTTGTATAACTAAGAGCACTCTTAGTTTGATAATGACAAGTGAAAATTGTTGAAACTATAGTCACTAAAATAAAATTAAAGTTATACAAACAAAGTGAATCAGCGTTTTTATTAAAACTTAAAACAATGTATAACGAAGTAGAAGCCTCTATTATCAATAATTTAAATCATACAGTTTTTTTCTGTTTCTATCCATAGAATTAAGGAAATGGAATGGTAAAAGGTAAATGGAATGGAATTCACACAAATTTTTATATATAAAACAATTGAATTTAGTTCGAAACACAGATCTTCATTAACATTATACACATTTTCTTACATTCACTTATTTTTTTACTATATTTATATATTTTTCAGTATTGTATTTTTATTTTCCTTTATTTTTATAATTTTCTCAATTTTCATAGATTCAATTTTCAATATTTGTCGTAATGTTGTTAGAATTTAAGTAAGAGCCAGTCGCAACACATAAATCCTCCCTTCTTCCCCCCTTTTAATTGCCTCTCGGGTTACCTTAACGAGGACTAGATTTTCTCCTCTCCGCCCAACTTAACAGGTGTTTAATATCCGAAAGCAATTTTCTGTAGGACGTGTAAACCACTCCGGATTAAAACCCACGCTCCTCCCAATCGAACAGCCACTTAGCTGCGAGTTAACGAGGGAATTTATTAATTAATCGATTAATTATTTCGAGTAATCAAGAAGTTGGATATTTAAGAAAATAAATTACTATTAAAAGACTCAAGTTTTTCCTACTTCTTCTCTCATAATTAAGAGTGTAGCTCTTAATTATGAGATTATTTTTAAATATTATAAGGAATTTCGGTGGAAATGCAAAAATTTCCAAATGATTTCATATTATAACAAATTGTAGCTAAGGAATGGGGGAATAACTTGTGAAAATTTTAGCTGTGTTAAGAAATTATTTTGAGGTCAATCTGTTTGTAAAATTGAACTTTTCAAATTGGGCTAAAATTTGCGATTTTTTTTTGCTAGCAGCTAATGACAATATAAGAAAATGGTCTTTAGTGAAAATATAGCTGCTTGAAAAAAAATTTCATATTTCTTTGCATTACGGCAGGGGATTGGCAAAGAAGAAAATCATAATGTTTTCCCGCTCACAACTCAATAAATCCTGAAAACCGCGTTCTTCTACTTTCTGTAAACTATGTAATCTTAGTTGAATTGTGAATGTGTTCAAAACGCACAATCGACGGTCCTTCCTTAAGTCGTTCCCATAAGAGCCTATAAAAGCCTACAAAAAAATCGAAATATCTTAAAATAACTTCAAATTACACTAAATTATCCCCAATAAATGGAAGTACCATATGATCGAAAACTTTTCTCCTCTGGAGTGCTTTGTTTTTTTAAGGAAGAAAATTATGTTTCGAATAAAAGTAACCACACTTTATAGGATATTTTATTCTAACAAATTGAATTGATTCTCGTGCCATCAAAATGTAAAATAAAAAAAAATAAGCACTCTAGAAGAGAAAGGTTTTCTATCATATGGTATAGGTTGTGTATAAATCATGCACATTCCATTCATAGAAGTAAATATAGTGTAATTGGTGTAATTTTAAGTAATTCTAAAATATTTAGATTTTATGTGAAATTTTATTTAATTCAGGATGATTTAATTGAAATTAAAACACTTGGTTTGTTTCACTTATTTACTTAATTTTAATTAAAACCAAGTGTTTTAATTTCAATTAAATCATCCTGAATTCATTCAAAAATATTTCACCACGGGTTAAGGGAGAAATTAATTAAATATATAGAAATTTTATTTGTCTTCTCAAAAATATTTAAATCACAAAAGTTACGGCAGCAGTTTCTCTTTTAAAAAAATCTCAAAAAAAAATCTCGACCGAGGGAGGCCATAATTGTATGCCGAAAGACCTACGGTCGATAGCCATTTAACCATTAATTAACCATAAATTTAATACATTTATGGTTAATTAATAATGGTTAAATCGTACCATATATTGAATTTTTGTCACAATAAAGATGTTTTGTTTGTTCTATATGCAATCATTCTTGATGATATAAGAATAAAAAATCTGAGTTTTTTTTAACAGAAATTGATTTTCTTTAATATTTAACTTCTTTGTGGCTTAAATTTATATGATAGGAGAAAAATAAATATTAGCAAAAAATGAACTGTTAATTATTTCGAGTAATCAAGACTAAATAATTTATCGGTTAATTCTTTTTTTATGAATAATTTTTATTCTCCTATATACATTTAAGTCACAAAAAATAATCATAAATTGGCTTAATTTCAGATAACCATCGCGATATAATCCTATAAAATTATTTTTTATGTATACTTATGTTTGATGTATTTATATGTTAATATATTTTCCCTGTTTTTTTTTTTTGAATAAACAATTTCACATTACCAAACGTGTTAAATTCCATTCGCAAAAACAAAATGTGTTTTTTATGTATACTTAATAATTGTTTGATGTATTTATATGTTAATATATTTTCCCTGTTATTATATTTAATATAATCCATCTCCAGACAAAAGGACTTATGGTCGATAGCCCTTTTGAAAAGATTTTTTTTATTGATTTTTTTTAAATATGTAGTATGTTTATTTGTTGTATTCCTTTTGCAATAAAGTTTTATTAGTAGTAAAAAAACCTTTATTGGCATAAAACCACAATATAACAATCACTGTTATAAAAAGACAAAACAAAAGGTATTCCTTATACATATTCAGACTCTATTCTCCCTCTTCTTCTTTTCCCACACCAGCCTCTTCAATATCTCTATTAGTAGTATATTTAGTAATCATTATCAAACTAAGTTAAGTGTTTTCTTTATATCAAAATTGAAAATGTACCACGAAGTGAAAGCCTCCAAGATCCAAGAATTAGTATTTTTTGCGAAATAAAATTGTTATTATTAAAATATCAAAACTTAATATGATTTTAATACTTTAATAATAACAATAATTTTATTTCCCAACACATACTAAATTCAATTAACTGTTTTTTTTAATAAACAATTTCACATCACCAAACGTGTTAAATTCCATTCGCAAAAACAAAATGCGTTTAATCCCGCCGGGATATTTTTACGGTTTCGAACGAAATTTCCATTCCACGGAATTCATTAAAAGCGCGCGGCGAGAATTTGCATACGCGGCGATAAAACAACGGGCGGACATTCAGGAAGTCGAAATTCTGGATAGCAACTTTTCAGTTTCCTGAAATTCCGCCAGAAAACGCGCCTCGCGTGTCCCCGCCTCGCTTCAACTTTATCGCGCGTGTAATTTCGTTATGTACGATGAAGTACATTTTTCGGACTGTTAATTAATTGCCGAACAAAAGGCGATGGTCAGAAGTTTGTTTTAAGCATTGTTTGAAAATTTAAATTATGGTAATAATTAATAAAGGACAATAGAAAATTTAGTATATATATAAAAAAAAAACAGTACACATATTCACACTCCTGTAAAATAATACGTTTTATGTTAAGTTTGCTTTATGAGTTATGCGAAGTGTGATAAAATGAAAAAATGATTCGTTCCTCATAACCCACAATGACTTCTGACATAGACAGTTAAAAATTCACGACAAAGACATAAACACGAAAAACAAGGTGGAAAGACCATTGGTCGATAGCCAATTAACAGATATAAAATATACATTTGATTTTGTATTTTTTTTTTAATATTTATTTAGTATTTGTTGCTGTATATATCTGTTAATAAATGTATAATTAATTTCTCACTTAACCCGTGGTGAAACATTTTTGAATTAATTCAAGATGATTTAATTAAAATTAAAACACATGGTTTGTTTCACTTATTTAATTAATTCAGGATGATTTAATTGAATTAAAACACTTGTTTGTTTCACTTATTTATATTTTCTCCAACTAGTTTCGACCATTGGTCATCTTCAGGGAGGAATGTACAATACATTCATGGTCGAAACTAGTTGGAGAAAATATAAATAAGTGAAACAAACAAGTGTTTTAATTTCAATTAAATCATCCTGAATTAATTCAAATATGTTTCATCATGGGTTAAGTGAGAAAATATAAATAAGTGAAACAAACCAAGTGTTTTAATTTCAATTAAATCATCCTGTTAATAAAGATTCTTATTATTATGATTCGTTCCTTATTTCATTTTTTCATTTTATAATACGTTTTAACCCATTAATAGTTATATTAAAAGTAATTCTTAAAATATTAATTCCTTTATTAGATTTATTTAAAATGTTAACAATTCTTGCTAAAGGACTATTAATAGCATAATTAGCTCTATGTATTGTGCTGCTAAAATTAGTGGGAGTCTTGTAAATCGAGTCTGATAATACAAATTAAATATGCTTAAAATAATTAAACACTTAATTAGCTCATTTAATATATAAGAAGCGAATATTACGTGAAAATAATTTCTTTCCCAGGAAATAGACGTTAAAATAATTTGTGATTACTAATTAAGATAATTACTATTACTAAAAGTTATACGATTAAAAAAAACAGATATTTTATAAATTAGGTTCATTGTGAACGTACTGTATTTATACTTTAATACCGTGGGTATACTATTTATTTATTTATTTAATAACCCAACAGCCCTAAGGCTAGATTAAGGATTACATAAATTACAAATTTCACAATTACATTAAATTTTATTATTTAGCATATACGTTAAATTTAACATTTCACATACAGAAAAACCCCTACATTTTGTAAAAAAAAAAATAAGGAATAATGAAAAAAAAATGCAATAAATTTTACTATATCGGAATAACGATTCATTAAAAATCATCGGAACGTCCAGCCGTATAAAAAGCGCAATAAAAATGGCGAATCGTCAAAACGTCGCAGTTACTTCAGCGTTGCCCCTTTCGATATAAATACGAGTATAAAACAGTAAACATTAACATCAAAACGAGCTGTAAAATAAACAATTTCCACATTGCGAGAAGCGTCCATGCGTTGTAACACACATACATAAAAAAATATAGGAGGAATGTAAAAGTGTGAAATGAAACAGGCAAAAATAAAACAAAAATATCGAATAAAGAAGTGAGGATTTAAATAATGAAATATCAAAATTATAACAGAGTTTTTCAATTGCCTTTGAAACTTTGTGGAAATATTAAGCATGTTATCTTCTTTCAGAATATTTAAAAATCACTGTTTTTAAAGTTTCATTGAGATTACTCGAAAATTTTGTAACTTGGGAATTTTTCGAGTAATCTCAATGAAACTTTCTGGAAATATAAAGCATGTTATCTTCTTTCAGAATATTTAAAAATCACTTTTTTAAAGTTTCATTGAGATTACTCGAAAATTTTGTAACTTGGGATGTTTTTCGAGTAATCTCAATGAAACTTTCAAAAATATGAAGCATGTTATCTTCTTTCAGAATATTTTAAAATCACTGTTTTTAAAGTTTCATTGAGATTACTGGAAAATTTTGTAACTTGGGAATTTTTCAAGTAATCTTAATGAAACTTTCTGGAAATATAAAGCATGTTATCTTCTTTCAGTATATTTAAAAATCACTGTTTTTAAAGTTTCATTGAGATTACTCGAAAATTTTGTAACTTGGGATTTTTTCGAGTAATCTCAATGAAACTTTCAAAAATATGAAGCATATTATTTTCTTTCAGAATATTTAAAAATCACTGTTTTTAAAGTTTAATTGAGATTACTCGAAAATTTTGTAAGTTGGGATTTTTTCGAGTAATCTCAATGAAACACTCTGGAAATATGAAGCATGTTTTCTTCTTTCAGAATATTTAAAAATCACTGTTATTATATCGGGCGTATAACAAAAATCGACGATATAGTTGGTATTGGAAATCTAGTCATGTCTGAACTAAAATCACACGCTCACGCGTTCTCATGTTAACCGCAACCAGCATTTCACTCGTGTGATCTTAGTACAGACATGACTCGAGACTTCCAACGCCAACTTCATCGTCAATTTTTGTTAACCGCTCGATATTTTCAATTAAGAGAAATAATAAGTGAAATTCCTATCTCTGAGTAATCAGTTGGAAATAACTCAAAAACTGTGGATGGGGTATTTTTAGATTTTTAAATATTCTGAAAGAGGATAACTTGCTTGATATACCCAAAAAAGTTTCAATAAGATAACTCATGGGTATATCAAGTTATCCTCTTTCAGAATATTTAAAATCTCATCTCGCGATTTTTTTCCTATTTTCAATAAGCGAAATTGATCCATCAGGACAATCAGTTGAAAATATCTCGAAAACTGTGGATGAGATATTTTCTGATTTTTACTTATTCTGAAAGAAGATAACATGCTTGATATTTGCACAAAGTTTCAATAAGATAGCTCAAAAAATCGTAAATCACGATTATTTTATATTTTCCATGAGCAAAAATTGCAAGTGAAATGCATCAATCTGGAGTTTCAGTTGGATTTTCTCGAAAACTGTGGATGGGGTGTTTTTTTTTATTTTTATGTATTCTGAAAGAGGATAACATGCTTGATATTTGCACAAAGTTTCAATAAGATAGCCCAAAAAATCGTAAATTACGATTATTTTATATTTTCCATGAGCAAAAATTGCAAGTGAAATTCATCAATCTGGAGTTTTAGTTGGATTTTCTCGAAAACTGTGGATGGGGTGTTTTTTTTTTATTTTTATGTATTCTGAAAGAGGATAACATGCTTGATATTTGCACAAAGTTTCAATAAGATAGCCCAAAAAAATCGTAAATTACGATTATTTAATATTTTCCACGAGCAAAAATTGCAAGTGAAATTCATCAACCTGGACTTTCAGTTGGATTTTCTCGAAAACTGTGGATGGGATGTTTTTTATTTTTATGTATTCTGAAAGAGGATTACATGCTTGATATTTTCACAAAATTTCAATAAGATATCTTAAAAACTCATAATCGCGAATTGTTTATGAGCAAAAAATTTATGGCGAAAATTCTGCCTCTGGACATGCAGTTGGAAATATCTCAAAAATTGTGGATGGGGGTAGAGAATAACATGCTCGCTATTTATGATGATATTCCCACAAAATTTTAATAAAAGCTATCTTATTAAAATTTTGTGGGAATATCAAATACAAAAATCTTACCTCGCGATTTACTTTACTGTGACTTTTTTGATTCAATAATTTTTTAATGATGGTAAATTTTATGTTTCGTAAATCGAATCATTGAAGGAAAAATATTGAATAAAAAAAAAATAAGTAGAATTACTAAGTAAAATTCAAAAAAAGTGCTCATATGAATTTAGAAAATAAATTAACAGAAACATGAAATATAATAAAACAGACTTATATTGATGAAATTGGTGCTTGTGTGTAGGGTGGTGAGTTTTGGTGATGCCATATATGGAAAACTTTTTTAATAATAATAATAATAATAATAATAATAATAATAATAATAATAATAATAATCGTTATTAACAGATATATACAGCAAAAAATACTTAATAAATATTAAAATATTATAAAATCAAATCTATATTTTATATCTGTTAAATGGCTATCGACCAATGGTCTTTCTGCCTAATTTTTTATTTTTTATTTTAAGGGATATCGAAAAACCGTTTTCGCGACCCAATTTTAGTTATAAAAACAATGGCGAAGGGAAAATGATCTATCTTTAATCGTTTCCGGGTAATAACCGGAAGTTGACAAGACATTTTTCGATTTCCATTATTATTAAAAATATAATAAAAACTTTCTCAAGACTTGTACTGACTTCGAATATGTTATCACATTTTATTTATCATTTTAATGATTTTTGAGTTATAACTTTAAACTTTGATTGTTTTTTCCATATCTGGCACCATCAAAATTCTCCACCCTATACAAAAAAATGAGTTTAAAAAAAGTTAACATTATTTTCCGAAAATTAAAATTAATTAAATTATTCACAGATGACTGTGAACCCTGATATAAATTACGGTAATGTTAACTTTTTTTATAAATGAACAAGCAATCATTAAGCTGACAACATACAAAAAATCATATTTTATAGCAACACGAATAATTGGAATAATATAAAAAAGAGAGACAAAGAACACTTGAAATCACACCAAAACTTATCTTTTCAACTCTCTTGTAATAAAGAACAGGTAGAACAGAATGAACGCACCTAAAAAAGATCAAAAAAATGTTTATTAGTTTATATACATTTATTAAATATAAATCTTTTATAATTAATGCTTGTGGCGTGACATTCTTGATGGAACCGTAATTTAATATTCGGTAAATTAACACACTTGTTATGTTCCATATTTTTATTTTCAGTTTTCTGACGTGTTTCGATCTTCGCAGATCATTTTCAAAGTTAAAACTTTTAACTTTGAAAATGAATGAAGATCGAAACACGTGTCAGGAAACTGAAAATAAAAGTATGGAACATAACAAGTGTGTTAATTTACCGAATAATAAATCTTTTATGTGTTGATTGTAGAGAATGTTATTATAAATTATCTTTACAACATATATTTTGATTATATTGTAGATGAATTTTTAACTGAAATGCATTAAATATTTAGTGAAATATAGTAAAATAGGTGAAGGGATTATTTCCTCATTGATTGATCAAATTAATTTCCTTTTTTTCTTTTAATATTATTGTACCACTTTTACCTAAATTCCTGCTGAAAATGTTTGCCCGAATATAACGAAAATTGATTAAGTATATCTTTTTGTTTAATGCATTTAAATAACTGTGACCAAGTAAATGAATACTCTTTTCTATTTTTATTTTAAGAAAATAATTTATTATAATTATTTTAATTATGATAAAATTTTACGGGACGAGCTATTATTATAATAAAGGGAATATCTCTTAAACCGGGTGAATATTTTAATTTGGAAGTACTAATAAATGTAGCAATATTTATCAAAGAAAAAAATTTAATTTTATTTAATTTATATTATTATTATTTTTATGGATTCCACTTGTTTAAATGTAATGTGAAATATAATTGAAATAAAGGAACACATGCTTTATACATTGTGGAATACACTGAACCCCTGGTGGAATATTAATTTTTTGCATTGATCATTCATTTATTGTCATTTAAAATTTCTTAAAATCAATTCCCTTCACCTTTTTCAATTCCTCATAATTTCTTTTAAAAAAATCGAAGATATTTAAGATTAGGACCGTTTGTTTGGCATGTGTTCTATATAAACCGAATCCGGTTTAAGCCCCGGATCGGGCTTATCGTGTTCTCCCTCCCTGCTTCCGCGTATTTTTATATAAATTCCCAAAGATTGCTCGGGAGCCTCGCACATGGGGAGATATTGCGGTTATTCGGATTCAATGAACAACAGCAGATTGGAATCAGCGTCTCTCTTTTTTGTATTCCTTCCCTCTTTCTTGCTCCCTACTTATTATTGTATAAAACACAACAACAACGCTCGAGGGAAATGGAAGGGGGGAATCTGTTCTTGAAATTGGATATATTGTAATGCGAAACATGCAGAGACTAAAGAATCGTGGAATGGATTTAATGAATGTAACCATAAAAAAAATAATTGATGAAGCAGATTAATATTGAAAATTCTGCACTTTTTTTCTTCTTAAAACAATGAAAATGCGTTTTTTTGGGATAATGAATAATAATAACAATACTTTATTGTCCAGCAGGAATTACAGACATTTATATTTATTATCGAAGATATTTGTTAGTGAGTACGTGAAGTTTTTTAATGAAGATGTGAAGAAAGGAATATAATATATATATATATATATATATATATATATATATATAAAAATATAAAAAACTTCACGTACTCACTAACAAATATCTTCGATAATAAATATAAATGTCTGTAATTCCTGCTGGACAATAAAGTATTGTTATTATTATTAATTATCGCAAAAATATATATATATATAACTTTATTGAGACTATATAGATAATTTTAACAATATAACAATATAAATAATTACAATACATATAGGTGTTAGTCTGTCTGGGCTATCGACCAGAGGCCTTTCTGCCCTGTATAAATATATTAAATAAAAATGATTTGAAAATAATTAATAAATTATTCTCACATTATTATTATTATCAAATCATTTTTATTTAATTTATTTAAATAACTGTGACCAGGTGAATGAATGCTCTTTTCTATTTATATAATATAAATATTACTAGAATTAATATTTAAACATTAGTAGTTCATATTGTATAAAATAAATATGAATCGATTATTAAAAAAAAACAACGAATAATAATAATCTATTCATTTTTTTGATAAATATTGCTACACTTATTATTAAAAAGTACTTCTAAATTAAAATATTCACCCGGTTTAAGAGATTTTCCCTTTATTATATTAATAGCTCGCCCCGTAAAATTTTATCATAATTAAAATACACGCGTATTTCATTTTTTTTATGGCATAATCCTCGGCAGTACAGGAAGGAATAATTATCACACTTTGATGTAAAATTTCATGTTAATGACGTATTTACATAGCTGAGTCAAATAAACCACCTCCGGCGGACAAATTGCATGCAAATACTCGCCGGTCCTCCTCCCCATTCAGCACACACGCACACTTCACAATCAGAATAAACAAACGGCGAAGTAAAATCCGTGCTGAAAACTTTAACGAATTTCCATTTAAATTACTTCGCTTTGACTTTGTTTAAATTAATAAAATTTAAAATTGTGATTAATGTTTCGCCTACTAGATTAAATTTTTGTATTAATTAAGAACATATTTGAAAATAACTAACCAACCATCTTTATTCAAATGCGTATATGTATGTACAATAATTTTCAAAAATTAGAATTATATTCTGTAGATGAATCGGCTATCGACCGAAGGTCTTTCAGCCAATTGAAAATATTTTTTTTTTATTTTAATGATCTTAAAACGATTATGTGCTTCAATATAAATATAGTATTTATAATAAAGCACATAACCGTTTTAAAATATGTAAAACCTAATTCGTATTAAAACTCGGTTGAAATACCCATACAATAAAGATTTGTAAGGAAATCTAAAGGAAAAAAATGCAATTGATAGACTTGCGTGTAAACAAAGGAGGACACAAAATAGAGCGCGGAAAATGTATGCGCATTTTCTATAGCATTTTTTTTTTAATAATAAAAGCGGAAACTTTCCTGGGTGTTTTTTTTTTGTTCCTTTCGAATGGATTTATTTTTCATTCATTATCCAGCCCACTCCAACGCCCTATGAATTTCTAACAGACCGGAGCAAATGTATGTAAACGAAAATAATAAGATTAATGATACGCTTGGATGTTATTTTATAGTAAACAAAGAAGAAAAAATAGCACGGTATTAATATTTTTGATTGAAATGAATAATTTAATAAAAAAATATTTAGAAGTAATGAATACGTAAGATATAAATTGAAAACGTATGCAGTCATTTTTTCTAAGAGGAAATTCGTTGGGTGAGATTACGTTGAAATTTTTTAATTCGAAAAATTTAAAAAAATGCAATAATATTCGTGCTTTTGGCTTAAAATTGAAAATATCTCAAAAACTGTGGATGGGGTATTTTTGTTTTTTACATATTCTAAAAGAGCGAGCTTTAATTAACATCCCCGCGTAGTTTCATGAACTTACCCCGCAAATAATAATTATTACGATTTTTTTAATTTGAGTTATACAGGAAATTGCATTAAAAATCGCCCATTTTGGGTTTAAGTGAAAATATCTCAAAAACTGTGGATGGGGTATTCTTTGTTTTTTACATATTCTGAAAGAGCGAACTTTAATTAACATCCCCACGTAGTTTCATAAAGATACCTCGCAAATAATAATTATTACGATTTTTTAAATTTGAATTATACAGGATGTTGCATTAAAATCGCCCATTATGGATTTAAGACAAAATATCTCGAAAACTATGGATGGGGTATTTTTGTTTTTTACATATTCTGAAGAGCATACTTTTGTTAACATCCCCATTAAGTTTCATAAAAATTACTCAACTGTAAGAAATATTGCGATTTTTTTAATTCGCAAAATCCAGAAAAATGCAATAAAATTCGTTCTTTCGGCTCAAAATTGAAAATATCTCAAAAACTGGGGATGG